>OX411312.1:80061779-80461779 GCA_948150685.1 Rhaphigaster nebulosa | reverse complement strand
TATATGTTATATCATAGCAATAAATATCTTATATATCATATATATATTATACACATACATACACACAATCGGACCTCTATATATCGAACATGAAGATTCCTTGAATCGACGGGTTGTCCAGCAGAATTCCTTGAAGATCGGGAATTTTGATTGAATTTTTCGAGTCAGGAAAAAATCGGGAATTATGCTTGAAAAACAGCTAGCAAATTTTTATTTTTTAGTCTCATAATTCTATTTTTCCATTAATATTAAAGCGACAATTGTATAAAATATTGCGAAGGTTGTTAGGTGTTCTTCTTACCACCTCTAATTTAATGCCTGTCTCACCCTATCGGCTCGCTCTACCTATCGCTAAGTGAACTAGGTATGTTATGGAATGGTAAAATAATGTATTAGCTCCGAGTTTCAATTTCAACGGATTTTTTTTTAAAATCCTCCTACTTGGCCCTTTCTGGCATACCTGGCAGCAATGGGGTGTTACGCATGGAATGCACGTATACCACTACTGCCAATAAAACTCAGCTTTATTTATTTATTATTGGCATACATAATTTAAGAGTATCTATAATTCTGGGACCAATATTTGGGTATTCTATGGTGCGCGGCTGCACCTTTGTGTCCTTACTTCTTGATTCGTGTGGTCTGGCTTGCCACCCTGAGCCTGCCACTAGACTACAGCTTCTCTCTGTTCTTTCTCAGTCTCATTGGTGACAGCCTCCTCTTCTTCGGGTGGGCCTTACCAAGCGTGAAATGTGTGGGATCCCTCTTCCTATCTACTCCACGAATAAGAGGTGTCCAGCTTTCCTGAATAGCCAGACTGGATGACCATCCATGACGGCACAGGAAATTACTTCCTTCTCGACTACATCAGGTGAGGTACCTGATGTCGATATTCTTGCCATTCTTCCGGAACCCTCCATGACCTGTCAGAATCTGTGAAGACCAGTAATCCTAGTAATCTAATAATCAGCTAGTCTGGAGCAGATGGCAAGGAATTTAACGGATTTATTCTCGTCTTCTTAAAATATGCTCGCCCCTGGCCTTTGAGGTCGAGGATGGAGTGAATGACAAGGATAACAGTTTGTCAGGATTATTCCTATAGTTATGATTACAATATTGTTTATGTAAAAAAAGTTTATGAATAAAATTGTAGTGAAATCTATTCGGATATGTGAATTTTATTTATTTATACTTGTTTTTGTACTGTATTTTCTAGTTGTTTTTATTGTTGGGGATGCCTTGAGCCCTCAGTTTAAGAAGTTAAGTAACAATTTATATATATATATATATATATATATAATTTTTTCATGCTATATCGCTGAGCACCCTATACATATATATATATATATATATAGGGTGCCCAGCGATATAGCATGAAAAAATTGAAGCATTTTTCAATAAAATTTAAGGCGGTTTTTGTCAATTTAATGGCTTGAATTTAAAACATAATTGGAACCATAAACTGTTGTATTTGGTCGGCTTATGATAAGATGTACAATTCGGACTTTAGAATGAATTTGAATAATTATAAAGGTTGTATTCCTGTTTGGCAATGAACAATTGTTACTTAACTTCTGAAACTGAGGGCTCAAGGCATCCCCAACAATAAAAACAACTAGAAAATACAGTACAAAAACAAGTGTAAATAAATAAAATTCACATATCCGAATAGATTTCACTACAATTTTATTCATAAACTTTTTTTACATAAATAATATTGTAATCATAATTATAGGAATAATCCTGACAAACTGTTATCCTTGTCATTCACTCCATCCTCGACCTGAAAGGCGAGGGGCGAGCATATTTTAAGAAGACGAGAATAAATCCGTTAAATTCCTTGCCATCTGCTCCAGACTAGCTGATTATTATTATTATTATATATATATATATATATATATATATATATATATATATATATACTGTATTAATTTGAGTTAAAGTATAATACAAAATATAAAAAAAAGTGCCACGATTAGCCTTGAACACTCAGAAATGGCACTCTACTTGTTTAAAGTTCACATAATTACAATTGTTCCTCTGATATTAACTCAGAAATCATGATTTCCGAGTTATGATTTTGATGCAGCATATGAAAGATTTCTATTTTTATTATGAATAGATCCAGTCAATGTATAGGACGCATTTTCTACATATTTATACATATTTTCTTCCTTCCAAAACATTTTGAACCTATGTTTTAGCTCTTCTAGCCATTTTCAAGTTTCTATATAATATTCAATAATAATATTAATATTATTAAATCTATAACATTTTTTTATATACTTTATATATTAATTTATTATATTCCAGTACTTAATCGCCATACAAAAAAAAAAAGCTGTATTTTACACGTAGCTTGAAACGAAAACCCAATATTTTCCTTCTATCTTCATAAGTAGGCGAATTATGTGATTATGAAATCTTTAATAGGTTCCAGTAGAAAAGCCACGGACGGCTTTAATCATACAATAATGCTTAATATTATTATTGTAGATTATACAGAAGCTTGAAAATGGCTGTGAGAGCTTAATGTATTATAGTTTCAATAGTTTTTGATAATCAAAGGTAATATTTTAAACATTGATTGAATTTATTTATAATCAAATAAAAATATCGGCGGCATAAAAAGAAATTAACAATAGTTAAATAGTTAAAAAAAAAAAAAAAAAATATATATATATATATATATATATATATATATATATATATATATATATATATATATATATATATATGCATATATTTATATAAATATACATATATAATAACAAATTTAAGAAAAAAAATTTCAAACTGGAATAATTACGGTCTACTTCAAATTTAGTATTTGAATTTGAAGAACAGATAAAGGAATTAGAAGCTGTTATATCCTTTTTGTTTAAAAAAATATTAACCTCCTTTAACTGTCTATATCGAGAATATTCATGCGTGTTCATAAACCTATATTTATACTTATTGAAATAATATTTTAGACAAGTTATTTCCTAGCTTTTTGCCAGCCTGTATGTATGTGATAAATTTTAGTATACATTACAGAGAAAAATGTAGTTCCTAAATATTCTGATTTTACAAATTTTACGACATCCTGTCCTTTTTTTCGCACAATAAATATTAAGGAAAAATCATTTTAACAATAAATGCTTTATTTCAAGAATATATATTTTATAAATTATCCCTACTTATTTCTCATGTTTCATTGAAAGTTGTTCAGTAGTCAACGAGAATAAATTATTATTTAAAAAATAAAAATATGTTTTTATAGTAATGTTTTTTTTTTCTTATAAATTAATGCAAAATAAACTTGTAACTTCTTAAAATTATAAAAGATTTAATTTGCCCAGGTTATAATATAAATCTACTGATAATATTTTATAATCCTACGAATTTCTTATATAGTTGACAACCTACTTTTAGATTTGAATAAGTCACATTAACACTTTCAAACCATTTCTACAAAATGGATTTACTATTACCATTATGGTAAAAATATAATCTAAGTATTAAGTTTTACTTCTCAGATACTCTAAGAATACTGAAGTGGACTAATGAGGCTCATAATATTAGTATGCAGACCCAGTCTTCTAATTTCCTGTGAAAGAGTATATTTAAAGTATTTTTTAATAGATATTTATGAAACAGGAGGACTTATTCTAAGCATCAATAATTAATTCAAAAGGAGAAATAAGAATATTATCTTAAAAATTTATTTTTAGTTTCAATTGCCTATAGTTTTTGTTGGTGAGCCAGTCTATTCTTAAATATTAAGTAAATAAATATATATATATATATATATATATATATATATATATATATATATATATATAAAATAATTTATTAAGATAATAAATATATATTTATTTATTTACATTATATATATTATAATAAATATATATATAAATGTAAAATAAAATAAAAATATATTTATTTATTATATATGTACCCATTATATATATATATATATATATATATATATATATATATATATATATATATATATATAAATATAAATATTAAGATAGTAAATTAATTTATGAAATGACTTTCCCTTAGATCTATAACTTTATATTTAAAAAAACAAAAACATTTTTATAACATTGGTTACGACGTTTCGAAGCACTTCTTCGTCATCAGGATATATGCTTTCTTTTAATTACATGATTCTCGCCCCATGTCCCGACATCTGTATAATTTTACTTTGTCAATCCTAGTTGGTTAGATTATAAAAAAAATATTTGGGGAGTAACTTTTATTCTATAATAAGTTTTATCTTTGTCAATATTAAGATAATACTTCTCTTTTTGAATTATTTATTGATTCTTAGGATAAGCCCTCCTGTTTGTTAAATATCCTTTAGAAAAGTCTTTAAATATACTCTTTCACAGGAAATTAGAAGACTGGGTCTGCATTCTTTTTAATGTTTGAATACATTTCTTTTTTTTAATTTTAATTAAAGTTTTTACTGAGAAATAAAATAATCTGCCACACTCATGGGCAATGGATATTTTTAATGCCATTTTCTGATGATGTTTAACAGTTAACTTACTAGTTCTTTACTTCCTAGCTCTTTTTTTGCTAGAAGGCATGATTTGAAAAATAGTACTCAAAGTGATTAAAAAAATGATTTATGGAACATAAAAAAAATAAATCTAAACTCTAAAAAAGACGGGAATTTCACTTTTTGTTTAAAAGGTGTTAATTACGTTAGTATTAATTACAACTTCCTATATCGTAGTGTTTTCAAACAGATTTTGGTCAATATCCAAATTCATACTTACGCTACAGGGGGATGGTAACGTTTTCTGTATTGGAAAGATTTTGGAAATCCTGTTTTACTGTTGAGACCCGTTAACTTAATGGAGAAATAAATCATTGATATAACTTTAGTTTATTTTCTTTACTTCCTAGCTCTGCATGAGAGAACTTTGGATGTGAAGATGTCACTATGATCGTCCTGATTTGTCTATCACGTGACCATGCAATCGAAATGATCTGAATTTGGAGATGCCTTAATAGACGGACTAAAGCCTCTTGGCAGACACGATATAATAGCTCGTGTGTTTCATTTGAAAGTCAAAAAAAAAAACTATGCATGCTTTCACTAAAGGTTCTATTTTCAGTCCAAGTAGGTGTTATATGCTTACTGTGGAGTAGCAGAAGCAGGGATTGCTTGCCTCTCGCACAAGTTATATACAGTATCCTTATTATAAACGTTTATAAAATAAAAAGAAATTGCAGATATGAAATATTCGCGGTCAACAGCTAGTAATACTATATTATAAAAATAAACGGTTTACTTACGAAATAAATAAAAGAATTATCACTTCTCCGAACACCATATTCACAACAACTATTTCAGTTGGTGCACGCGGAATCTATATCTTGGAGGTCCATGTTGAACGTATTTGCAACTAACTGCAAATAAAGGTCCTCCAGCTTAATATTTATCCATTGAGTAATTAATGTAAATCTCTTACGAATGATTTCCATCGTCATTACATCATGTAACATATTAATATTATTGTTAAAGCCAGACGTTTCCCAAAATTAGTATCCAGGAACAGAATAGAATTTAATAAACTGCGAAACATTTTAAGACATAACAATGAAATGTGAGAAATTGTTTCTATTGTTAAATTAATATATGATTGAATTCATACTTTTCCCTTTCATAATTGTGGAAATATCATTTCTGCTAACTACTCAACTACTTTCTTATAGTTTTCAGAAAAAATATTACACTTAGAGGATTGGCTATAATTTTAATAAAAAGATTATGAAAAAATACATAATAATGTTATTCTGAGTCTCCAGGATTCCACGTTACGAGTTGCCTGAAAAATAATAATTGGGTTCAGAATACAAGATTCTAAAATAGTGTAAATCCCTCAGTTTTTTCGATATCGAAATGCGATTTGCATAGTCTTCCATAACTTTTTAATGACTGTAAATGATCGTATTGAAAAGTAGGTGTTTCACCGCGCCTCAACCGCGTGTATCGCGTCAAAGTTAAAAAGCAATTGCGGTTTGAGAAACTATAGAAGTAGACATATGATTCTATCCTCTGGCATTTTTTGTTTATATCATCCGTTTGCCCGTGAGAAGCATTTGATCCTATTTGATCCTATTTATATTGGATACGCTGTATATAGTAAGGGGAAGTATTGCGGTCGTAAATTATTTCGAATTCGAGTTTTCAAAGGAAATACACATTTTAAGGTACTCTGAGTCCAAATAGCCATGTTTCGCAAAATGGTCTGTGTGTCTGTGAACAGTTTAGCTCAAAAACGAAAAGTTGTACGAAACTGAAATTACGTATTTAGGGTAGGTATATATATACCTATATACCTATATAAGGTATATACCTTTGATGTTACAGCGACTTTTTCGCCAAAATCGAAATCCCGAAATTACCACTTTATATGTCATCAATTTTACACATTTGTACAATTATCTCAAAAAAGGCTCTAGCGATTTTTAATAAGCCCGTTAAATAAATGTACAATTAAATGGTCTTTAATATCATCTAGGTCTTATCATCATTGAAATAGTTTTAAACGGCTTAATTTTCGAATTTTCAAAAGGGCTTCCTCTAAAGTACCTATAATTTTGTTTATTTGAAAAAAAATAAACGTCTGTCATTGTCAATAGTTTTATATATATATATATATATATATATATATATATATATATATATATATATATATATATACACACATACATCAATATATATATATTTATATTTATATATATATATATATATATATATATATATATATATATATATATATATATATATATATATTTTCTCCGCTACATTTAAGCACGTCCAGCGGCCCGCCCACTTTGAGTCAAATGAGCTGAAATTCGGTATGTAGGGCTTTCTTCCAGCAAGGACGATTCCATTAAAGAATGGGTAAATGCATTTTGGTGGTATATCTTTAGTGAGCCAATTTTGAATATCTAAATCCAGGGCCGGGTAAGGACCACTTCCACTCTGCAGATGCTACAATTAGAGGAGTTCCAAGGTTTTACTTTTCTCTTCGTAAGGTTGAGGAGTTTGCTTTGGGGACTCCTGTCACACATGTCCTTCCATCTCTTGTAGATATTCTCTTTCAATGGACGTGAGCATTCTGATTATATTAGTAGGGCTCTACCACGGACCTAGGAAAGAGATTGCAAGTTTTGCCGCTTTATCGGCCATTTGATATCGATCATTCTTTTCATTTATATCGACATGCCCAGGAATATCTAATGAGCCGATTTGCCATCATCACCCATAGACTTTCCTATTTCGAAGATTCGTTGGATTGCTAAATAATCGGAATGCATGTTTTTTTAATGTGTTTAAAGTACTTAATAATCACGGCCTGCCCGTTCGAAGAAGGTACTTTTGAAGAACAGCTTTATTTCATTCTCGAAAACAAAATGTAAAACCGTCATGAATATTCTCTTAGAGATAATTATTAGGTTGTTGCAAAAGTCCTTGTGCATGAACACAATCCTTAATGCCAGCTCTCATAATTATTAGGGATTGATAAATTATTTGCCAATTCTATAATTTTGTTTTTAATTTCAAATGTTATGCATTCATCTTCAGTTCTAAAAACATACAAAAAATCAAAAATAAGCAATTCGAAACAGTTTGGTATTATTATACATATTAAATTAAATGTAAAATAAATTAATATTATAAAACATTTATGAATTATGAATTTAATTAAGACAAGAAATCAAATACATGTTGATTCTCACCAAGGTTTAAGTAGATTATATCAAACAGCAAAGATTGATTTGGTCTCATAATTATCCTGTAAGGATATTTTCGTTCTTTCTATTTATGTAAATGTTTACTTTGACTAATTCTTTAATTCCTTGTGATTTTAGCTGGCTTTATGGGATAATTTACATTTTTTGTAAATATTAGAAGAAAAAATCGTGATTTGCGGTCTTTTGAGACATTACTGGAAAAAAAATTTAAAAGCAAAAGCAGCCGCCGAAGAAATTTGTGCCATAGAAGGAGAGCCAATTATCCCTCGAAATACTGTCGCACAACCCAGATCAGGTCGCCCATCGGTTGTTGATGGTGACGTTCTTCTTGAATGTGTGAACCAGGACCCAAATGCAACTAACTACTCGTGATTTATCGGCCGTAGTAAGGACTCAAATCTTTTAAGTAGCCCGCTTTGGTCAACAGGAGCCAAGCCATTCTGCAACACGACAATACCCCTGCACTTCGTTCTCGTTTGACCAAGGAAAAATTATCGGAACTGCAAGGAGTAAACGATTTGCCTCATTGTCCAGATATTGTCCCATCAGACTATGGCTTGTTTAGATCAATAGCTCAGTTTTTAAAAGGTCTTCACGAGGACGTAAATACCAGTGTCAAATCCAATTACTGGCAGAAAGATGGGTGAAAGTAGTTGAAAACAATGGACTTTACTTTAAGAGTAATATTCAATAATGTTTAAAATATACAATCTGAAATAAAGCTATTTTAATGTACACGGACTTTTGTAACAACTTAGTAAATATACGGCAATAGTTGAATAAACTGGAGGATTTTTACTTATGGGTGAAATATTTTGGAATGCCAAGGGTCCGATTTTCTCCCATTTTTCGTAGGAATATTATCAACTGCTTATTATTCTGAGATATAATTGAGAACGTGATGAGGAGGAAATGCGTATTTTTTCTTCAAGACTAAGCTCGACCTCATAATATTCCAGAGTCAAATGTCCCATAACATTGCACAATTGACGCTGGAAACTTTCGGCAAATTCAAAACTAGCTTCGATATCATGGTAAAGAATATATATGGTATATGTAATACATTTGGTAAAGAATTTTTGCTGAGATGATAAAAAGATGGAACAAATATAGCTACTTAAGATGGTGGGGATAACGAAGAAAAAAAAACAAAAAAATTATATATTTAATAAACTTGTTTTTAATTTATTATTTTTAATAATGACCTTTGCAAACGACCAAGAAAAAAAAATTATCGCTCTTCAAAATTTCACTTTTTACGTTTCAAGGTACGTAGAATCCTAAAATTGAATTTAAAAAAAAAAAATCGTCCACCCACATCCGTGGATTTTCTTTAAATTATAGATAAGGTACCGAAGTCACAGGTCAGCCCAGGATGATCCTCGGAACTCGAACTTACCATCCCTAATTATTTTTCAAAATGGTGGCCGATCAAATTTTTCGTACTTCCATTTCTCGGCCATTAATGAAGAAAGATGAGAAACGGTTGATGTTTTTGAATCATTATCGTAACAATTTGTTATTGTTTGTTATGACTATAGTCAGATAACTAATAGATAGCTATATATTACGAAATAATAAATCATTCTGTTATAATTTGCAACGTTTTTATTAAGTCTGTTCTTGAAGAATTTTAATGTATTTCGCTGCTTCATGATTTGTTAACTGGTTGGGAGTTCTGTGAATTTTAAAGTTCAATAGTTTTGTGAATAATTAACTGATACATTTAATGATCTTTCATATTGGTGCACTTATTTCTATTTATATCGTAGGAATCTTGTCAGCATTAAAAGGATATTGCATTCAATTATGCACATAATATTTATTAATTGGAGATTGATAAATTATTTGCCACTTCTATAAATTTGTTTTATTGAAAACTAGTTTCGAATGTTATACATTCATCTGCAGCTCTAAAAACACTCAAAAAATTCAAAAATAAGCAATTCAAAATATAGTTTGGTGTTATTATACATATTAAATTCGATTAATATAAATCAGTATTTTAAAACATTTATGAATTATGAATTTAATTAAGACAAGAAATCAAATATATTAAATTCATTCATGTCTTAATTTAATTCATAATTCATAAATGTTTTATAATACTGATCTAATTTAATATGTATAATAATACCAAACTATATTTTACATTGCTTATTTTTGAATTTTATGTGTGTTTTTAGAACTGAGGATGAATGTATAACATTCGAAACTAGTTTTCAATAAAACAAATTTATAGAAGTGGCAAATAATTTATCAATCCCTAATTAGATTCATCCTTCTATACCATCATGCGGATGTCAACTAATATTTATTATATTTGATAATGGTAATTTATTAATTAAAATTAAAACTTTTTGCAAAGCTGTCGGAGTTAGATATTCTTAAATAGTAATTTGAACCTAATATGGTGCTTCACTCTTTCTGAAAAATAAAAGTCCTTTATCTCGTTACTGCTGTACGTTGATGTGCCAGGTGCAATCCTGTAGAAGAAAAATCAGGAAATTGAATCGCTGGAAAAGAGGTAGTACTCAAGAAGTAATAAGAAGGTTACGAGACAACTGCCCCACCACCTGCTCACCTAAGGAAATAGTTCTTAACTTTTTAGTGATCGGTTCTTCCTTGAATCTGATATATCAGTGGCTTTCCCCTTGATAAATATATATGTATGTTTAATTATTTAGTAAAATAAATCTATTGACATAGTAAAGGATGGAAAGGTGCAGGTACCCAAGCCCTTTCGGGTTGGTTAAGAGGCGAAATTGAAAAATTAAAACTGAAAAACGTTTTGTAATATTATAATATTGCATTTATTTTCTAAAATTAAACATATGCGGAACAAAACAAAATTAAACATATCTTTCTCTTTGATAGATTATATTTTTTATTTTTTTAGTATTTGTAAAAATAAATCCATTCTATTAAATGGAAGATTATATAAATTAGGTAAGTATTTTGTGTATGAAGGGTCTTCCTATTTTAATTTCTGGATTGTTCACAATTCTTTTCAATTTTTCGAAGTTTCTCCCATCATCAGGAATATATCTGAATTATAGAACATTACAAATGTTATAAATTCCAAAAATAATAATTTATGACATTTAGCTAGCAAACATTGAGCTCCATATGATGTTATTATAACTTATTTTTGCATGTTAAATTAATTTCTCGATTCATAAAATCTATTTTTTTTTTCATTTTAACTTCCTTGTACGCAGTCAAGAAAGTATTGTAATCGCGAAAATTTTCGGTTTTCAGGTTTCAACGGAAATATCCATTTTGACCATCCCTTAATCAATTTTGACTAGTTTCGTCATGACATTCGTTCGTACATACGTTAGTGAGTATCTCACATAACTCAAAAACCGTTGGGATTTTTGTGGAATCTAGATGTGAGAGGTTCTCTCAGTAACAAATTTTGGTCACTACATGATCACGGAAGAAATACTTTACTTGAAGATCATAATTGATTTCCGAATTTGGTATTTATGATTTATATATTGATTTCAATAAAATAATAGATTTTGGTTTAAATTGATAAACCGGAAACGGTACTTTACTTGAAGGTCATAATAAATTTTCATTAACAATTAATTAATTAATATATGTATATATATTTATTTATTTATTCTCCTGTACTGTTGATCTATATATGTGTGCGTTCGGACATTGATGGTTGATTGGTTTCATAAATTTTCAAATTGTCTAGAGTTTATATACTGGATTAAGAAGGGGTTGATTGTGAACTGGAAGGGAGAATTATGGAGAGGTGAGAAGGTAGTTGGATGGATGAAAATAAATAAGGGATAGAAAAATAAAAATAAAATGGTGTGTAAACAAATACAGACGAAAAGTCTATGAAATATGTGTATGAATGGAAGAAAAAAAAAAGAAGAAATAAATGTAAAATTGTGTATATATAAATATTTTATCCACTATGGATTGATTAGTATGCTGTGTAGTATAGCAACCCAATATAATTGGGCAGCATTGATTTTTAATAAATCATTTCTCTCTCTATCTCTAATGTAAAACATCTCAAATAATACTTTTATATGAATATCAATAATATACTAGTTTTTGGTTAAAATAAGCGAACCGGAAGGAGTACTTTACTTGAAGGTCATAATTAATTTACATAAAAAATTATATTAAAATTAAATACAGTAATCATATGGTTCGGTGATAAACGCGATTTTTTTTTCCACTCTTATTAATCATTTTTATTACTTGTTTTAAGTGTTAAAATTGAGTGTAAAATATTTGTTTTTCTCCCCATTTGTGAGCAGAACCAGTCTGCAGAAGGAGAATAAGATATAAGCTAAGCAGGTACTTTCGCTTAAAATGTTGAAACAGTCGATTCCCAATGGTTTATCTAGTGACATAGCCTGTTCTAACGTTGTCACGGAGCACGAAGAAATATCTTGGGAGCTTGTTACCTACTGAAAGAAAACGGCATATCGGTAATAACGGAATGAGACCCCAAGAAACAAGAACTTTCGCGCGCTGTGTGTGTTATTAAAGTGTCGTTTTTGAAATACTGCTATCTTCGGAAACTATTAACCAAATTGAGGACCGCTTTTTGATCCGCCGATTTATGGTTTAATAAGCCATGCGGTGTCCACATCAGATATTTTATATTATTTAAAAAAACAAAATGTTTACTAGGATTACTGTTATCATCATCAAAGAACTTATTAGACTTTTTAGTCCCTGGTAAGGTTTGAGTCCCTTAAAAATATATTATTTTTTTTGTTTATTTTTCTTCGTTATCCCCACCACCTTAAGTAGCTATACATGTTCCATCTTTTTGTTATGTCTGCAAAAATTCTTTACCATATATATTATATATACCATATATATTCTTTACGATTTATCGAAGCCAGTTTTGAATTTGCCAAAAGTTTCAATTGTGCAATATTACGGGACAATTGACCGTGGGTAAGTCTTGAAGAAAAAATACGTATTTCCTCCTCATCACGTTCTCAATTATATCTCAGAATAATAGGCAGTTGATAATATTCCTCCGAAAAATGAGAGAAAATCGGACCCTTGGCATTCCAAAATATTTCACCCATAAGTTAAAACCCTCAGTTGTTACAAAAGTCCGTGTAGATTAAAATAGCTTTATTTCAGATTTAAACATTATTGAATATTACTCTTAAAGTAAAGTCCATTGTTTTCAACTACTTTCACCCATCTTTCTGCCAGTAATTGGATTTGACACTGGTACCACTCCTTTGGTTTTGAGGCAAAGAACTCTTCACATCCAATTTTTACGTCCTCGTGAAGACCTTTTAAAAACTGAGCTATTGATCTAAACAAGCCATAGTCTGATGGGACAATATCTGGACAATGAGGCAAATCGTTTACTCCTTGCAGTTCCGATAATTTTTCCTTGGTCAAACGAGAACGAAGTGCAGGAGTATTGCAGAATGGCTTGGTTCCTGTTGACCAAAGCGGGGTACTTTGCTCTCAAAACTGCATAACCTCTGTCTGGTTGTTCACTGTAAAGGTTTGAGTCCTTACTACGGCCGATAAATCACGAGTAGTTCGTTGCATTTGGGTTCTTGTTCACACATTCAAGAAGAACGTAACTATCAACAACCGATGGGCCACCTGATCTGGGTTTTGCGGCAGTATTTCGATGGATAATCCTCTTGATGAATTTCTATGATACAATTTTTTTCGGCGGCTGCCTTTGGGCTTAAACTTTTTTTCCAGTAATGTCTTAAAAGACCGCGAATCACGATTTTTTCTTGTGACATTGCACGTGCGTTTTAAAAATATAAATGACCCCATAAAGCCAACTTAAGACACAAGGAATTAAAGAATTAGTCAAAGTAAACATTTACATAAATAATAGGAACAAAAGCATTCTTATAGAATAATTATGAGAGTCGGAATTAAGGGTTGTGTTCATGCACAAGGACTTTTTTAACACCCTAGTATTTAATTGAAATTTTAAATAGTACGTATAATGCTATTTATTGTATATTATATTATGTTCAATTTGTCAATAATATCTGCAGAGTTGATATTCATGTTATTTTTTTTATCCATTTTAAAATTAAATGCTTTGTTAATATTTTTGGTTATGTTTATTGCCTCATTTATTCTTATATTTTCATTTTTTATTTTTTAAATTAATTTATTGAAATTACAATCAAGCTTATTAGCAATTAGTTCTAAAACACTAATTTACAAATTAGAAAGAAAGCAAATAAATATACATGTTATTATTTTTTTTTTTTTATGGCCTCAAACTACCACTTTATCAGACTAGCTAATGAGGCTTCCTTCGTTTTAATCTTTTTACTAGGGTATTAAAATTGAGGAGATGGACGGCCTCAGCATTAGTGTGTCCTTGTAGTCGCTCTTCATGTGACTGGGCGAATTTTTTTATTTCTTCTTCAACTGTAGCTATATGAAGATCTCGGTGAAGATTATTTCTGATGTACCAGGTGTGCATTGACAATTCTCCTAAGAACTTTATTTTGAAATCATTGCATTATTTGCCTATAAGAGTCCACCTTGCATCCCCGCAATTCCATATTCTCTGATAGGTTTTAGGACTTGTTTATATAAAAGAAGTTTGTTATGCACAGAAAGATTGGATTTTCTGCCTAAGAGCCAATAGATTTCCTGATACATCTAGTTTTTCCTTTTACATGCTTCATTAATTTTTTCTTTTTCTAATATTGTGGGATTATTAAAATTAAATCTATGATTATAAAAAATACTATGTTGAACGATAGTATAACATTCGCAAAATATCTACTTAAAAAAGAAATTCAATATTAATAATAATTATTTTAAAGGTATTTTTTTTTTCAAAAATCCTTTTACATAACTGTTTTAAGATTTTAATTTATAATAATTGCAAATCAAAACAGTTTTAATAAACTTTATCAGTGTTCATTTTGTTTTGTTTTAACTTATTTTTCCAACTATTGACTTATTTAAATTCAATTTAATAAAAAATAACTAATATAAATAAACGTATCTTTCTCACTGACAGATTAAATCAACCCAGTATTTTTTTAAATAACGTTGTTATAAAGAATTATATATTAGTTTCTTCCATGACCTAAAAACAAGAGACCTAAGACTGTTTTTAGATTTTAATTTATAATCATTACAAATCAAGACAGTTTTAATAAACTTTATAGTTTTCATATTGCTTTGTTCATCAACTATTGACATTTTACAGGGTGGTGACCGGTTGGTATCCCTCTGGGATATAAAAATTAAAATATTACTAAGTTCGAGGAAATTAATCATTTGTTATTGTAATATACAATCTCTTTAAATGTATTTACTAAAATCTGCTTGTTTTTTCAGTATTTTTCAAAATAACGTTGTTATAATGAATTATATATAAGTTTCTACTTTGGCTTCAAAACAAGAGACCTAAGACTGTTTTAAGATTTTAATTTATAATCACTACTTCTTCTTACAAAAATTTGTTTGGAAATGGTTTTGACCATTTTCTTATTTTGTAACCTTATTTTTTTCTAACCTTACTATTGGCATATTATAGTGTGTTTTCCTTTATACCACGGTATCCCAAAATTTCTAAACTAAGAAATTACAAAATAAAATAATAATAAAATAAAGATAAAATATAAAAAACGTTTATTATAATATCGCAATACATATACATATATATATATATATATATATATATATATATATATATATATATATATATATTTACAAAATTAAATATGAAAAACCAATAAAAAATATCTTTCTCATTCACAAATTATATCAACACAATGCGTTTGGGTACATCACTGTATACATATATTGTTTCATATTTTTGTTTGTATTTTTATAAAATAAAAATGTATCTAAATTAGAGCAAATATTACAAAAAAAAAATATTATTAATACAAAGTATTAAGTGTCTCAAATCGCAGTAAATAACTAATCTGCCTACGTTTCGCCAATGCAGACATCGTCTGTTGATGTGAGATGTCCTGCTGAATTGAAGAAACGGCGAATAGTTAGTTATTTACTTGTTTTTGAGAAACTTGAGGATTTATTTTGAAATAATATCGCATAAAGAATTATATTTAAAAATATATTAGAAAAAAACAAACACAAGACTGTTTTATTCTCTAATTCTTCTTAAAAACGTTTAACCGAAATTTACACTTGTCTTTTTTTTTCTTGCATAACTTATAAAAACTGTTTTTTTTTTTAAAATAAATAGCTTTGACAAAGGTCACTTTTTGTTTTGTAGAATCATTTGGATCTTTTGAAAGGTTTTACCCTTTGTCTCAGGAAGGTACACAAACGCGTACATAACGCCAATTAAAGTGCACAAGCTGAACCCTAAGTAATCAGCGTAGTACCCTACATTGTCGCCGATAGTTTGGTACAGTTTCAGCGATGTTCCGTTGAAAATAGTGCAAGAAAGTGTGTAAACGCCAGAGGCGAATCCACGCGAGGAATTCGAAAACAACTCTCCCGTTAGCGCCTGGATGACTCCTACCGCGATTGGCGCTGCAATGAGTAGTGTCACTATACTCACGTAAGGCACCCAAACGTAGCTCCTCAGGTCTGTCGTAGTCTTCTCTTCCAGGTAGTAGAAGGCTCCTGTTACAGCCAGAGATATCACAGACAGTATTCCGAAGTATATTATGATCGGACGGCGCCCCAACCTGTCCGATAAGAAGCCGGACGCCATAGTGGCAACTAGAACAGTAACTCCAGCCAATATTGTCAACAAGTTCCCCGCTTCTTGGTTTCCGGATAGTGTGCCGAAGATTTCCGAAACGTAGGATAATATCGTACTCAACCCGCACATCACGAAGACAATGGACATCATGATGATGATTCCGAGAGCCTTCCTGCCAGAAGAAGTTGCTGTCACATCCTTCCAACTTCCCTTTTCTTCTTTTTCTTGTAAAATAGTCTTTTCTATAGCTATCAGCTCTGGTTCTATTTCTTCAAGCGATTTGCTTTCGAGCCACGCGAGCGTCTTTGATGCGTCTTGTCGTCTGTTCCTCATCAGTAAGAAGTACGGTGATTCCGGGCAAAAATAAAATGCAATCATGAAAACCTGGAAAAAAGAAAAATAAATTTTGAATTGTTTTAAGTTTTTCCTTTTTACTTCCTTGTACGAAGTAAAGGAAGTATTGTAATCGCGAAAATTTTCGGTTTTCAAATTTCAACGGAAATATCCATTTTGACCACCCCTGTATCCATTTTGACCACCCCTGAATCCATTTTGACTAGTTTCGTCGTGGCGTCTCAAAAACGGTTAGCCGTAGAAAGTTGAAATTTTGTATTTTGGATTGCTACAAAATCTAGTTGTGAACCTCCCTTTTTGGTCACTACTTGAGCACCGAAAGTGGTACTTTTGTAAGGTCATAATTGATTTCCATCAAAAATTATATTAAAATACTATGCAAAACTTCTCGAATTTAGTATTTATAACTTATATATTGATTTAAATAACATACTAGATTTTGGTCTAAATTGGAAAACCGGAAGCTGTACTTTACTTGAAGTTCATATTAGACATTCATCAAATATTATATTAAAATATAATGTAAATTATTTAAAATTTGGTAAATAGGACTTTTATATCGATATGAATGTATTTACTATATTTTGGTTAAAATTGCTGAACCAAAAAGGGCACTTTACTTGAAGATCATAATAAGCTTACATCAAAAATTATACTTAAATCAAATACAGAAATCATATGTTTCGGTAATAAAGGTTACAAACATAATTTGGTTTCCAATCCAAATAACATTTTTATTACTTGTTTTAAGTGTTAAAATTGAGTGGAAAATACTGGTTTTCCTCCCCCTTTTTGTGTGTGTGTGTGTCAATAGATGGATGTCGCAACGCCGAGTGTCGTTTTTGAGATATTGCAATCTTCGGAAACTCGTAACCAAATTCAGGATCACTTTTTGAGCTACCGATTTATAGTTTAATAGGCGTACAGGGAAGTCATGTGTTTTCCACATCAGATATTTTTTAATTAAAAAGCTGTATCACAACTTATCCTCTTAATAATTGAGAATCATTAAACGTTAATATACCAAATGTTTGTGCATAAAACGTAAAACATCTAATTTCCTGAATATTGTACCTTTAAAAATCTTCGAAGTGCAATTTCAAACCAAACTCCAAATGAGTATCAGGAGTTGTAAAACAGCAGTTCGGCCGATAGAGAAAGTTTAGACCATTTACGAAGTAGACCAGCCAAAAGACCCTATCAGTTGCCCACACGCATTCCAAGATAGTGTATACTGTCCACTATTTGAATGGCTTATCTATTAATCATTGCGGGCTTACATCTTGTTTAAGAGTTAAGGAAACTTGTTTATTAATTTTGACATAACGATTAATCTAAACGATTATTCATATTCTTTTTTTAAATCAACTATTTATTAGGAAATTTTACATCTACTTCTGGACACTAAATAATAATACTAACTCTGTTTCTTAAATACCGTATATAGAAAATGAAAACCATTATAGAAGAACATTAGGTAATGTGGAGTGCATATGCTAATGATTATCTTGTTAAATCCAAACCTCCAATTGGTAAGAGCTGTTCTTTCGGGAGCATTAATTCTAAATAATCAAGTTTTACAAATCAGCTACGAAAGTTCACTAATGCGAAATATAACGGATTGTCACATAAGATTGACAAGTTTAACTTTCTTGGATGATTGCATCAGGGCATGAGTGCAATTCTATAGAAACGAACTTTTTTGCACTTATCTCACAGCCTGCTTGATTATCCAAGTACCTCGTACAGCCTTAAGGCAGGGGCATGTGCGTACTAGGGACGACTAAATTGAATAATAAATACCATAAAAATGAACGGATTAAAACGTAAGCTTGAATGCAATATTAAAAACTTAATCCTTTCAGGGACATTTTAAAAATATCTGATGTGGACAGCAGACTTCCTTGTACGCCTATTAAACGATAAATCGGTGGCTCAAAAAGTGACCCTGAATTTACTTGTTTCCGAATAGCAGTATCTCAAAAACGACACTCGGCGTCGCGACGTCCATCTATTGACACATACAGACACACTCGCTTAAGCTCTTGTTTATGAAGGTTTTATTCAATTGTTAAATGTCGTTTTCTTCCTATGTCAATGGATAAAGCATTGGAAATCGACGGTTTCAACATTTTAAGCAGAAGAACCCGCATAACTTATATCTTATTCTCCTGCTGCAGACTTGTTCAGCTCACTAATCGGGAAGAAAATCAGTATTTTATACTCAATTTTAAGACATAAAACAAGTAATCAAATTGTTGAATTAGCGTCGAAAAAAATCGCATTCGTAACCTTTATCACTGAACCATATGATATGTGTATTTAAATTTAATATAATTTTTGATGTAAATTTATTGACCTTCAAGTAAAGTACCCTTTTCGGTTCACCAATTTCAACCAAAATTTAGTATATTACTTATAATGATATAAAAGTATAATTCATCAAATTTAAAATATTTTACATTACATTTTAATATATATTGTTTGATGAAAATCATTTATGACCTACAAGTAAAGTACTACTTCTGGTTATCATGTAGTGACCAAAAAGGGAGGTTCACAACTAGATTTTACAGCAATCCTAACCATAAATATTCGTTATCACTTATTATTTCAATTATTACACTATTTAGTTCGTAATAATTTTATATCACTATAATAATTTAAATTTTGATAGTATATGTGAGGATATTTTGATGAGTATATGACAATTTTATCGGATAGATGACTATCTTAGTGAACAGAAGACATTGAAATGCTACTCGGAATTAGTCAGCAATTTCCATACTTTTATCACGTGATTACAATTTTATGAAGCAATTACATAAAGGTGTCTTGGTAAAACGTTGAAATTACATAATTTATTCATATATTCTCTTATTAAAAATTAAATTTCTCGGAAATCCTAATTTTGGTAACACAGATTGTTTTTCTCATGTTTTTCGCAACTCGGTGAGAAAAATTAATATAATATATTTTAAATTTAATTATAGTTAAGTTATCAGCATTAATACTGATTAGTATTTTTAACTTTTAGTTGAGTAAATGACATATTTACTAATATTACAAGCCATTTTATCTCCTTACATTTTTTAAACTTACATCATATATACTGTTGCCCTTATTCTTTTAAAATATATATTTAGCCATGCGTAAGAAAAATAATAGAGATCCTTTTTCACAGTTAACAAAGGAGTTTTTTTGGGGAAAAAATCTATAGCGTTCGGTGTAACTTGAGGCTTGTTCGGTCTAATTAATGGAGGGTGAATTGTTGAATGAACTGGCAACTTAAAGCGGAAGGGTGGATATATTACAGACCAATGGGACCAGGGCTCATTACTTCCTCTCTCATTTCTCCTTTGGTATTGTTCCTGCTTTTCAAATCTCAAGTTACACCAAACACACAGTAAATATTTAACTATACTCACTACTGGAGGTCCTAATGAAAACCAGGTTAGACCGTCGTACTCAAAGAACGCACCTAGGACATATTCGTACAAGAAACCGAGGTACCACATTACTGAAAAGAAGTTGGCGATCGCTCCTCTCCTCGATGCAGCAGCGATCTCTGTCAGGTAAATTGGCAGTACTGCGTAATTAATCGCCATAGTTATACCTGAAAAATTAAAAAATTAAAATATTATTTTTAAGTTACTGTATTCGTCACACCAATATTAGTTTTTACTTCCTTGTACGAAGTAAAGGAAGTATTGTAATCGCGAAAATTTTCGGTTTTCAGATTTCGACGGAAATATCCATTTTGACCATCCCTGAATTCATTTTGACTAGTTTCGTCGTGGCGTCTGTACGTACGTTCGTATCTCGCATAACTCAAAAACGGTTAGCTGTATAAAGTTGAACTGTGTATTTAGGATTGCTACAAAATCTAGTTGTGAACCTCCCTTTTTGGTCACTACTTGAACACCGGAAGTGGTAATTTACTTGAAGGTCATAATTGATTTCCATCAAAAAGTATATTAAAATACTATGCAAAACTTCTCAAATTTAGTATTTATGACTTATATATTGATTTAAAAAACATACTAGATTTTGGTCTAAATTGGAAAACCGGAAGGGGTACTTTACTTGAAGGTCATATTAGACGTTCATCAAAAATTATATTAAAATATAATGTAAAACATCTCAAATTTGGTAATTAGGACTTTTATATCGATATGAATGTATTTACTATATTTTGGTTAAAATTGCTGAGCTGAAAAGGGTACCTTACTTGAAGGTCATAATAAGCTTATATCAAAAATTATATTTAAATGAAATACAGAAATCATATTTTTCTGTAATAAGGTTACAAACATAATTTGGTTTCCAATCCAATTAAACATTTTTATTACTTGTTTTAAGTGTTAAAATTGAGTGTAAAATACTGGTTTTCCTCCCCATTTGTGAGCTGAACAATTCTCCAAAAGGAGAATAAGATATAAGCTAAGTGGGTTCTTCCGCTTAAAATGTCGAAACCGTCGATTTCCTATACTTTATCAAGTGACATAGATAGTTCTAATGTTGTCATAGAACATGAAAAAATCTCTTAGCAACTTGTTACCTACTGAAAGAAAACGACATATAATAACGGAACGAGACCTCCAGAAACAAGATTATGTTTGTGTGTATGTGTCAATAGATAACTGTCACGACACCGAGTGTCGTTTTTGAGATACTGCCATCTTCGAAAATTAGTAATCAAATTCATGATCACTTTTTGAGCCACCGATTTATAGTTTAACAGACGTACAAGTAAGTCATGTGTTGTCCACATCAGATATTTTTTTTTAACCAAAACAAATTAAGTTTTCCAATAATATTGTATATTATTTTGTATTGAGAAGAAAATTTAAAATATCTGATATGGACAACACATGACTTCCTTGTACACCTATTAAACTATAGATTGGTGGCTCAAGAAGTGATCCTGAATTTGGTTACTAGTTTTCGAAGATCGCAGTATCTCAAAAACGACACTCGACATCGCGATATTCAAATATTGACACACACACTCACATACTCTTGTTTCTGCAGGTCTCATTCCGTTATTACATATATGTCGTTTTCTTTCAGTAGGTATCTAATTTCCAAATGAATTCTTCATGTTCCGTAACAACATTATAACTGTCAATGTCATTGAAATCGGCAGTTTCGACTTTTTAAGCGGAAGAACCCACTCAACTAATATCTTATTCTCCTGCTGCAGACTTGTTCATCTCACAAATGGAGAGGAAACCCAGTATTTTACACTGATTTTAACACTTAAAACAAGTAATGAAAATGATTGATTAGAGTGGAAACAAAATCACGTTTGTAACCATTATTACCGAACCATATGATCTCTGTATTTAATTTTAATATAATTTTTTATGTAAGTTTATTATGACCTTCTAATAAAGTAACCTTTTTGGCTCACCAATTTTAACCAAAATATAGTAAATACATTCATATTGATATAAAAGTCCTATTTACCAAATTTGAGATGTTTTACATTATATTTTAATAAAATTTTTGAGAAAAGAAATAATATGGCCTTTAAGTAAAGTACCACTTCCGGTAATCATTTAGTAACCAAAAAGGGAGGTTCACAACTAGATTTTACAGCAATCCTAAATACAAACTTTTTACTTTCTACGGCTAAACGTTTTTGTGTTATGCGAGTACGCATATACGTACGAACGTACGTACAGACATCACGAGGAAACTAGTCAAAATGGATATTTCTGTTGATATCTGAAAGCCGAAAATTTTCGCGATTACAATACTTCCTTTACTTCATATTAGGAAGTAAAAAGTAAATAAATACAAATTTATCTGCACGCCCGCGGAATTTTAAAGGTGTAAAATTACTCACTGTTAATTTTTGCGCGAAACAAATCATCTTTTTTTCAAAGTAATTTTAGCGAAATTTATTTATTCAACCATTATTCGTTTTATTTTATTTATTTTTTTGCGAAAAATATGACTAATATATTTTCATGAGACCAACACACATGACTTGCAGATATGACTGATATATCTTATCGCCGCTTGGTGCGCTGTGATTGGTGACGTCATTAACTCACTCAAAATTAGTAAACTTAACTTGCTTACTATACTTCCGCCTAAAGTCCAAATCCTAAACATCCGGATGAGATGGACATTAATAAAATATCCTACCTGCGTGATGTGCTCCCAACAATGCTCGCTTAAAACTGTGGTATTGGGATTATGAATGAATGGTTATTGCAAAATAACGGGACTGTCCCTACAAAATGACATTCTTAAATTCCCCGTTCGTTCCACTAAAGGATGAGGAGAGAGCTTTTTTCATTCAACCACAGGCTGGAAATCTTTCTTGTATACAAAGTTCATGGACCTCATTTGAAAACACAATTAGTTATAATAAATAAATGAACCTTCATTACTATCATTTCTGTGTCCTATCATCTGGACAAGAAACCTTTTCTAACTTACTGCGTATTTTGAAGCCAAGAATTGGATTTTGAATTAAGAAAGCGTTTGTGTATCCATCCACAGCACGGACTTTCCCATTTTTATGAAAAGGAAGTGACCCTTAAATAATAGAAATCACCCGATATATATATATATATATATATATATAAAATTATTTTTAAATAACCCTCGGATTCCAGGACATATAGTTGGTAAGATATAAACTCGATACATCGAAATTGCCCTTTTCTTGAGAATCCCTCTTAGCTGAATAGGTACAAACACTCTGGAATATATTTCGGATAAACAACTCTCCTGAATGAATATTAATATGGCATTATTACATACATAAGTTACTTAGCATATACTCGCCTTGTACAAACCGCATGAAGTAGAGTGCCGGAACAGTCCTCCACCAAAGAATTAACAACCATGTTCCGATGTACAGCGGTGTACCGTACAGGAGGCATGTCTTCCTTCCGAACCTGTCTGCCAAGAAACCAGCCGGGATACAAGGCAACAGGCAGCCGATTTCAATCAATGAGATCAGCCATGAGCCCTCATCAGCTGTCATCTGGAATTCGGAGTCATTCCTCTTCAGCTGAGGCAGGAGGGGGGTGGACCATGTGAAACTAGCACCAGTGATGAAGATGGACAGTCCACCTAGAATTTGATATCATGATTTAAAAAATAAATTACAAGAAATGACTCTACAGAAGATCAAAAAGCTTTTGATGGAGTAAGTTTCTGGCTACTCAAGACGAGAGTTGTACTTACCAGAAACAGGTGGCCCTGGATATTATTATACAATATTATTATTAGGCACAACTTATAAATAACATGCACAAGGTGCGAACAAAAGATGATAAGGGACGACAAGCAGATTGAAAGGTAACTGACAGGCGACGGCAGATGTCACCACAACCTTTACCCGCAGATATAAGAAATAAGTTAATTTAAAACCTACCGAGAAGTGGGCAGTGTGTTCAAAGCAAGATATGGTCAGTCCTGGAAGACGTCAATCAATTTTAGGAAACCAGCCACTCTGAGATTCTAGCTGGCATACCGAAAAAAATGTCGGAGGCCTGGGAAGGACGTCATTCGATGGGAAGAGATCGTCCCACCACCGACAAGTGGTGGAACTATGCGCTGAAATCCCAGAATTTCCTCCCTCTATAAAACTAGTCGGCCAATGACGAAAAAGATTCCGCCCGGTGCCGGAGATCTAACCAACCAACAGCGTCTTCGATCCCTTCTTTGGAAGAACAAGAAATAAAAGGGGGACCGAAGCCGAGGAAGCAACGAAAGGGCACTTCTTGGCACTTTGCGCTTGAGGACCGAACTCCGAGAACAACTACTACCTCTACCTACGCCTCCGGAAGATGACAGATGCTCTGGCTTCTATTCCATGACTTAAGATATGCAGGAGAACCCAATGGAGAGATGCTAAAGGACCATCAACACCAATTATTACAGATAAGAGATTTATGTTAGAACAGTTAATGGCTTGGTCTAGTCTGATCATTCCATTATCCTATTAATTCCATGGTTATACTCTTGTAACAGTTATTATTCTGATTTTGATGAATAAAGATAGAGCTTAGGAAGGAGATTGTTCTTAAAGTAACCACGACCATTATTAATTTAAATATGTTTGATTAAGTTTGATAGAAATAATCTTGATTAGCATTATTATTAACCTTCGAAGTTGGAACATTATCTTGGTTAATTATTAAATAATGGTAATCACAAATCAGACCCTTGGAAAGGTATCCAATTTAGAGGACAAAATAAGTAATTCACATTTATTTATAAGATCTTACATAATTTTGGGATAATCATCCTCAATGATTGCCCAATGGCATTCCTATTTACAGATTAGTATATTATCAGCTAAAATATATGTCAACTCAATCGAGATAAAACATAGCAAATATTGGAATAAAATATCGAAATATCTATCTATAATTCGATATATCGTGATATCAATATCAAAATTAGAATATCGAAAACCGATATATTTTCCAAAAAAAATTAAATACACAAGAAATAAAGTAAATAATGTCTACAAGGTATACAAGTTTGATAGGTTTCATTATTAATTCAATTTTGATATTCTTCCTTCTTTTTTTTAATTTTTTATATTGAGAATTATAATTCATTTTTCTCTAGTTTTTAGTTATTAGTGTAGTTATAATAAAGGTTAATACGTACTAAGTTGATAAGTTTTTAATAATTCATTCAATATTGATTTTATGACTTCCTTTTTATATTTCTTTTTTTATGTTGTAGTAATTTAATTAATTTTTTTCTCTAGTCCCTGGTAATATATATACTGATAATGATAATAAATTGAAACTTTTTTTTTTGTGAAAAGCAATGTATACATATTTTATTGCTGCTACTAAAGCTATCACAAATCCAATTTTATTAATTTTATATTACCCATAATTTAATTACACTCAATTAATATATTCCCCCTATTGCCGTTCTCTTCCTTTCAAAGATTAAAGATATCGTGGCCAAATATATAGAAATATTGATCTTTATTGATATATCGAACTACTATTTCGATACATTTGGATAGTATCGATGTGATATATATATATATATATATATATATATATATATATATATATATATATATATATCCTTAATACCCATATGGATATTTTGTAAGACTGGCCACCCTGTCTTCCAAAGATAACCCTGGATAACCCCTCCCCCCTGTGCTCGGAATACGACCAAATAAGACAACAAATCAATCAATTACCTGGAAAAAAAAAAAACATTGCTAAAATTCCCCAAAAAATTAATGTCGTCAGCCTAAATTTTCTTTAGAAATTATTACAATATAAATTTTACTTGAGGAAAACCCACATACAATCTACCACATTCAAATCTTTATTCAAACCTTTTCTGTTTAATTCGTATTTAATTTTTTTTTTTCTGAGTGGCTGTGGTTAAAGGCCAGGGACAGCTCCAGGAAACAGATTTTTTTTTCATGTCCATTGTTAAGTTGTTTTAATTTTCCGTTTGTTTCAATTTATTCTGTATAAAGCGATTGTCAAACCCACTGTGATCTATACAACAGTGAAACATTAGTGCTGTAAAAATAACATTTATAAAAGTTCTGAAAGTATTGAGGCTTATTAAATCTAGGTAGAGAGTGGGGGAGAAGGGGGAGAAGAGCGTCAGTGGCGAATCAGGACTAGGGTTGGAACATCGAAAGAAAAATATCGGAATTCGATATTTTGCGATATCTCGAAACCCTATATCGATATTCACCGATAATCGCTAGAAAGATATCGATATATCGAAGGAAAATGGACGAAAAAGCTAAGAAACCGTGTACTAAATGATTATAATGTTAAACTGTGAAGAAGGTTATGAAATAATATAATTATTATTTATAAAACAATATTTTTATTGTCCATGAATCATTATAAAAAGAAATAGAAAAGAATAATGCCTTGGTTATAATACATTTTTATCTTGAAGGCTTTTAGCCATATTTCATATATTTCATTCTTCTTCAAGTTTTTAAAAAATAAAATCTTCAAACTTATATAAAATGTATTTATCTTATAAAGTATATCTTATAAACTTAGCATTCTCAAAATATTTATCCAAAAGCATGTAATATATATATGTGTATTTCAGTACAATCCCCATTTATATTATTACCTATTTGTCTTTACATAGGATTATTTAACATTAGTTGTATTTCAATCTACTAATTATTGTTTGGTAACTAAATATTGTTTATTTTCATATTTATTCTATTAAATCAATAAATTAGCATATGTTATATTTTAACCAACGATTAAGTCAATAAATATATACAATTTATTTACATTTCTGGTATTGTCCATAAATTTATTTATTGTCCATTTTATTTCAGTAGACCTATTATTACTACTCATATGGCACACTGTGAAACACGATAAAATTTGAAATAGTTATTAACTATTTTAATTTACTATAATCATTAATTATAACCGAAACTGAATACGGATACATGTACGACAACAGGTCATAGACAGCGTCATAGATTGATTAAATAATTAAGCTATAATGTAAAGTACAGAACACGGATAAAATTAAAAATATGATAAAGAATAAAGATAATTTCTAATTAAAATAAAACAATAAAATTTAATATATCAGTATCACCGATATATCGTTGTAAAATATCGATACATCGGATGTTAAGATATTGATAGAAAATATCAGTTTTCCAAATTCGATATATCGATATACCGCGTTTCGATATTCCAACTCTAATCAGGACCAATAGTGAACTCTCTTAGCTATCAGATTCAAGGTCATCCTTCAATCCCTGAAAAATTATATACGTATATATACTAGAATCGCCCAGTTGTCGAAATTCTACCAAAAGTATAATATTATTTCAGTTTTGTGATTTATTTATACAGTTAAAATGAGCAGAAAACATTCTTTCTAAAATAAAGCTCAATTACTCTCACAGACTCAGCCAACTGCCGTTACTTCCTCAGAGTTATTCGGCGACGCTTCAACGTATTTTTCGAACGCATCCTAAATTATTTTTGAGGAATTTCTCACGACGCTCAAAACATTGAATCATAGACTATTAATTTTTGTATTACACTGTTATTCGTTTATTTTTCATTTTGTTCTGTTATTGAGATCTTCAATTGGTTTATCGCTTTTGAAATGTTTAATGCGTTTAAAATATAGAAAATTGTGCGACACTTTTATACATGAATTGTGTTTGTGAAAAGCTATTTACAAGAAGAGTACACCAAACATGGGAATCACAGAACCCGATCACTTTTATATATGTTTTACGGTAGGATCCACTGAGTGCTTATATAAAGTGGTAAGACGCAATTCGCTTTTATTCTCGAGAAATATTGATTTGAAGTTAACTCTATAGAAGTGGCAAATAATTTATCAATCTCTAATTAGATTGATCCTTCTTTACCATCATGCGGATGTCAACTGATTATTTAACACTACTTTTACCGCCATATCTTGGTCTCCAGAGATTTTTTCTGGAAATTTTGCATCTTTCACAACTCGTAATTTATAAATAATAGTTTCATTTAAAGGGCTTCATGATTGATAAAATAATGGCTTTTTATAAATGAGAATTGGCAATTTCTTGACTCGTGGGTCCCAAAAATGCTCTATATTACAATATCTCGAATTTTTCCCCCGTTAAAATAAATCCTCCACTTTAGACAGTTGAAAAAATTAAATAAAAGCACATTTTGATTATAACTAAAGAAAAATGAATGAAAAATGATTATAACTAAAGAAAAATATTTAAGTACGTTTTTATGTTATTTGCCAACTCACCTACTACTGCTACCAAATATTGCCTAAACGCTGCTGAAGAAATCATTTGTAAGTGAAAAATAATTTCGAACTGAAACAGTTACTCTATAGTACAGTATTTATAGATATCTTTTAGGCCATTTTCCTTTAGTATATATATTCAGTATCATTAGCCTTATTACACATTTTATAAGCCTAATTAAATATTAAGTAAATATTTGTTTAGTTTACCAAATATTAGGCAAATCATTTTTATTAGCCTAATCAAATATTACGCTAATATTTGACTAGCCTAATGATATATTACGTAAATATTTGATTAGTTTATTCAAATATTTTTAGTCTGCCAATGAGAAACATGCGTCTTAAGCATCATCATGTCCTTCAGCCTTTCTGGAGTCATCCTGGAATCTCCAGTTTTTACGTCATTATTTTCACTGCAAGATATACTGTAAACTTTCTCTAATCTGGGATAATACCTGTCCGGCAGCCTTCAGAAAATTTAAACTTTATATCGATCGCAAAACGTCAACGATGTCTTTTTGAAGTTTGTTACGAAATGATTTCATAAAAAAAAAAAAAAAAAAACCCGAAGAAAAAAGACTAAAAAAGTAAATTGGGTTTGGAGATAATCCTGGTAGTTCATCTTGAATATAGACCACATTACGGTTGGAATATCGAAACGCGATATATCGGTATATCGTATTTGAAAATCCGATATATTATATCGATATTCTAACACCCGATATATCGATGATTTCGATATTTTGCACCGATATATCGGTGATATTGATATCTTAAACTTTTGTATTTTGTCTTAATTAGAAATTTCCTTTATTCTTTATCATATTTTTAATGTTAGCCATGAGCTGTACTTTACATTATAGCATTATTATTTAATCAATCTAGGACGCTGTCGTAATCAGCAATTAATCCTATGTAAAGACAAACAGGTAATAATATAAATGGTGATAGTACTGAAATATATATCAGATTAATTACATGTTTTTAGATAAATGTTTTGAGAATGTTCAATGTATGCATGAAAACTTCATAAAATAAAATTTTTTTTTTGAAAAATAAAACAAGGTTTTATTTTTGAAAAAATTGTAGAATTATATAATATATGAAATATGGCAAAAAACCTTCAAGATAAAAATGTATTATAATAATTATTTTTTTTACCAAACTATTATTCTTTTCTATCTTTTTTTATAATGATCCACGGATAATAAAAATATTGTTCTATAAATAATAATTATATTAATTCATAACCTTCTCATAAATTTCATAACGTTATACTCATTATACTCTATGCACGGTTTATTTGCTTTTTCGTCCATTTCTTTTCGATTTATCGATATTTTTCTACCGATTATCGGCGGATATCGATATTTGGTTTCGCGATATACCAAAATATCGAATATCGATATTTTTCTTTCTATGTTCCAACCCTTGACCACATCTCCTGTTTGTATATTTCCCTCACCAAGTAATGAACCAAATTTAATTAACCAGCTTAATTTTTTTTTTTTTTTTTTTTTTTATTTAATACGGTATTTACAGTATGTGAAATACAAGTTTTCTTTAGTGACATGAAATATTTTATTAAAATTTCTAATTGTTTGGTTAAAACAATTAATTCTGAATACATGTTTCACTACTTATGTTTTGCATTTATTTTACTAATATTTTTAATTATTTTGAAATCATAACTTTTTTCAGGCATGCTGGAAAATATCTTACTTGCAGCTGTCCCGTTGGATTTACTGGTAGCAGGTGTGAAGCAGCTTTTTTTGAACCAGGTAATTAATTTTAGAATTATGAAATTTTTTTATGATTTACATGCTGTTGATTTTATTCAATAATTATATAATTGAGTATCTGATTAACTGTCAGTTCTTTAATAACCGTTTTCAATGGACGGTCGCTTCCAAACTAGGCTTGTCATAAATAGATTTTCAAAAATATCAGAATATTTATAAAAATTGACATCGTAAGCTTTCGTTTGAGACGTTAAGTTACTCAATTGCTTCAGGGTGATTTATTTGGAATGATGTTCCATGTGTATTTAGGCTGTTGATGTGAGATATGCGACCTCTAGTCTGTATTTATCTTTTTGCATGAATATGTATATTCACTTTTCTAATTAACGAGTTTAAACTTGTTTTTATTTTATATATATATATATATATATATATATATATATATATATATATATATATATATATATATATACGATCATACTTCCAATTCCTTTGTATTAATTTTTTTGCTCTACAACGAAATTTCGGATTCGTTTTGTCCATTTTAAAATCTCTCTTCGTTTTTTCAATAACAAATTTTTTTCATGACTTTTTTTACTTATCATTGTCTACTTGTTTAAAATTATTCTTCCTTTTTCCGTTTTTTTTATGTATGTATGAAACCTCTAATTGTTCACATGTATTATTATTATTATTACTGTTATAAAATTGTAATTAACCTTTATTTTTACTTTAATGATGTACGATTCTTCCCCTTTAATCCGCTGCCTATGGAAGTATGATGGGTTATATTTATTTATAGAATTCGATAACTGTGATATATACTAAGTCAAATACCTATTATTATACTGATAATGAATGCCTGAATTGATGAAACGTTGACTGGTTAGTTATTTGTTACTATTTGAGATAATAGAGGCTTTGGATTGGATTCTTTTTGTGGGCACTAGAGTGCGATCGTAGATTGCTTACAAAAAAGAAAGACCACAATTCTGCGGATTTTTTTTTTTTTTAACCCTCTTTCATCTCTTCTTTTGTTACGCTTTTATAACGCTCATGTGTTTTTCTTCTCTTGTAACTACATTACGTTATAAGGACTTTCTGTTATTATGCATCATTGTATTTTAATCATTAACAAAATAATTATAACTCATCACTAGTTGATAGGTAATTTATTTATTAATGTGCACAGGTTATGTTTGACTTTTTTTTTTTTGTTAGTTTTCGTAATCCTTTATAAATTCCTAGCTGTGGACACGATTGAGGTCCTTCAAAGGTCCTTATGCAAATAAATATTTCATTTTAATTTTGATACAAGCTTCGATTGATCAATGTGTTATTGAATGAAAACGGATTTTATTGAACTTTCTTCCACGTTTGTGAAGTTTCATGACAACAATTACAGAGATAACGGAAAATGGATTTTAATTTTCGAATAATTGTTCCCAACGCGGTACTCCAGAAGATATGAGCTCACTGGTGGTGGGTTTGTTATTAGTTTTATCGATTGGTTGCCATCCGCATGATGGTATAGAAGGATCAATCTAATTAGCGATTGATAAATTATTTGCCACTTCTATAATTTTATTTTATTTAAAACTAGTTTCTAATGTTATACATTCATCTTCGGTTCTAAAAATACACAATAAATTCTAAAATAAGCAATTCAAAATATAGAATTGCTTATTTTAGAATTTTTTGTGTGTTTTTAGAGCCGAAGGTGAATGTATACCATTCGGAACTAGTTTTTAATAAATCAAAATTATAGAAGTTGCAAATAATTTATCAATCCCTAATTTATCGATTGGTAAACATTTTTATTCCTCTCTGTTAGGAATTCTACAACTCTTGGCTTTTCAATTTCTCATGGAGCTTCGATGTTTTCTCTCCTTCTAATGAAGTCCTTTGAATGGAATCCTTTTACTATTCTTCGCAATACTCCATTTTGAAATTATTGTAAAAGGTTTTCTGTGGACTTTACGACGTTTTGAAATAATGATGCTCCGTATAATAGAGTCTGACGTAAAATAGTTTTATATATTAAAGCTTTTAAGCGAGGAGTTATGTTCGAGGCCGACACTAAATGATTAATCCGACATTATTTACTTCTTGCTGTTTTGATTTTTATACGAAAGTGTACCGAATACCTTAAAGGTCTGTTAAACGCGAAAAGAAGATAAACGATACTTTTAGATAATTTGTTTACGCAATCATTTATTTTAAACTTTGATGGGAGTTTCTCTTCTCTTTTTTTTTATATTATGCCCTTCATTTTATCTGGATTCGCATCTATTTTTAAATGCTTCAATTCTTCCACTGTTTTTTGACAACCACTTACCGATTGTTTTACTACAGCCTTACAGTTTTTTTTTCATTTGCTGGCTTAAGCTGATGGTGAATTCGTTGATGGTTTACCATCGCCATGATTTTCTAGAAATTCTTCAATCTCAGATATGTGGTGTTTACTTTCAGTAATTTTGAAAAAGAATCCCACTGAGATAGATCTTCAATCGTTTGTTTTATTTTGTATGTATTATCCGAAAGCTCAAAATTAGATCTGAATACCTACCATTTTCATAGTTTTAACTGAATTTATGTTAACTTAAGATTAGTATCTAAAGTCAATAAGTATTATTATGCAATGATTGTTACAATATAGCCTTTTCTTTTAAATATGCTGTATGGTTTCTTACTTACTTAATTAACAGGAGCTACAACTCGGGATGAGTCAGTGCCTCCTGAATATTATTTCGAATTTTGAAATATATATATAACATGCCCAGTTTTATTGTCATTATTAATTTATATTGTTTATATTTATATATGATAACTTATATTAAATGTTTATTTTATATTAGTATCTACAGCTATACATGCATAGCATTAAATGTACTGGCTTACTCTGTTTGTAGATTTACACCAAAACAAATAAATATTATTATATTATTGTAACGGTTTGGTTCACTATTTTAAGTTCGTTCCACGAGGCCATCTTTATAGTTGAAGTATGTTACCTATCACAGCGCTTGCGGTGGGCCAAAGTTAAACTAATCACTATCATCTCGCAATTAACAGCTGACATGCGTCTCTCACTTGAATAATTATTAGTTATCTACTACAGGGAGTATCCAGAAATTAATTATTTCTAGTTTTATGTTAATTTGAACCCAGCGGTAAGTATCCTAATTTCCTTATTTTCAAATCAATTAAATTTTTCTGTACAGAAAATATAAGTAAACTAATTATTTTGTTGATGTACTTTTAGTTGGTGTTTTTATAAAATTAATGGCTGTACAAAATGAGGAACAAAATAAATAATGTATTTACCTGGAAATGAAGTCTCGTTTTTCGCACTAATTAAGATTTCTGGACCTCATACATAAAAACCTTTTACATTATTATTATTTATATTGATAAATAAAAATACATGCAGGCTGTTGCTTTTTCACCAATTTTATTTATTTCGATGCAAATTTTCGGCCCACAAGCCATCCTCAGGCATCCAAATAAGTCCTTCTTAAATTGATTCCACAAATCCCTTATCCCTGACCTTTACAATCTTACACTGGTCATGCTTTGCATCGAAATAAAATTGGTGAAATAGCAACAGCCTGCATTAATTTTTATATATAAAAACATTCACCTTAAATCACCAATTTTATTTTATATATGCAAAGTATGATCAGTTTAAGGCTGCAAAGGTGAGAGATAAGGGATTTGTGGAATCAATTTAAGAAGGACTTATTTGAGGTGCCTGAGGATGGCTTGTAGGACGAAAATTTGCATGAAATGAATAAAATTGGTGAAATAGCAAAAGCCTGCATTTATTTTTATATATAAAAGGATTCACGTTAAATCAACATATATATATATATATATATATATATATATATATATATATATATATATATATATATATATATATATATATTTATTTATATATTTATTTATATATATTTATTTATATATATTTATTTTTATATGTAAAAGGATTCACGTTAAATCAACATATATATATATATATATATATATATATATATACTTATAATGACAGCTTCATTACCATTGTTTATATTTATTGATGATTTTTTTTCTAATACCTTTATTTGTGAACTTTGTGTTGCCAACTCTATTTGTATTGGGATAGCCCCAAAAATAAATAAATAAATTATTAATATTATTAAATTATTATTACTATAGCCTTACAGGCATTTAAGCTGCTTGTGACGGCAATATCATATGTATAAGCTGACACTGTGGTATTCTGGTTCTTGGTTCCAGCTATTGTACCAATATAAATGGAAAACAACATTGGTAAATGCATCGCGCATTGCGGAATCCCCACACGTGAGATATACGGGACCAGGATGTCCTTCGGATATTTTCACTGACTAAAGTTGATTTTCATTGATTTTCCTTTATGCGTTGTCCATAACATTTTACCTTTGTGAGAAATGGCTTTAGCCTTTAATCTACATTGAATGATACATAAATATGTAAATACAGGGTTTGATGTTTGAGTTCTTGTGTAGATTGAGTTGTTCGTCGCACTTTCGGCTACTTGGCAATTGATACAAAGGACTTGAGTGGAATAGTTCGACGGTACTGCTTCGCCACATTTCCAATAATCTTATATATCGTCTGTCTATCTATCTTGGTATATTTAAGTGCGCATTTATGCGTTACATAATTTGCCCTTGAAGCTTTATATTTTTTTTTTTTCCTGAGCATTACAATGTTATATGTTTGACTTTCATCAGAATCTTGCGTTGTTTGCACAGAAATAATGTTTATTATATTGTTTAATGAAGTATTACCGATGTTTATTAATGAGATTAATTTTTTATGAATTTATTTATTTGCGAATACTAATTAAGCTAATATTTGTTTTTCGTCATCACATGTGTTGTTTGCATAGCAAGGCTCCGCATTCGTTGCATAAGTTGCCTTGAAGTATATTTCGGGTAATTAAATACATCACTAAGATGGCCATTAAGATAATGATAGTGAAATTTCTGCCGAAAAACTGCGCATATTCACTTTTCTTGGTGTTGATTAGTGCTGGACACTTCGATTTATCGATTTCTTTAAATCGATATATTTATTTATAAGATTTTTAACCTCGTTGTGATGCCATGTATGCATACGTTTTTTGTATAGAACACTCCTTATAATGCCTACCTAAGATTCAGGATAATGTGGATTCGATGTATCTGAAATTAAAAAAAAAATGTATAAATAAATACTGATGTTAAATAACTTTAAGCTCTGGGTAAATTTCCGTACCGTAAATGTTTTTACAAAGATTTAATCGTAATTTTCTTATCTCTACTGCCTCCCCACTCTCTAAAGATTACATTAAGGTTAAAATAAATGCAAATTGGTCTGAAAACGTTGTTCCGTGTTTCCTCTACTATTTAATAATTCAAGAGATCTTAAATTATTTTAATAATTTATTTGTAATCTGTTTTTTCTTTTAACATCTTAAATTAAATTGTCAAAATACTGTTGCATTCTGTCCAATAACTTCTAGGAGATACATATGTTCACAATCTTTTTTAGGTAAATATTTCAAAGCTTCTAATTTTAATTTTTATTCAAATCTTTTTCAAAATTTAAAATCAATCGATCGATCGAAAATGCATCTTATCGATCGATTCATGTAGATTTTAAAATCCTTCATCGGGGAATCGGATCTTCAGATAATCTGTATTGGAAGTACAGAAAAAATTTATGAAAAAACTTAACAAAAATAAAATATATTTCGGAATTAAATATGTCTATTATACGTGTTTTTATGTTGTATATTATTATTCCTAATAATGTTTGTCTTTATTTATTATCTAGATCAAATCTTGTTTACTGAAAGTAGGCAAAACTCGAAAATGTATAGTAATAGTTGATACTATCGCTCCACCACATAGATAGTATAGCGAGGGCGAATTCATGCGGCACAAAGTTAGAACTAACGTCCTCCTCCTAAAATTTAAAAAATCTGGTGCGGTGCGCGCATCACACAACTTTCCCTTACCGTCCTATAATAATTATCTTTTTAATATAATTTTAAAGAGTTCACATAAACACTGCTTCTAATAAACTCAGCAGCATTCACTTCTTCTGCCACTTAAGAACAATAAAACAGTATTTTAAACAATTATAGTACAACAATTCTGTACACTACTTATATATTTCAACTTTGCCAAGTTGCAAATATATTTTAAAAGTTTCTGGTTTAGTTTCCATGGAAACATTTTCTTTCCATTAAATAATGTGAAAGTAGAAATTATTAAGTTAATTTCCGCTTTTGTATTCTTAAATTACTTTGTTACAGAGCGTATTGTTTACAACAGATTGGCGGATTCGTGGGAGGAGGCTCGGACGCATCCATCTCCTTTCAGATGCGCTCGGTTATCCATCTATTTTATGATCCTCATAAAATACACTGTATCGTTGCTAATATTGGCCCGATTTTAATGATTTTTTTTGTTCGAGTTTGTTCTTTTTGTTTTTTTATTGTCTCTGGATTGCATACTGGCTTTCTCTTTCGAAATATATAATTTGTATTGTTAAAACGGTTTACTGGATGTTTTTTTTTTGTTTTTTTTTTTTTGGTGAACATCCGGCTTTGAACTTGACATTGGCATTGGATTATATAATTTGTCTGTAGATGCTTCTTGGAGTGAAAAAGGAAATATGCTGAAGAAGTATTTTAACGAATATTCTAAAGAACAGTCAGAAAATGTGTGTAAAGACGGGAGTCAGATCAGACTCAAGCTTCCAAGAGATCGACTTATCCGATTTTGAAACTGAAATATTATGAATGTGTGTTTTTGCCAAAAAGTTTGTTTGTAGAACATCCTTCTCATCAAACGTATGTCATTTTTTTCGAAAATAAATTTATGAATACCTATTTATCTATTAATTCTTGTATTCATTCGAATTGTTTTATTTTTTATTTTACGCGTCAGAATTTTTTTATTCAAAACGCGTCAGATTTGATTTTAGCACTTTGAAAAAACCCTATATTCTTGGAAATCTAAAAATAAAAATTTTGAACCAAAAAATTTTGCCAAGGGTAGGTGGTATATAGGAACCCTTCAAATGATTCAAACCAAATTTGTGGCTTGGCAAAGGTCCTTTACCTGCGCGATTTGCTTTGACCTCAGTGTTTATACGTGTTTTAGAAACATTATCCGTAAAAAACTTCAATTTTGTTTTTAAATAGTAATCTCCTTTTTTAACAGTGACCTTCTAAGATAATGCAATATTTTTTATATGTATCGAAAGAAGAAACTCTCCTCTTTTGAGAAACCCTCGGAACTGAAAAAAATAATGTTTTTTTCGTTCGATGATATTTTTATGGTGGTGAATCCAAATTGCCAAAAATTTTGGTGTGAAAAAATCTATAAGCCTAGTTTACTTGAAATTTTTAACACTTTTTTAAATTTATTTTACCAAAAATCAATTATTTTTTAATGTTTCTATTTTTCCTTTAATGTGCTTTAAAAAACAAACATTTAGCTGGAAAAATCATGTCGATATAATTTTTTATACTGAAAATATAAAATAAAGAATTTTCAGCATGTTTTATTATTATTTTTTTTCTCTGTTCCTGGGGCCCATTGGGTGAAACGGAAGGATACGGGTTGACGTTTTTCAATATAGAATCATACAAACACTTTTGATCAAAATCGGCGACGGACACATCGTGCACTCCCTTTGTAAGATGTCCTGCTTTTCGCAGAATCCAAAAGATTGTTCCGAGGTTTTACTAATAATATTGAAGGGAGCCAGACCCCCTTCGACGAATTAAATGGAGAAAGCCTGGCTCTTTCCATAAAGCAGGATGGATGTCAAAAGTTCTCTATTCAGCAGAAATGTACGCTTTTAGTATGCAGCTCAATGATGATTCAAAGAAAGTTGAGAAGTTACGGCCTTCTTGTGTTTTCAATTCCTTAATATACATTAAATGCTGCCTTAGCGCCCCTAAAGCAGCAGATGCTTCAATCTGTGGCAGCATTGAACAACTAAAAACCAATTGATCCTGAAGATAGCTGAGGCTGTCTTAACATCATTCAAGCTTCATTGATCGGGTCTGGCCGATGAAAAGGTTCTACAGTGTTAGGCCACTGTTTTCAAAAAAAGGTTTCGAATCCCTACTGACAAGAAAAAAATTCACTATTAAATTTCAAGACTTGACTGAAAGTGAGAAAAATGGTGCATCTGTTTTTGCCAAACTTCAATGTAGTAACAAAACTCTTTCAGTTGGTTCGTACCAACTCATGGCATCTTTTCGAGAGGCTTCAACAAAATGGTTTAAAAAATCTCTTGACATGGGAAGAAGGCCAAGAATACAAAACTCACTCTAGACTGTTGAACAGAATAAAAAATAAAAATCTACATTGGATTAAGTTTGATTGACCGTATATATTATTAAGGAAGAAGTAGGTCGGGGGAGGGGAGGGGGGGAGTGCGGTCTAAGACTAACACACTAATAAGTATGACTTATTTATTTTGTGCCAACGTTTCGGCCTAAATCATCGGGACTAAAAGAAAAAAAACAAAATAACAACATTGAAAACGACAGAGGTAGTACCAGTAATAGTAAAAAATGGTAAAAAACAGAAATGGCAAGCAAGATAAAAATAAAAATATATGAAGTATAAAAAGAAAAATATGTCAATATTAAAAATTTTGTAATAGATGTTAAACTCTGTACCAAGATTTAAGTGATTTTAAAGAAATAAAGATTTGATAAAAATTCACTTCCATACATTATTTTTCTCAAGTAAAATAGCGCATAAAAAAAAGTATAAATAAGTATAATAAGTATAATAATAATAATAAAAATAAGTAAATAATATAATAGTATAATAAAAATAGTATAATAAAAAGTAAATAAGCATCAAATAAGCTTTTTTATTAATCACATATCAATGTAAAACTAGTATTATCAAAATTTTTCGAGTTTTGCTTATTTTTCTGTAAGTAACATTTAATGAAGTTTGTAATTGAAAGACAAATATTGTTTGGATTACTTTTAAATATTATAAAAATAAAATTAAGTAAAAGTAAAAAAATCGTCACTAGTAGTAAAAGCAGAGCTCCGTCACTAAACTCGTATTTTCACTAAAATACAAAATATATAAATAACGGGGAGAGGGGAAAAAGTTGAGACCACCAAAAGGTAGTTCTCTAACATATCGAAATTTATCCATACTTTTTTAATATTGTTCTGCCTCTTGGCTGACCTTAGATATAGTGAACCTTACATACCAAATTTCAGCACATTTGACCCAAAAGGGGCACTGGAGGTGCTCAAATTTGGCGTATTTTCAAATATTAGGGGCAAACAAACTATCCCCTTTACCTACAGTGTTTAAATCTCATGCATTTTCTTTCGTACATAAATGGTACCAAAAATAAGACGGGGATCAATAGTTTAAAAAAATTGAGATACCCAACGATTATGATGAGCAGGAGGAATAGCTTTGTTAAAAAACACGATTTATAAAATTATTGTAACAACAAAATGTGTTATTATAGTCGTTAATATTTTCAAATTGAGCATTCATATCTTTCTTTATATACCAGGAGAATTAAAACCCTAATTATTACGTTAAACAAAAGAAAACAAATATATATATATATATATATATATATATATATATATATATATATATATATATATATACGGTTGTCAAACCGGTTATTCTGTATGGAATAGAGACCGCTTCTCTTCCTAGCTTAAAGAAACTTTTGGGAACAGAGAGGAAGATCTTGAGGAAAACCTATGGGTCAATAAAATTACCGGAAGGATATAGGTTGAGGCCTAGTAGAGAATTATACAGAGAAATAGATGACCTGGAAATGGACATTAGCTTAAGGAGGCTGCGTTTCTACGGTCATATGGTCAGGATGAACCCGAACAGAATAAATAGGGAGATCTTTGGGAAAATGTGGGAATATAAAAGGGCTGGTGGGTACATGAAGCAGATAAAGGAAGAAACGTGGAAATTGGGGATCTCAAGTCAAGACTGTTTCGATAGGGATGAGTATAGGGAAAAATTAATGAAAATGCCAAAGAGGTGAGAAAGGGGAGAATATGGAGCGAGGAAAAAAGAAGAATGCAGCCTGAAAGAATGAAGAAGAGCTGGGAAGAGAGGAGGAGGGGGGAGTGTGTGGGGAGAGTTAGGAAGAAATGACATTCGCGTGGTCTGTAAAGCCGTTTCGTGTCAAAAAAAAAAAAGTATATATATACATATATATATAAATTATGATTTATCCCATTTAGTCTTCCTTTAAGTTTATTTGGAGTAAAATTGCCGCATCAATTGACCAAAATTGACATAAACCATCTTTAACGCAGGATTCTCTTAAGAATGATAAAGAAAATGTAACACTTAGGTTGCTCTTGCCTTTTCTCTGCAGGCAGTCGTTAATAAGGATATTTTGTTATCCTAAAATATATTTTCGTCATCTTTGAGACAGAAGATAATGGTTAAAACAAAAACCAATTGTATGTTTGTCGGGCTCTTTCGCTCAATCTCTGCTAATGATGGACCGATTTTGATGATTTTTTTTCTTTGATTTGTAGGAAATTTAATTTCCATTCAAATATTTTTGTACGATACGATTTATCAAAAGTGTATACATTTTGAGCTGTGCACGAATAAAGTTTGTAGAAGGGTTTGAATAATGGTAAAGATTGAATAATGGTTGACCATAGAACTTATGAGGAATGAGATGGTCCGGGAGGCGGTCAAAAAGTGGAACACAAATAGTAAAAACTATTTATTAATGATCCGACGTTTCGACCCACTTTACAGGTCTTCTTCAGGGCTGAATAAACAAGATACAAAAATAAGAATAAAACAATGGTATACAGTGAATGAATTAATAATTAGAAAGATTTAGTGAGGAAAAAAAAATGAAAACAGTGATGAATTTATAAAATTAAACTGGTAGAATAATGACAACTAAAAATAAATTAGTGAATATTAATGCATTAAGCTGCTTATTAATAAAACTGGCTATATAATAATAAAAATAGGTAAACTAAATGAGAAATAACATTACCTAAAAATTAATAACTCTGCTAAATAAGTAAAAAAAAAGGAATAAAAATAAATAAACAGGCAAAATGTAGTACCTTAAAGCTCCAATAAATTCATTTTGTTTTCAAAAATTCATCACTGTTTTCATTGTTTTGTTTTTATTTTGTTTTTTTCTCACTAAATCTTTTTAATTATTAATTCATTCACTGTATATTCCATTGTTTTATTTTTATTTTTGTATCTTGTTTATTCAGCCCTGAAGAAGACCTACAACGTTGGTTTTACTACTTGTGTTCCACTTTTTGATCGCCTCCCGGACCATCTCATTCCTGAATAAAGTTTTATTTTCTTTAAAACTTTATAATATCATTCACTAATATGTTAGTTTACAAAAATTAATTAGGGATATATGTATCACTGCGGTGTTGTAATTATAAGAAAGTGGATTGACAAGGAAAATGACTCAGCAAAACTGCTAATAGGAGAGAGAACTTTCTCAACTTAATCCCTTTTCGATTAGATCCGATTAATTCTTACGGCCCACTCCCTTCAGATTGTCTTTTCTCCTATAAATGTCTTCCTTCTTCGATTTCGACCCAAATCTAGTATTTTATTTATATTGATAAAAAAGTCTAATTTACCAAATTTGAGATGTTTTGCATTATGTTTTAGTATAATTTTGGATGAAAGTCTAATATGGCCTTCAAGTAAAGTACTTCTTCCGGTTAGCCAATTTTAACTAAAATTCATTATGTTATTTATACTAGTATATAAGTATTAAATACCAAATTTGAGAAATTTTGCATTATATTTGAACATAATTTTTGATGAAAATCAATAATGACCTTCAAGTAAAATACCACTTTCGGTTATCATGCTGTGAACAAAAAGAGAGCTTCAGTACTAGATTTTACTGCAATCCTAAATACAAAATTTTAAATTTCTATGGCTAACCGTTTTTGAGTTATGCGAGATACGAACGAACGTACGTACAGACGTCACGACGAAACTTGCCAAAATGGATTCAGGGATGGTCAAAATGGCTACCGTTGAAATCTCATAATAAGAATAATAATAATAAATAAATAAATCTCATATGGGTACCCTCACATTGTGATATCTATGGTAACGGGAAAGCTCGTTCTGAGTAAAAATTTAAGGGGGAGGGGGGAGACTTATACTGAATAATAGCAGGAGGAAAAGTACGGCCAACTCTAGTGAATTTTGTAAATCACCTTTGAATGCCAACTGATATTTTAGGATTTTTTTTTCTCGTATCCATCCTTATTTATTGTTCTCATGTAAATTAAAAAAACATGCAGTGGAATATGTAAATGTATGTAAATTTAAATTGGTCCTAAATGTGCTATAAAAAAAAAAAAAAAATGAGTTGATACATGATTATCATGGTCAAAAAACAATATGTACTCGTATTTACATATTTACGTATTACATATTTCATTATTGTTCTCAGTGGATTATTTTTATATTTGTTGTGTTTACGACTTAAAATTTACGAATTAGTTACGACTTATATATATTTAAGTCGTTACTATTTCAGTAGTTAATGCAAAGACAGCCAGCGCTCGAGTTTAATAGATGGTACTCCTCATTGCTTGATGCCCTAAGCACGTGCTTATATTGCTTATAGGTTAATCCATCACTGTCCCGAAGTTTTGGTCTTGCTGGCTCAAGGAAAATGAGCCAGTCAACATGAACGTCATTAAATTTTAATTTAAAATATCTGGTGCGGTGCGCGCATCACACAACTTTCCCTTAGCATTTTATAATAATAATCTATTAAATGTAATTTTAAAGATTTCACATAAACACTACTTGAAATAAAATCAGCAGAATCCTTTTCTTCAATTTAAGTACGACAATTCTGAACACGATATATTTTTGGTTTGTCAATTTGAAAATTCTTCTTCGTCTTCTTCCTTCACCACATAAGATTTTGACCTATTTTTGTTTTGGGGCTTACATTACTTTATATTTTACTCCTTCATCTCATAATTATTTAATTACAACAATGCCATCTTCTTTAACATCATTGTCATCTTTTGCATAACTTGTCACATCACAACTACCTCTTTATGCTTTACACATTACCAAACCTTCTTACTATTTGTCTTTTTAATTAATAGGTTTCATATATTTTACTATTCCCTATGTATATTAAATAAATATAAATAATTTTATAAATAAATAAATAAATAAAATAAAAATAAATAAAGCATTATTTTTATTTCAATTAATTTTTACACTGTTATTTTATTTATTTTATTTTACTTTTTCATTTGTCACTTGTATTATGCAATTTAGTGTTATCTTTTTCTTTTTATACTTCATACTTTTTTATCTTACTTGTAATTTCTGTTTTTATCATTTTTTACTGTTACTGGTACTGCCTCTGTCGCTTTTCATTGTTGTTATTTTGTTTTCATTTTAGCCCTGAAGATAGCCTAAAAGTTAGGTCGAAACGTCGGCACAAAATATATAAGTTTACTTATAAAATTGTAACTCTTTGACCGCACCCCCCGACCAACTTCTCCCTTATAGGTATTTTAAAAGTTTCGGTTTAGTTTCCATAGAAACATTTTGTTTCGATTAAATATTATAAAAGTAGATATGATTAAGTTAATTTTTTCTTTTAGATTATTCATTACATTATTACAAATTTTTGACAACAGGTTGGCAGCTTGGTGGGAGGAGATACGGTCGCATCCGTCTCCTTATGGACGCACTCGGATTTCCATCAAGGGTCTTGTATTGCTTATAAGATATGGTGTATCTTTGCTAATACTGGTCCGATTTGGATAATTTTGTTTTAGAGAATTTAATTACCTTTTATATCACTTCATAAATAATTTACCATAAAATGCACACTTTTTGAGTTATGAGAAAATAAAATTTCCTTTTCGCTATAACTTTTTTCCATGCATTTTCTCGTTGATATACTACATATATATGAAAAGTTAAAGCGTTTTAAGGAGAGGACATTAGGGAAGTTTTATCAAAATCATTATAGCTGTTTTGGATAAAATTTAAAAATAGTGTAAAATCGATTATATAAAGTGGCACTTCTGGTTAATCGATTTTGACGAAAAAGTAAAATTTAAATGTAAAATTCCAAGAACCCGCCGATTCGTAATTTTAGGTTCGTGCGAATTTTTGTTTTTGATCTCGGCTGTTCAGATATACACACACAGATATACACACACCGACCTTTTTGTGATACTTGTTTATTTGGTCTCTATTCTAAGCTTCAACGGGAATGAACTGGGAGATTGTTAAAAACAGTGGCTTTTCTTAGCGGGAGCCTCCCTCCCTCCCTAATCTAGCGAGCTTACCTAAATAATTTTCAGATCAATTTTCTTATACGGGAAGAAGGAGTCGGCTATTAAAATAGACAATATTCTAATGTCCCTCTACTCGCTAACACAGTCCGTTCCGATTTAATAACAAGGCAGGATTTATCGAAGCCTGTTTTTGTTATAAGGATACCAGATTTTTGTTATAAGGACCTCTCGAAAACTATCCTCACCAAAGCTAGTAGTATTTGTAGAGCGTTACAATATATGTATAAATTTCCACCTCCTCCTCCCCCTTATCCGACCCACCCTTCCTTACGAGATTCCTAATAGGCTTTCTGGGTCTAATAGCTTCAACGGGTATGAACTGGGAGATTGTTAAAAACAGTGGCTTTTCGTAGCGGCCTAAAGAAAATAAACGTATATTTTCTTTGAAAACTGCAATTCGAAATTTTACTTATTTTTACGTTTTACTATATGTTTCATATATAGGTTAGTGAAAGTAAAAAATGACTAAAAGGAACTAAACCGTACAAATGTGGAAGGTAATAGACAATTTCGTTACCTTCGCCTCTTTCGACACTGTCTATAAGTTGCATGTTCGAGTGGACGCAGTGCAAGTGCAATGCTGGTTGAATCCGGCTCTTAAAATGTTCACGCATGTCCGATGCAATTCAGTATCAGTGTTATCTTTCCTGCCTCTAAGTCCTTTCCCTGCTATTTCGATTTAGATAAATTATTTAGATTAGATAAACGTGTTTTATTTACATAATACATAATACTTATTCATCTACATTATTTACAAAACCCCCAATACTGGCATCAATATACCGCCTGCCAGGAAGTTGGTCTACATGCATGGTCGAAATTTTTTTTTTTACATTATCGTCGATCATCTTGGGGACAAGCTTCAAATTTCTATTCCTTTGGTGCCTACTGCTTAATTCCTTTGCTGAACTTCGTAGTTATGTTTTATAAAGTATTCTGCACATGTCCCTTTCCCGAAACACTCAAAATGCTCATTTGAAAGATAATCTAATTATCTGATCTGTAGACCAAAGCAATACGAAAAGTCCTGTGAATAGACCAGATATTTTTGAAGTATTAAAATTTGGAAATAATAAACAATTGTGTAATAATTTGCAGCGTTTTTAAATTTTTCTCGATCTATCAATCAATATTTCGACTTAATTCCCAACGAGTTTCAATATCGTGATTTTTTGTTTTTTGCAGTTAATAATAAAAAAAAAACTCATTGAATGTGTCAAATATACAATTTTGTACGATTTATCCAATCCTAAATACATCGATAGTTCATTTAAAAATGAAATCTGGTGCATACATAGGCTAACAAAAAAATTTTTTTGAAAACTTTTTTAACTTTAATAGTTGATCGATTTTTATGTGCTGAATTTAAATCTGGCCTTAATTGTTTTGTATCACCCATTGTTTTCCGTAGGTTTCAGGCTTATCAAACATTCTAACTTTTTAAACTTCTGGCTTCTAATAGAAACATACTCTGGGTCTTTTTCATTTCCCAAGAGCTTTGTAACAACTTGCTCGAATGATACCCAGGTCATTGTGGATTCAAAGTTAACATCAAACATCATTTTTCTAATGTCAGGTCCGACAAAGACGCCTAAATTTAATAAATTTAACTATAAAATATGAAGAAATTGTGGGTGATACAGCTTTTTTAATATCATATTTGGATTCAGCACCCTAAGAACTATAGGAATAAGGTATTTTCAGTACAAAAGTTTTTTCATCGTTGGCCTGTGTTATCAATCAAAATTATAATGGTATTACAAAATGTATTTTGAACTGTTATCAATTAATTATAATTTTGTAGTTTTGTCAATAAATTTCAAACACACGGTAGAACCAAAAGCCATAATGGCTCCGCACAGTTCCAAAACTCACAGGTGTGTGGGGAAACTCCGTTGAATTGCTGTGCTATCGGTTAGATATCCAACCAGTTCAAAGTCCATTGGCTCCAGCCACCGGGCCCAGGCTATCGGTCTATGGACCGGCGAAACCCCGAGCCAAGCTTTTTGCTCTGACTGTGTCGCTGAATTCTGAGAAATTAGGGTCGAGAATGCCCGATGTCACTTCATTAAATTAATAGATACGGCTTCGCTACTGCTATATTAACAAACTATTAGTTAAACTGTTTTATTTTGTTAACACATTATTTTAAAAATATGAAATATTGATTATTTACTAATATATAGCGTTAAATACTTTTCTTAAAGAATATGAGCTCATTTTTTAACTTTTTCGTTGTAGATTTTTCTGATGAGGCTTCAATTTTTTTTCAAAAAGAGTCTCATTTTCCTATAAATAAATCTTAGAGCTGATCTTCCTCAATCAATTCATCTAAAAAAAAAATCGAAAACTAGCCAAATTAAAATAAAAAAGGTACAACTTTACGATCGCTACGCATTATTAGTGACTCTTGCGGAAGTTACCCGAAAGTCGCCGTACCTGCACTCTCTAGCGCCATTTGTGCTGACTAACTGCTTCGTATTCAATTGTAACCTTCGTATTCATTGAAATTATTACTGTTTTAATTAGATGTTATTTAAAATCACGATTTAAAATCGATTTCTGCTTACTACGTTCTCCCAAGAGATAAGCAAGACACCAACGCATTCTTTTCAGAAACCGTAATTTCAATTATTGCTGCTTTAATTAGATTACAGCTGTCGAGGTCCGCTCGATGCACTCGCTCAAGTTTTATACAAACCCCTAAAAATTACTTTCCAACTGGGGTCGGACCCTTTCAGTAATTTAAATTATTACTGCTTTAAATTATTACTTCAACTTTCCCAGACCACCGGAAATCGACAGCACTAACAATTTTAAATAATATCTAATCAAAGCAGTAAAAATATTAATAAATCCAATGAATACGAATGTTACAATTGAATACAAAGCAGTTAGTTATCACGAATGGCGCTATAGAGCGCTAGTACGGCGACATTCGGCAGGAGCCACTGATAATGCAAAATTGTACCCATAAAAGTATTTGACCAAAACATATTTTTAGTATGATTTAAAATATTGATGCAATTTTTAATTATAATGATTTTTTAAATTAATAATCGTAATTGCCTAATTAATAACATTTTAAATTAATAAATAATAGAAACTTTTCCGATGAAAAATCTAATAAATTGAAAAATAACAGCAATATTATATGCACTTAAAGCCAACTATGAATGAGATAATAAAAAAGAATTCTATGAAGTATGTATATAAAATGTTTATGAAATCATACAAGCTAATTTTGTAGCTAATTACAGGGAATATTAATCTTAGCAACAAAGGAAATTTCTCGGAATGGTTTGTGTTTGACCCTCTCCGTCGTGCCTGGTCCCATGTTACGTATCGTGTCCAATCGGACCCGAACCGAACGGCTCTGGTACAGATTGTTACCGAGCGAAAATTTTCCGTCACCGCCGCACAGAAGGAAAAATTGTCGATTTTAACTCTTGATTAAGAAACGATGAACAAAAATTCATTTTTCATTTATAAGCATAGAATGTCCTTTATTAGTGAGAGTGAATTTTTTTTTTCTTAGTTATTTCATCACTTAATTTTAAATAAAATAGTTTTATTAGGTATAGGACCAACAAAAGGGGAAGGAATGAACTAATATCTTTCTCTACTGAGCTTTATATTTATATAATTGCCTTTTTAAGATATTTACAACATTTGCAAGATTTATAAATTATTATTATTTCAAGAAAAAAAAATTAAGTTAACAATATATTATTTTTTATTTATTCGAAATTTATCTTGTGTACAAAAATTATAAATGACAAATAAGATAACTTGAAGTATATTTTAGGCTTATGCCTATGTTAATGGCCTAAAAATATATGTGATGTTTTAATAGGGCTTCAGATCTTCAAATATATATATAACATTGATTTATCGCATTTGATCGATAAAATTGTATCATGGTATTTTAGTGACATAGACCATCTGCTACTTTAAAAAAAATTAAAACCTTCTGTCAGGCCGGTTGCACACACGGCGGATTTTTTTTTCCAATCTGAAAATTTTCCGCCGCCGTCAATTCACAGCAGTTTAACTTTATTATTCAAACTATTGATTGCTCAGTGTAGTTTGAAATGAACGCAAAGCATTATTGGTATTCCATCGTCGAATGAAAAGGAGAAAAAATAGATCAATTTGTGTTCATCCAATTGATGAAAGAAGAGATGAGTTCGGAGCTTTGTACACGAGTTGTGGCGGGATGACAAAATTGTTCAATTATTTCAGAATGTCGATGCATGGCCTTTGACGAAATAGCCTTCCTTTGACAAAATGCATGGCCGGTTGAAAGATATTCAGGGCAATATACCAAACTGAGGAATTCTATTCAACCTATAGAAATGCTGGCAATAATACTAACGTAAGTTAAAATAATTTTTAAATTGAGTAATTAAAAATTATCAAGTAGCATTCAATAAAGTAATGAAAATTAAATACTTAATAAATATAAAGATTTTACTTATGCATTTAATGTACAATAGAATAGAATGTATTTTATTTGTAAAAGACAAAGTATTGTACGAATTACAGAATAATATTGTAATTACAGAATAATATTGTAATTACAGAATAATATTGTAATTGACAAAGAAAGTTGGATGAGTCTAGTGCTCTTTAACGAAAAGAAACAAACGATAAAAATAGACTGAATAATACCAACACTATTTTATTCTCTTGATGGCACAATAACGAGTTAATAGTGAATAATATATACTTAATCATTAAACGCAATGTTCTGTATAAATCACGTACCAAATAATACTATATATATTATGAATACATAATATTCAAAATTTGTACATATATAGAGATTATATAATTAATGCGAATACAGCTCAAATAAATAAAGAAACTAGTATACCCGAGCGAGAACTCTCGCATTAGATATCAATCCTTCTTCTAATCCCTAATACATTAGAAATAGGAAAACATATTTATTCGTGTAAACAATATAATATTATCAAAAAAGTTTATTTAACACACATATTTGGTGAAGCTACATAGTTTGTAATGACTATGTTGAAGTTACAGTTCATATTTAATAAGTAATTAGCTTACCCCACTGGAAAACATCTCTTCAATTTAACAGTTAGGCAATTAGATTACCATTTTCTATGTATAGTATTCATATTTGGACAGATGAAACAATATATAATTTCCCACTCATTAAAAGTTTTTGTAAACAGACTCAAATTGATATAAAGTTGACATGACAACGACACATACGCAAAATGGCATGAGGCTCGTCAAAATCTTTAAAATCCTACTTAACCCGTCCCGATCCGCCGACTCTCAGTCGTCAAAGCTTTGAAACCTCCCAGTGTTTTCATCACTTTTATTTAAACCCTTGTAAGAATTTAAGAAACAATATCAGGATTCGTCACATCTCTATGAAATTTCCTTTTTTTTGATACCTCATTCATCAAAATCCATCGCTCCTGAGAGCCGGAAAAGAGATCTATACTACCGTAATAATATTAGTGATAGTGATAGTGATTCTATAGACTCAGAGTCGGAAATAATTAATAAACGTAAGATATTGAAAATATAAATGCAGAATCATGACAGAATCGTTTTGTAATTATCATTTCATATAATTTAAATCATTTGAAGCATTGCTTGTGGACAAATGCTAAGGTGATATCGACATCTTCAAAGAGTTGTCTATTGACGGAAATATGTGTTGAGGCATTGTTGAATAACATCTTTATTATTCTGATAAGTTTTCCTCTTATACATTTAATTTATATCACATGAAAATGATTAGTTTTGCCAACCTATTCAAATATTTTCAAAGGAAATATTTTTAAGTTCTGTTTTATTGTAGAAATTGTAATAAAAGAAAGAAAGAAAAGTAATTTTTATTCTGGGATACCTAGTCCTCTAAAAATAAGATAAATATATATTCCGGTTGCATTTGTTGTTTGGCTTGTTACGTTGCTATCAAATAATTAAATTATAAAATGAAATACAATAATATGTAAAAGAAATAAGAGTTTTGAAATTAAAAATACAATATATATATATATATATATATATATATATATATATATATATATATATATATATACACATTTTCATTCATTAACATACATTTATTATTATTTCTACATGTTCGTGGAAGATTGATGATTAAGGCGGGGAGAAAAGAAATAATTCCTTATCGATTGGTGATGGTGCTAAAAATGATCAAGGATTTTTTAAAGAAAGCATTTCTGTGAGAAGAGATATAAGGTTTAAGGCTTGGGATCTGATATTTAGAGAATGTACAGAAGAACAAGGGTTGAATAAATTGAGGATATACGAAGATATTCAGTTCTAAAGGATCGGACAAGATGAACGCCTTGGAAGTATTGCCTTCGAAAACTAAGTAAAGCCATTTCGAAATTTCTTTGAACGGTGACCGAAAATATTTCGATTTGAAAAAAATCATCATGTGAGCAATCGACCTTTGGACGTAACCTTTCTACTCTATTTCCTTGAACGCAGTGAAGAAAGGATTGTAAGTTTCGCCTTGACGTCTGTACGTACGTCCATTCATTTGTACTTGTCTCGCCTAACTCAAAAACGTTTAGCCGTAGAAAGTTAAAGCTTTGTATTTAGGATTATTGTACAATCTATTTATGAACCTCCCTTTTTGGTTACTACATGATTACCGGAAGTGGTACTTTAGTTGAAGGTCATTATTAATTTTCATCAAAAAGTACGAGTATATTAAAATATAATGTAAAACATCTCAAATTTGGTAAATAGGACTATTATACCAATATGAATGTATTTACTAGATTTCGGTTAAAATTGGTGTGCTGAAAAGGGTACTTTACTTAAAGTTCATAATGAACTTACATAAAAAATTATATTAAAATTAAATACAGAGATCATATGGTTCAGTACAGACGCGAGTTTGTTTGTTTTTCCACTCTGTTTAAACATTTTTATTACTTGTTTTAAGTGTTAAAATTGGGTCTAAAATACTAATTTTCCTCCCCATTTGTGAGATGAACATATCTGCAGCAGGAGAATAAGATATAAGTTAGTTGACGTCCGCATGATGGTATAGAAGGATTAATCCCTAATTAGATATTAGATAGTTTTCCGCTTAAAATGTCGAAACTGTCGATTTCCAATATAGTGACATTGACAGTTCTAATGTTTTCCCGGAACATGAAGAAATCTCCTGGGAACTTGTTACCTACTGAAAGAAAACGATATATAATAACGGATTGAGACCTCAAGAAACAAGAGCTTGCGTTTATGTGTCAATAGAGGGATAGCGCGACGCCGAGTGTCGTTTTTGAGATACTGCAGTCTTCGGAAACTAGTAACCAAATTCATGATCGCTATTTAAACACCGATGTATAGTTTAATAGACGTACAAGGAAGTTATGTGTTGTCCACATCAGATATTTTATTATTGTTACTCACTTAAAATATACCCTTCATCTTTCTTTTCTTATGAATTTTCTTCATTTGGTGCCTTGTTTTTTTTTTAACGATCTTCCAATTTTCTCAGCAAAATGTTAAAATGATTCTCCATCATTCGAAAATATTCATAAAGTTTCGTTCCATCATCAATCAATTCCTTATAAAAGATGGCAAACTCTCCTTCACTTTCTCTTTTCAGCCATACCTCATAAACCCATTTAATTTTTTTCTTAACTCTAATTTCTTAACTTTATTCTTCATCTAATATTATAACAATCATTTCTAACTCATGTGAAATTTGTATACTGTAAAATTCTTAATCTATTTTTCAATTATTTGCAGTTCTACATAAATTAAACTAAATATAGGAAATGGTCCATTATAGGTTATTTTCCCAATGCAAAATTTAAAACAAGGTATTAAAGTTTGAAATAGGGTTTTTCATTATACTAAGTTTCAAGTCTTGTCTGTTTCAAGCCTCTTTTCTTTCTCATGACAAACACCTCCGATTTATATTTTAAGTAACAACATAGACATGTAGGACAATACCCGGAAATCTGGATGCTATTATAGAGAGTGATGAAAGTTTGTCTTAAAAAAAAGAACAACCCTACATGAAACAAAATTTATGAAAGTACAGAATTAAATACAATTAAGGTATTCTTTTATAATGATCTTTCACTTAATGTATAATTTTGATAATATCCATTATCCCTTCAATTTATACCTGACTTGATGTCGAGTACGGTGTAGAATTTTTGATATCCTCCTCTAAATCGATACAAGCAAAATTAAACAAAGTACAATCCAGAACCCTATTCCATAATAAAGTTCAAAAGTACAAGTACAAGCCAGAAAAGTATAAGTAGAAAGGTTCGTGTTTTTGTAAAGATTTCTAGTTACTTATTGTCATTATATAATAATAATTTTGCAATTCATTTAAATGAAAATAATCATAAATTCATCAAAGACTCAGGAGTTAAATTAATACATCACGTTGAAAACAGTCTCAAATTAAATATATATGAAGCACTTGTAATAATAAAATCCTTCAAAGCCAATCCAGATTTTTGCTTAAATGACCAAATAAATATCTCCAATAATCCAATTTTAAATTTATTCCCATCTATAACAGAAAAAACTATTTATTACTCACCGGCATTACTGGAAAAACCCTGACCCTTAAACCGTTTACCTAAAAACATCCCGCCTACCTTTCGTTCATTGTTAGTACAATGCGAGAAGAAACCAGTACAAACTTTTCTGTTTGATATAATCCATTAAAACCTTGCTGAGTACCAACATGTATTTGATTTCTTGTCTTAATTAAATTCATAATTCATAAATGTTTTATCATAAATGATTTTATATTAATCTAATTTAATATGTATAATAATACCAAACTATATTTTGAATTGCTTATTTTTGAATTTTTTGTGTGTTTTTAGAACTGAGGATGAATGTATAACATTCGAAACTAGTTTTCAATAAAACAAATTTATAGAAGTGGCAAATAAGTTATCAATCCCTAATCATATTTTTTAAAAATTTACTATTGAATATAACTTTCAAATATTATCGTGTTTCAACATTATAACAATGTTTCAACATTACATAACAACTATATAACATCTTGTAATTTACTTAATTGACCTGTTTCATAATAAAGTACAACAGTACAAGTACAAGCCTATGACTAACACTGTAAAATGTTAAAATACGATAACATTTAATTATTATTATTTTAAATAATAAATAAAAAAAAAAAAACATTGAATGAAATTATTTTATAATCTAGTGACGAAAAGTAACCTGTAACCTGTAACCTGTAACCTGTAAAAATAAATCTTTTCACTAGTATTTTTACCACTTATACTTGTACTTTTGTATTTTATTATGAAATAGAGCCCAGGCCTTACGAATAATTATCGGCGGATTAAAGTCGATTCCCATTGCAACTATCGATTACCAAACAGGTTTCGAGCTACTTTCGGATAGGATAGATAAATTTGAGCTTTATCGAACCGAAAAGCTTATGCGACGAAAGAATTACTATTGTGTTTATCGTAAAGTAAATACAAGATTACAAGATATATCATATCATTAGGTATATCATATTAAATATCTACCATCATGATACATAATATCTCATATGCTAGGCCTGCAAACATGTACATCTTTCGAGTTTCAGTGATTTGAATTCGATGATAACACGAATAGTTTTCCATAAGAAAACCTTGTTTATTATATGAAGTTGGGACAAAAGAAGATATATTTTGGAAGAAATTTAAGCTCTTCTAGTCGAATTTTGTTGATTTCATTTAATGCAAATTCTTACTTTTTTACTTCCTTGTGCGAATTGTAATCGCGTAAATTTTCGGTTTTCAGATTTTAACGGAAATATCCATTTTGACCATCCCTGAATTCGTATCTCGCCTAACTCAAAAACGTTTAGCCGTAGAAAGTTAAAATTTTGTATTTAGGATTGTTCAAAAATCTAGTTGTGAACCTCTTTTTTTGGTCACTGCTTGATCACCGAAAGTGGTACTTTACTTGAAGATAATAATTCATTTCCATCAAAAATTATATTAAAATACTATGAAAAACTTTTCAAATTTAGTATTTATGACTTATATATTGATTTAAATAACATACTAGATTTTGGTATAAATTGGAAAACCGGAAGCGGTACTTTACTTGAAGGAGATATTAGACTTTCATCAAAAATTATATTAAAATATAATGTAAAACTTCTCAAATTTGGTAAATATTACTTTTATATCGATATGAATGTATTTACTATATTTTGGTTAATATTAGTGAGCCGAAAAGGGTACTTTACTTGAAGGTCATAATAAACTTACATCAAAAATTATATTTAAATTAAATACATAAATCATATGTTTCGGTAATAAAGGTTACAGACGCAATTTGGTTTCCAATCGAATTAAACATATTTATTATTCGTTTTAATTGTTAAAATTGAGTGTAAAATACTGGTTTTTCTCCCCATTTGTGTGTGTCAATAGATGGACGTCGCGACGCCGAGTGTCGTTTTTGAATTATTGCAATCTTCGGAAACTAGTAACGAAATTGAGGATCACTTTTTTGACGATTTATAGTTTAATAGGCGTACAAGGAAGTCATGGGGTGTCCATATCAGATATTTAGATTTTGCAATCCAGAACATTTATCAGTACCATTTTCAGTACCAACGCACTTTTCTCTTAACTTAACCAAATAGATTAACCATCCGGAGAAAGGCACTGTTTATCTCCCATGTACCAAAGTACACAGCTGCTGAAGTCAAAAGGCGGACTTAACCTTGCATCTGCTGAACTAAGAAGGATTTCTCTCAAAGTGACCTTAGAAATGCAGCGCTAAAAACCATTGATGAGTAATACCTCCATTGGTACGGCTACTCATTTATACGGATGGTTTTGAAATAGACATTAACCAATGAATTGGAACTGGTGGGTATTCAAACAGCTCTCCTATCCCATGGGAACGGGATGTGACAATGTTTTTGGGGAATAATATCGGGCTATTTCTCATGAAATGGAAGGCACAAAGGGAAGGAATGAGAATATCATCGTCAGGGATCCCCAGGCCGCGGTCCAGAAATTATCTACACCAGGGATTACAGAATCACTAATTGAAGAAAAGTGCAGGAACAAGGAAGCCGTTATTGTAAAAAGAGGAAGAACTACAGTTCTGTAATGGATTCTAGGCCATGTTGGTTTACACGGTAATTAACAAGTTGAGAAGTTTGCAAAGCTCGGTTGTGCAGAGAATCAGAGCCTAAAACCACTGGCTTCCAGAACAGAGCCTAAAACCACTGGCTTCCAGAACAGAGCCTAAAACCACTGGCTTCCAGAGCAGCGAGATCTATTATTTACTGTCACTATAAGGACAGGGCAAACGCCAATCACAAAGCTCAAGCGGAGGGGAGGAGGGAGGAGTAGGAGGAACTTCTGGAATTAATTCGACAGGACCCTCAGCAATCCTAGCAGAACTAAGGGAGTGGCTTGTTCCCGCTTAATGGCTGGGCAGGATCTTTTACAAAAGCCATCGGATAGGAATAGCAGATTCCCCGACGCACAGTGCGGCGCTCTTGCGGTCAAAGTGGGCAAAAATCTTGACGAGATTTTAAAGAAAACTTTGAGCTGATCACTAAAAAAACATATATTAAAGGTCTTTGAATAAAAACTTTTTTTTTATAGTTGACAAAATTATAATTAATATCACAAACAATTTTTTTTACAATACATGAATTGATTAAATTACCTCAGAAAATTATAATCAGTCGCTTCTCATTGAAGTACTCTCTTCTGATGACGTAGATGGGGATAAGCTCTCCAGTTCAAATTGGAGTGAATTCACAGAAGGGTCGTCATCGTCGTCTAAATAAAGCTTCGAAATTGAATGGCTTGCTTTTCTGCATGGAAGAAATTAAAGGGTCCGAAGATATTAAAAGTTGATTTAAAATATCAGCATTGGAACTGGCACTACTGTTCTTCCGCGTGTGATTCAATCTATCTTCTATGACGACTTTATGGGTAGCCTCCAAAACCTCCTCAGGGAGCATTCCAATTGGAATAAGATGAGAGAAACTTATTACTTCGCAACTAAGAAATAAAACATTGTGTACACTAGGCGGCATATAATACCAATCATAGTTTTCTGAAACAAACAAACACAGAACCATCCAAAGCAGTTCAAAGCAGAAAAGATTTATATATTTATGATGTATAATTGTTATTAAATCGAAATATTTCAGAAACTAAGAATGTTTTGGATCGAAATTGAAAAATGATTATTTGAAGTTTTTTTAAAAATATTAACCAAAAAATGTTATTAAAAAGTATAGCAAAAAATGGATATTACTTACCTTCCACGGTGCCTTCCATACTAAAAATTCATTTGAAGTTAACGTGCCCTTAACATGAAAGAAGGGCTTTCTAAATTAAAATTGTTTCGTTGAGACAGATATACGATCTGCCACTTGTTCAAACATGATTTCTATCCTTTTTTTTTTGTAATATTGGATTAAAAGCTCCTATTCCATATCACTGAGGTATGAAAGTATTACTAACGCAAAACAAGTTGGAAAAAATATTCGCATTTTCGACTTTTGTCCACAGGCTACCGCAATGTGCGACATGCCCTTTATGCAACCGAAATACATCAAAATTCTGGGATGCGAGGTAGAATACGGATTAGTAGCATACTTACAAGGAGAGTGCACGATGTACCCTTCGTCGATTATGATAAAAAAAAATGTTGTGTAATTCTACATTGCAAAAAAGTTTAATCATATCCTTACATTTTTTCCAATGGGCCTTAGGAGCTGTGAAAAAAAAAAAAAAAAAAACTCTCCTGAAAATTCTTTATTTTATATATCGTGTTCGAAGAATGATATCGACATGGTTTTTTAGCTAAACATTTTTTGTTTAGAGTATATAAATGGAAAAATAAAATCATAATTGATTTTTGGTCAAATAAATTTAAAATATCTGATGTGGGCAATACATGACTTCCTTGTACGCCTATTAAACTATAAATCGGTGGCTCAAAAAGTGATCTTCAATTTGGTTACTAGTTTCCGAAGATTGCAGTATCTTAAAAACGACACTCGGCGTCGCGACATTTATCTATTGACACATACAAATGGGGAGGAAAACCAGTATTTTACACTCAATTTTAACATTTAAAACAAGTAATACAAATGTTTAATTGGATTGGAAACCAAATTGCATTTGTAACCTTTATTACCGAAACATATGATTTATGTATTTAATTTAAATATAATTTTTGATGCAAGCTTATTATGACCTTCAAGTAAAGTACCCTTTCCGGCTCACCAATTTTAACCAAAATATAATAAATACATTCATATCGATATAAAAGTCCTATTTACCAAATGTAATATGTTTTGCATAGTATTTTAATATAATTTTTTATGAAAATCAGTAATGACCTTCAAGCAAAGTACCACGTACAGTGACCAATAAGGGTGGTTAACAACTAGATTATACTATAATCCTAAATACAAAATTTTAACTTTCTACGGCTAACCGTTTTTGACTTATGCGAGATACGTACAGACGTCCCGACGAAACTAGTCAAAATGGATTCAGGGATGGTCAAAATGAATATTTCCGTTGAAATCTAAAAACCGAAAATTTTCGCGATTACAATACTTTCTTTACTTCGTACAAGGAAGTAAAAAGTGTTTAAATTATTCACTAAACTAGCTTCATGGATTTTTTCACACCAAAAATTATTGCAGATTTGGATTCAGCACGCACACTAAGAAATCTTAATGTTAAAGAAATCTTCGAAAACAAAAATTGTTTAATCTGGAGTGTGCTCAAAATGTTTAAAAGTCAGAAAATTATGTTTAGGGTTGAAACTCTGTATCTCCTTTTCAGTTTACCCGATATGCAAGTTGTTGGATTTGTTAAAAATAGGGAAGTTTCTACTTTCCATATATATATTTAAAAAAATATAGCATTATCTTAGAAGGTCTGCGTAAAAAAATGTGATTACCAAATGAAAACCAAAATTAAGGTTTTATTGCGGATAACGTTGGTTCTAAAACACGTAGAAACGCCGCTGTTAAAGCCAACTACGTAATTTAAGAACCTTTACCCATGCCCCAAATTTGGTTTGAATTATTCAAGGGATTTCCGATTTATGAACGATTATTTAGATCTTTAAGCAAATTTGAAGGATACAAATTTTGATTTATTCAGATTCGCTCGAAAATTTGAATGTAGAGGTTTTTCGCAGTACTAAAACCCAATCTGACACTAAATGTTTTGAATAAAAAAATTATGTCAGATATCCACGACACCGTGTTTTTATGAAACGGATTTAAAGTGCTTCCCCACTCCCTTCCCTCCGATCATCTCCGATGTATTGTAAAAGTCTATTATTTTCAGGGAAAATACAACTAAAAAATATACTTTAACTTCAATCCAGTCCATCAACGAAACAATATTTATTCCATTTTAAACAAATACTTATTTCACTGTATAATTTTTTATAATTAATCAATAAGTGACAAAATATATTTTGTAATATATCCATAAAAATGTACGTCCGATCTTTACAATCCATCTGATTCTAATAGGACCGGATAGTCCAGAATAAAAGTTATTTTTCATTCATTCATAAAAACTAATTGTTTGTTGAATGAAAAATTATGAATAAACTATAAATGATTAACCCGTTTATATATATATATATATATATATATATATATATATATATATATATATATATATATATATATATATATATATGATATGTATACATTTCTTTGCACTGAACCGATGTTTCGAAATCTTTCATCTTCAGGATTTGTTTTGTTAAAAAATTAAAAAAGCTGTATCACCCACAATTTCTCACATTTTATAGTTAAATTTATTAAATTAAGCGATTTTTAAAGAATTGAACAGCTTCACAGGCCAACGATGAAAAAACTTTTGTACTGAAAAAACCTTATTTCTAAAGTTTTTAGAGTGCTGAATCCAAATATGATATTAAAAAAGCTGTATTACCGACAATTTATTCACATTTTATAGTTAAATTTATTAAATTAAGCGATTTTTAAAGAATTGAACAGCTTCACAGACCAATGATGAAAAACTTTTGTACTGAAAATACCTTATTTCTACAGTTTTTAGAGTGCTGAATCCAAATAGGACATTAAAAAAGCTGTATCACCGACAATTTATTCACATTTTATAGTTAAATTTATTAAATTAAGCGATTTTTAAAGAATTGAACAGCTTCACAGATCAATGATGAAAAAACTTTTTTACTGAAAACACCTTATTTTTACAGTTTTTAGAATAATGATATTAATAAAGCTGTATCACCGACAATTTATTCACATTTTATAGTTAAATTTATTAAATTAAGCGATTTTTAAAGAATTGAACAGCTTCACAGATCAATGATGAAAAAACTTTTTTACTGAAAACACCTTATTTTTACAGTTTTTAGAATAATGATATTAATAAAGCTGTATCACCGACAATTTATTCACATTTTATAGTTTAATTTATTAAATTAAGCGATTTTTAAAGAATTGAACAGCTTCACAGGCCAACGATGAAAAAACTTTTTTACTGAAAACACCTTATTTTTACAGTTTTTAGAATAATGATATTAATAAAGCTGTATCACCCACAATTTATTCACATTTTATAGTTAAATATATTAAATTAAGCGATTTTTAAAGAATTGAACAGCTTCACTGGCCAACGATGAAAAAACTTTTTTACTGAAAACACCTTATTTTTACAGTTTTTAGAATAATGATATTAATAAAGCTGTATCACCGACAATTTATTCACATTTTATAGTTAAATATATTAAATTAAGCGATTTTTAAAGAATTAAACAGCTTCACAGGCCAACGATGAAAAAACTTTTATACTGAAAATACCTTATTTCTACAGTTTTTAGAATAATGATATTAAAAAAGCTGTATCACCCATAATTTATTCACATTTTATAGTTAAATTTATTAAATATAAGCGATTTTTAAAGAATTGAACAGCTTTCAGTCTTAGGCCTCATGAAATAATTAGGCCTTAAGTTAGGCCTCATGAAACAATTTGTAAAGGCTTTGCCTAAAGATGGGCCATGTTTCAAGTATCTCTGCCAGAAGTTTCCACGTCTTTCTGAAGCTAAACTAAAAGAAGGCGTCTTTGTCGGACCTAACATTAGAAAAATGATTTTCGATGTTAACTTTGAATCTATAATGACCTTAAATGAGTAAGAAGCATGGGTATCATTCAAGCAAGTCGTTATAAAGTTCTTGGGAAATGAGTATGAAAGACCCAGAGTATGTTTCTATTGTAGCTAACATGTTACAGAAGTTTAAAAAGTTAGGATGTTTGATAAGCCTGAAACCTTCGGAAAACTATGGGTGATACAAAAAAACTAAGCCCAGATTTAGATTCAGCACATAAAAATCTATAAAGATCAATTATTAAAGTTAAAAAAGATTTGAAAAAATTTTTTTTGTTGGCCTATGTTATTTATGGACAACACTGACTTAGGGAACTATTGTCAACAATTAAATGTAAGAAAATACAGAAGTTTTTAACAAAAATAATCCTGAAGATGAAAGATTTCGAAACGTCGGTTCAGTGCAAAAAAAATGTAATGTTAAAAAAAAAGAAGTAATATTTAAGGAAACTTTTTTTGTTCACAAAAAACATTATAATTTAATCCATCGTAAGCTAAGGGGACTGCACAGTCCAGAATGAATGTTACTTTTCATTCATTCATTAGAACCTAATTGTTTGTTATGAATGAACTATTTATGACTAATCCGAACAACAAAAAATATTGTTTGAATTTTTTATTTTATTTATTTATTTTTTAATGCAGTATCCAATAGTTTTAATGGAATTGTTGTCAGTATTTTTTTTTAATAATTAAGAAACAAAACAGTGGCAAATCTTATGATCCCCTCTTTTAGAAGAATGGAAACATTAGCAAAGACATCCAACAATAATGAAGAGAGCCCGTACCTTTAATAATTGACCGCAAGAAGGTCCGTTTGGGGCAGACAATGGAGCTGCTAATGGCCTAGAAAACGGGGGTCTACAGTCTAAGGTCCGGCCATTTAATTGGGGCATAAAGTGGACAGTGGTGCCATCAACCCTGGGGCTCTATATCAATGGCCTCTAGCCCCCCTAATGTTATGTTCTGTTATCTAGCCTTTCTTTTATATAAAACTTTACAATATTTAATTTACTTCTTAATTAAAATATACTTTAAGAAAATAGTTGCAGTTAAATATTAATGCGTTATTACTAGAGTCCGGATTTCGTGCAGTTAAAAAAATTTTAAAACGTGTATTAAAAATGCCAAAATCTGAAAAAAATGTGCAACGAAACATAAAATTCTCCCATTTACCTCGTTTATGCTTGAAAAACAAGATTTTTTTTCATACTCGGTTTTCTTTCATAAATTACTTTTTTTTTCTTAATAAATTAGGTAGGTTGGAGCATTGTTATGTAAAATGTGAAAACCTCACGACCTCTTATTAGGGTTTTTTTTTGCTACTTTTCGCACGATCATACATGATTCGCGCACTATGGTAACGCATTTTCTGCCTGTGTTTTAATTGATAACTGATAAAATTTTTAATAACGTATCGCATGATCAAGTTAGACAATCCCAAATTTCTGTTGATATATCGATAACTCAATCCTTCTCAAAAAGTTGAACCATTCATCTTTGCCGGTAGAACTTAACTCTTTGGATTTACGGTCCATTTTGGTGGATTTTCTTTCAATTCTGATAAGAATAAGATATAATTAATTAGATGAAAACCATTATCAGATAACTAATTAACTAGTTATTATCACAACTGTTACAGCATGAATTATTTTTTTTGCCCGACCAATTTCCGATATTTGTTTTTAATTAGTTAGTAGGTAGAACGGATTTTTAATTCCCTTCGCTCGTAAAAATTTACGCGGGATGTTTGTTATCACATCCTCTAATTAATTTATTTTCAATAAATTATTGAACATATTTTTGCCCAAAAACCTAATGTCTATGCATAATTATTTTGCCAACTATGGACTGAGTGTAGCACTGTAGAGCATAAAAGGAATCGAATGGATTGGTAAGGATTAACTGGCTTTCCACGCATCTAAAAAGAAAATAACAAACTTCAATTTTCAGTTTCAGTTAAAGAATTTGTGTTATAAACAGTACCGTATTACTCCGTGAATCTGTCATATGTAATTTTGGTTCTATGTTTATATTTTCAAGAAATTTACAAATATTTTTTTTAATTACATCTAAATGTGCAATTTAATGCAGTAAAAACATAAAACTTGCACTTTACTCAAAATTGTTTAAAATGTGCAAATCCGTGCTAAATAAAATTTTAACATATTAATTCGGATGCCTTAATTCGTAGAAGGAATTTGTCCCCGATCGATTTCAAGCAACCGAAAAAAAAGTGCAATGTACGAGTTACCCGGGCTCTAGTTATTATCTTAGCTTAGTGCAAAAACTAAAAAAAAGACAAAACAAAGTCGTAAGTCTCTCAAATTCCAGTTGATAACTCATCATTCAATATTTCACCAATTCAGGAAATTTGCAGTTCTAGAGGGGCGAGGGCCTCTTCCAAAGAAAAAGAAAATTTTAATTTTTGGAATAATTTTATATTATATCCTCCATTTTATATTTTATATTTCCCTTAACAAAACAAGATTTGTTTCATAATGAAATAACAATTAGTTATTTTATATCTGACGTGGCACCCCGTGACTTCTTTGTACACTTATTAAACTATAAATCGGTGGCTCAAAAAGTGACCCTAAATTTGGTTACTAGTTTCCGATGATAGCTTTATCTCAAAAACAATACTCGGCGTCGGACAAAGCATTCAAAATCGACGGTTTCAACATTTTAAGCGGGAGAACCCGCATAACTTATACCTTATTCTCTTGCTGCCGACTTGTTCAGCTCACAAATGTGGAGAAAAAAAAAAATTTTACATTCGATTTTAACACTTAAAATAAGTAATAAAATTGTTTAATAAGAGTGAAAAAAATTGCGTTTATAACCTTTATCACCGAACCATAAGATCTCTTTATTAAATGTCTATATATATTTTGATGTAAGTTTATTATGACCTTCAAATAAAGTGCCCCTTTCGGCTCTTCAATTTCAACCAAAATCTATTTTATTATTTATATCTATATGAAAGTGTAATTTACCAAATTTGAGGTTTAGCGTTATATTTTATTATAATTATTGATAAAGGTCTAATATGACCTTCAAGTAAAGTACCTCTTCCTATTCGCCAATTTTAACCAAAATTTATTACATTGTTTATATTAATATGTAAGTCTTATATACCAAATTTTGGAAGTTTTGCATTAAATTTTAATATAATTTTTCTTGAAAATCAATTATGACATTTAAGTAAAGTACTACTTCCGGTAAGCATGCATTGACCAAAAAGGGAGGTTAACAACTAGATATTACGATAATCCTAAATACAAAATTTTAACTTTCTATGGCTAACCGTTTTTGAAAAATACCGTTTAAAAAAAAAAATAAAACATTCAGAAATGGTCAAAATTATTATTTCCGTTGAAATCTGTAAACCGAAAATAAGGGCTATTGCATGTGCAAAATTCTCCTAATGAGTTGCGACAAAAAACCTTTATTGACTGGGCTATTAGACCATTAGAAAATCTTAACCAATACAGCACATGAAGGGTATTGGGTTCAGGACTTAGTAAGGATCGTACTTTTTCTAAGCCAACGGTTGTGCAAGGAAATGATTTGGCCGAGATCACACTCAATTCCGATTCTTCTCGATCCCGTTATAGAGGCTGGGTGATCCCCATGGCTGATAGCAATAAATAATTACCTGTCAAAGCCGATCCCAGACCCGGTAGATAAGAGCACAGTGCCTTACTCATTGATCTACCCCTATGTGCTAAATTTAAGAAAATATAGTATTTGTTTGTGTCTCTTTATATATTATAATCATTCTAAATTGTAAATTTAGTTTTTAAATTAAAAAAAACAAAACCAAAAAAACTGCTATGAAAAATGTTCAAGTGCTTTCAATGGAAACAGAAATAGGGAACAGTCGGTAATTAGATTTTCCCTATGACTTCTCCCGCCGTCTGCTTCGTAATCCATTTAAGGGAAATTCACTCGGTCCTTTATGAAATTTTCTCCTCCCCTTTGGAAAGTCACTAGTAGAAAGAAACACGTATCTTCAATTTTCTCTGGGGAAAAAAACAAAAAAACCAATAACATCGTTAATACCCAATACATGTTCAATAAATGAAAAAAAAAAAAAAGGATCCTAGCGACCTGAGCAGAATCAATAATAAAGGTTTGACGATAAATTTTAAACAAAATTTGAACGAAGAGAAACGGCAAAATTACATACACTCAGTAATGCCAATTATTAATGAATGTGGTCAAATACCGTCTCCCTAAACTAAATTTCATATTTCAAATATTAAAACTAAAGTTTAAAATACCCAAAAAATTAATACAAGTTAAATTGATACTGATTTTTTTTTTAAATTTGTCTCATTATCCATTCAGACAAAACTTCCAAACAAATTCTACTTTTGATAAGGATGCACAGAGTTCGTATACACCATTTGAAAAATGTCGACTTTTAATCCATTTTTCTTCTCGTTTGTCTTTTGAAAAGCTGGCTCTTCTACGAATTTTGGATTCGACCTCTGAAAATAATGGCAGCTTTTCCTAGCTTAATGAGCAAACGGACGGATCTCGGACGATTTAAATATGGCAACAATATTCTAGTTTACGAATAGTAATGATAAAATATCTTTCTTTGATGCAACAGAATAGCGTTCTGAAGTAAATCAAGTAATTGGTTGAGGTGTTTGGGGACTGGAGTGAGAATATGTAACGTGAATTCGTTAAAATATTTTCACGCTTTTTACAGACAAATGTTATCATACAAAGTAAATACGAAGGTTATAACTAAATACTAAGTAAAAATAAATATCAATGGAGGTTAATCGGAAAATGGTGAGACATACAGAAAACATTAGAACGTTATAAAAAGTTAATGGAACTTGTAGACATGATAATTTGTAAATAAATATATATAAAACCGATTCATATGGACTATCAATATTTTTCAAATATACAAAAATAAAGTATCAGTTTCTAAAATTTACAAAACTACAATTTGAGGAGACGGAGGAGGAGAAAGTTGGTGAAACCACTTCTTTATCAGCTTTGTGATTAACGGAAATCATTTTTTTCTCCATATGGATGGATAATGGCTTTAGAGAGGAATTGTTTTTTCCATAAAGGATTTAGATACGGTTGCAAAGACAGAAGGATTACACTGTTCTGCATCAAAATCCTCCCTTCAACTGAATTGTTTTGTTTTTTTACGTTTTGAAGTATACTAAACACGAAGCCAAAGACAGAAAATCTCTGTCAGGCACCATTTTATTTCAGATTTAAAATTGGGTTAAAAAATGAGGTGTTTTCGAAAAATGAAAAAAGTCTATTTGATTTTGAAGCTATTACAATGTATTACAACATGAAAAAATTGAAAGGATGGTAGGCAACCTTGCATTTTGTGAAAGTCCGTTCAATTTACACTCACAACTGGGTCTTCCGATCAATCCAGATGAATGGAGACAGCTCCAAATTCAGTCTGAAAGCAGTGCTCCTTCACAACAGCAACCAACCTCCATCTATTCCTGCTGCCTATTCTGTCCATATTAAGGAAACAATAAATTTTATAATTGTGCTTGACAAAATAAAATACGAATATAGATGGAACATTTATGCAGACCATAAAGTTGTCGCAATGCTTACAGGACTCCGAGGTAGTTACACTAAGTTTTGCTGCTTTTTGTATGAGTAGGACAGCAGAAAAAAAGATTGTGAAGAGTATATAGGAGAATAATGGGGTCAAGAGGAATTATTAATCAGGCTTTTTATTAGGGTATGAGGAAAATGATTGGATTTTAGGGTCTTGTGCAAACGGATTATATGGTAATATCGTCGTGGAATTGTGGTCGAACATCGGATAATGTCAAACATCGATGGTTGAGGTTTTTGGCCGCATTGATTTTCTGGTAGTAAGGGTGTTATGAAAAACAATTTAGGAGGCGGAATGCGGGGTTAGGTGCACCATTAAAAATAAATAATATTTTAATATCAATAATTTATTTAAAGAGAATAATAATTTTTTAAAATATGAATAAGTAAATTTATTTTTTTCTGGTCTATTAGTTAATAACCAAGTCAATAACCTACTTAGTTTTAAATAAATATTTATACAATGCTTTGTAAAAAATGTTTAATATTTAACCATTTATTATTTTTATTCTTGTGACAAAATTATAAGTAATCCTTTTCTTTTTCTTTTTTAACTTTGTCTGGGAGAGATGGAGAGAAAACAAGGAACAAAGGGTATCTTCTATCATTTCATCTACTAAGAGACGGCTTAGTTCTTAAGTGCTAAGTTCTGTAGATGGTGTGTTCAAGTCCCCAAGAAAGTATACACTGCATGCAAGGTCAGCAGTCCCTTAATCCCACAGGATACGACCTTCTTATTCTTGTTTGTGGAAGCATTTTCGGTGAAGTGGAAAATTCTAGACGAGGCTATAATTTTCAACACTCTCACCCAAGCTTTAAAAGTAATTAGAAACAATTATTTAACTTTTATAGGATATTACAGAATCCCCATGGTTATGCGTAAAGAGTAAATTATTAATTTATTTATTGAAACTCACTTTGCTTATAATATTGGGAATAGATTGGGATGACTGATCACGACTGGATAATCCCGACCGGGGGTACCGACCTGGAGGGGTGCCCACGGCTTGTTGGGAATTATAAAAAATTACAAACATCATGAGATAAATTAATTTTGTTCCATTAATAAAACAATTGAAATAAAGGCAATTTAAAACAAATGAAATAAAATTAAAATATAATATAAAATACAACAGATTAAAAAAATAATTTTCATATAATTCGGAGTCAGTAAAATTCATATAATTTCATATAATTCATAAATTAAATTCATAAATTTCATATAATTCGGAGTCATCTAGAGCCGTATTAAATTTGGATCAATCCCTAAAATACAAAATAATCTTTAAAATAATAATATACAATATGTTGTTCAATCTCATTTGTTAAAGACATTTTCGAAGAACTAGGTCAAAACGACAACAAATTTCTATAAGGGGCAATCAAGTTCCACATTTTTACCCTTTTTTCCCGTTACTCTCCGATTTTATTTACAAAATAACGTTTTCAAACTCCTTAATAAGGAAGAGGGAGATTTCCTTTTTAATGGTAGGGCTCCTTCTGACTCTCCGGTACCTTTACAAGCATTAATTTTAAAGGACATAGTGTATTCGATTTAATATGGTGTAATTTCAATTTTCTATAAGAAATTCACGATCTATCAGTATCTAATTAGGGATCGATAAATTATTTGCCACTTCTATAATTTTGTTTTTATTGAAAACTAGTTTCGAATGTTATACATTCATCTTCAGTTCTAAAAACACATAATAATTCAAAATACAGTTTGGTATTATTATACATGTTAAATTAAATGTAATATATTACATTATATATTAATATATATTTATAAATATTTATATTAGATTTAATTTAATATGCATAATAATACCAAATTGTATTTTGAATTGCTTATTTTTGAATGTTTGTGTCTTTTCAAACTAGTCAATAAAAACAAAATTATAGAAGTGGCAAATTAGTAGGATTGGAATATCGACTCGCGATATATCGATATATTATGGAGTTAAAAAAACAATATTTTCTATCGATATCTTAACATCCGATGTATCGATGATATCAATATTTTACAACAATATCTGGATCACAACATATGTTAAACTATATTACAGTAGAATCTCGATAATTCATATACCTGTAATTCATATATCCCGATAATTCGTATGGATTTTCTGGTCTCATAAAAATCTCCCTTTATTTCGTATAAAAACACTGCAATCCGGTCCCCTCGATAACTTGTATATATATGTATATATATATTGTTTTATAAAAAATAATAATTATATTATTTCATAATCTAGTTCACAGTTTAACATTATACTCTACGATGTGCTTTTTCATCCATTTCCTTTCGATATATCGATATTTTGTTAGCGAATATCGGTGGATATCGATATTTGGTTTTGCGACATCGCAAAATATCGATTATCGATATTTTCCTTTCGATATTCCAGCCCTAGTGGTGAGTAAGAACGAGGAAGAGCACGTGCACTATCCCGACTTAACTTGAAATAAATTAAAATGTTAACAGAAGTTTAGTTAAAATCGGAAAAAAATTGTAAAAAAACTTAGTTATTTCTAAAGTTTTTTATCGCTTTTACAAATTGTGATATTGAAGATTCCAATTTCGTCTTCAGCTTAATATATTTTCAACAGGGCATTGACTCAATTTAATCATGCACCTCCTTTCCCTCGCTACTCCTATGATTCGATGAGAAAGAGAGTATCAGCAGTACCTTACGTTTCGATAATTTCAAGTTGGTCCCTCATCCAACTTCTTTTCAGCCTTCTATTAAGCGTATTGTCAGATCATAAGGATTGAACCTGCAGGCATGTATGAGACAGGGAGGAGGGGCACACGCATTCCCCTAACTTTAAATAAATCAAAACGTTAACAGAAGCTTAGTTTCTATTTGTTATAAAATTGTAGAAAACTTGTGTTTGTTTACTGAGTAAGTGCGAATGTCGGAACTTAAAGTTATTTTGCTAACGTACCACATTCCTTTGTCCAATATCCTCAACATTTTATTCTCAAAAAATTAAAGTGTGCATGTGTGGTTCCTTTGGTTACATCTACGATGCTTTGCTCCAAATTGTTTTAAGTAGAGAAGCGTAAAAAATTAATTTAATTTATGATTTTCAACATCTTGCAAGATCTGAATATAACTTGTAAGGTACATCTCATCAAATATTCGAAATGAATTTCTTTTCAAAGAGTGAAACAAACGTGATCGTATTTTGTCGTGGTTAAGTCGAATTTTCGAATATTTGCACATAAGCCATAATGTTTTGCTATGTCGTATAAAGTTGGTGAAGGGTGTACAGGATTTTGACGTGGCTGTCAGTGTTTCGGAGATGTTTATAATATCCTTAAGTATATCAGTCGTGGAGCGAGTAGCGATTCTTGAGTTAATTAAGGAAGAAGTATCTGGTGCTGGCACTAGAGCGGCATTAAGAAGAAATATTAAAATCAATATAAAATGCGATCCAAACTCATTAAGAAATGGCATATAAGATATATATGCGTGTGAAGTTGGCATATCGTTTGGCGGAAACTCACAAACTTTTGAGAGTTCTGTCTTTCTTGCAAATAGTTCTAGAGTTCCTGATAGTTTAAACAAATAATTGCGCTTGTTAAAGCAAAAAAAAAAAGAAAAGCTTCCGAAAAAGTGAGACCTGAAGCATGATGACCTGAGCTCACTTCGGAGGCTTATAATTTTTTTGCTATGAACACTTGATCTTAAATTAATAAGGATAATTTTTAGAACTCTTGAAAAAATTGAATTCCGTCCAAAACTTTTTGCCGCCTGAAGTGGAAATATTTTTCATGTTAAGAGGTTGTTTTGTCGAGAGTTATGATACCATTCCGAGGTGTTCTAAAAATTATACATATTAACTTACGCTCTACTGTTGATAGTAAAGAAGTTATAAGTGGTCAAAGATTGCGAAATGTATTTTGAAAATTCAAGACGCCAGAACTTTTTTATTTCGCTCCGTATGCAAGAACGGAATGCTATCAAAACACTCGAGAAAACAACTTGTTACCCTGAACAATTTTCATTAGAAATCAATTTTTTTCTTGAGAATTTTGTTGGCGTTCCTAAGACTTCTAAAAATTCCTTATTAACTTAAGCTCTAATGTTGATAGCAAATAAGTTATAAGCCTCCAAAGAGAGATGCTGGCGTCTCACATTCTGGGAAACTTTTTTTTGCTTTAATGAGCGGAACTATTTTTTTAGCCATCAGGAACTCTAGAACTATTTGAAAGGAAGGCAGAACTCTCAAAAGTATGTGAGTTTCCACCAAATGATATGCCAACTTCACATGCACAAGATATGTTTCTTATAAATTTGATGATTTTGTCAGAAACAACAAAAACAACTTACTTTAATTTTCACAGGGATGGACTATTATTATAATTAATATTATATTACAATTCCCCTCCGCGCTCCCCCGGGCTTCATGTCAAAAGCGTCATATTATTCCTTCGTCACCAATTCACATATAGCCCGGGTGCCCAGACTTCTATTAACGTTTTAATTTATTCCGAGTTAACATAGGAGAGTGTGGGTGTCTCCTTCATTCTCATGCCCGACTACACGCGTAATTGAAGGTTCAAAAGGAGTTGGATGAGAGACCAACTTGACAAAGAAGAAACTTCAATATCGGCACACATAAGGTACGTCTGGTACTCTCTTCCTCATTGAATCATAGTCGTAGCAGAGGGATGGAGTCGCAGCTTTGAAGGAGGGATGGGCGTGATTAAATTCATTCAGAGCCCTGTTAAGTTTGATATTTTTTAAGTCTAGCTCACAAACGAAAAATCGTACGAAGCTGAAATTATGTATTTAAGATAGGTATATTCTTGGAATGTTATAGCATCTTTTTCGTCAAAATCGACCAACCGGAAGTGCCACTTTGTATAATCGGTTTTGTACTTTTTTACAATTTTCTCGAAAACGGCTCTAACGATTTTGATGGCTCTAACTTGCCTAATGTTTTCTCCTTGAAGCCCTTTAACTTTTCATATATGTAGTAACCACCGAGGAAATTCAGAGAAAAATGTTATGATGATAAGAATGTTTTATTTGCTAAGCCTAATGGCCTTACTAAGAGGTTGGCTTTACCAGCTTCGAACTCATCCCCTTCAAATACGAATTTATTTTTGCAGTATTTATACTTCTTAATGGATGTTCCTGAAGGCGAGATGATTTTTCTGATCTAATGATATTAACCAACCTACGCAATATCTCGGAAAACCGAGGCAAGTTTTCCAACTTTAGATAATTTTATTTTTTTAATTTATTTATTTTTTCTTAAGTAATCAATGTATCAATATATCATTTTATTCCCTATACATTTATCTAAAAGCTGGCTGTGGCCCGCTGTGTATGCTTTATTTTTATGTTTGACAGTTCAGATAGCGTTTCTAAAGTTTTCTTGAAGTTTTTTCTTTGATTGGTGCTCTCAATCTCCTAATATAACCTATTTTACTACTAGAATTAGAGAAGAATAAACCTTTCATTAAAGCAAAAATAAAATAAACCGGACCTTTTTCCTTTAAGATAAACTGGCAGAGTATTTCAATGTAAAGTAGAATTCAGTTTACATTGGAAACAAACATTTCTGCTTGTTAAATTAACCTTTTTAACAAAGTAAACTAATTAAGTTGGCGAAAAAACGTATTGATAAAACAAACCTCCTGATGCGTTAAATATATTTACATTAGGGTTACTTTTTTATTTCATAAGGATTGTGCTCCTTTGTAAAAAAAAAAATAAATGCATAAAGGAATGGAAATAAAGAATTGCCTTTTTTTATAAGGATTTTTTCTTTTCATTTAATGAGTTTATAATTTCTTTTCAATTATTTAATTTATTATTTCTTGTGATTTAACGTTTTTAATTATGACGGCCGAAAACTCCTTATATCCACGAGACCAACGTCCTTTTATAATACTACAAGAATCGCTATTGAAAAGATGATTAATGAAATCATAAATAAATTAACAATAAATACCGTCATAAGTATATTTGGCTGAATCACTGAAATAGAGGATGCAATTATTAGTGATATGAAACTATCGATAGTTCTTACTATCGATTGTCCCGATACTATCATAGCTTAACTATCGATACTATTATAGTATACTATTATAGTATTCATTAAATAATGTGATTAAACCTGAATGGCGGTAATTTTGAACTAATAATTTTGGATCTTTTTTTTTGCTTATTAAATGTTAATTTTTGATTAATCTTGTTTTGTGTTGTTTAAAGTTTGCTTGTAATCATTATTTTGACCTTATTTTTTCAACTAGTATAACTAATTTAATAATTTTAAATTTGATATAGGTATTTGATAGCTAAATAATGATCATTGATTCATGAGCAATTAGGAGTAGTATATATATTAAATTATCTTACAAGGGATGCCATTGGGCAATCATTGAGGATGTTTATCCCAAAATTATTGAAGAATATCAATAAATATTAATTACCTGTTGAGTCCTGTAAATTGGGTACCTTTCCAAAGGCCTGATTTGTGTTTACCATTGTTTATTAATTAACCAATACAATATTTTTGCTTATAAGATTAACAATACCATAATGTTACTCAAGTTTATTAATCAGACTTATTCAAATTGATAATGGACTTGGATATTAAACAACAACCTTCTTCCTAACATTTCATTCAACAACTTCCTAACTTATCTTTATTTATCAAAATTAATGTAATGAACTGATACAGGAGTTAACAAGGGAGTGATTCAGACTAGACTTAGTCATTAAATGTTTTAACATAAATATCTTATCTGAAAATTAATTGATGTACTCGGGAGGGAGGGAGGGAGGGAGGGATAGAGGGAGAGAGGGAGAGAGGGGGAGAGGGAGGGAGAGAGAGAGAGAGGGAGTGAGGGTGAGAGGGAGGGAGGGGGAGAGAGAGAGAGAGAGAGAGAGTGAGAGAGAGGGGAGGAGGGGGATAGAGAGAGAGAGGGAGAGAGAATCCACAAAGAGTCTAATGGCCTTACTAACAGGTTGGCTTTACCAGCTTCGATCTCAACCCCTTCAAATACGAATTTATTTTTGTAGTATTGATACTTCCTAATGGATGTTCCTGAAGGTGAGATGATTTTTCTCATCTAATGATATCGACCAACCTACACAATATCACGGAAAACCGGGGTAAGTTTTCAAACTTTAGATAATTTTATATTTTTAATTTATTTATTTTTATTTTTCTGAAGTTATCAAAGTATCAAGATATCATTTTATTCCCTATACATTTATCTAAAAGTCGGCACAATAGTTTTTGACAGATCATTATGAAGTGTTGGAAAATTATTATATTATGTTGGAAAATTGCCCCGTGTGTGGTGTTAGTTTTCCAGCTTACTAAAAATATTCAGAGGTAAATTTTCCTTCCATAATTTGAGTAGTAGGCAACAAATCTTGTTTGTCACTTGTTATGTATCTTTTATTGCAAAATAAAAAGGCGTAATAATGGTGCATAGATAAATTAATTGGATATTAAAAAACAAATGCCACTTAGTGATTTGATAAAAACTGTTCATGCAACAATTGTTTTACGACAGAAGTCGTCTTCATCGCCTGAATTACAATGAACGCAAACAAAAAATAAAACATCTTTTTTGGTGCAGCTGGTTGCAAGTTTGTTTGAATGCAACACCTTGATAAGCGATAGGAAAAGTTTGATTGGAACTCGAAGTAACAGCTTCCTCGGAACAGCTAAATTATATTATCTTATTATACAATTACGAATATACTAAGTCTAGTTCCGTTTTCCAGTGAAAAACGGGTTGGAATACGTGCACCGCATGCTGTTGGAAAACCTGCCCCGTCGCCATATTGGAACTTTGGCACATCCTCGACAGTTGATGGAATCCCTTTTTAGTTCGTGCAATCTCAAAGTATTAAGTTTAAGGCAGTTATATTTACTTTAAATTTTAATTAAGACCTGAAATTATACTCACCGTTAAAAACTGAAGAAAAAATTTCTTCTGACGAAGTGAATATAGCTACTAAACAAAAAATCTTTCGTAGATGCTGTGTGCAATATGTGTGTTCGTAGTGTTGCCAATTCTACCAGGGCCCTATTTCATAATAAAGTACAAGTACAGGTGGAATGGTTCGTGTTTAGGTGTTACTTATACAATTACTTTACTAGTTACTTATCGTGATTAGATGACAATAAGCGATTGATAAATTATTTGCCACTTCTAAAATAAGCAATTTAAAATACAGTTTGGTATTATTATATTACATTGAATTAAATGTGTTATAAATTAGTATTATAAAACATTAAACATGTTAAAACCGACTATTTTTTGTTAAAAGGACCTTTCGAAGGACCTCTATCCTCGCCAAAAGTAGTATTGTTTGTAGAGCGTTACAATTTATGTATAAATTGTAGAAGTGGCAAATAATTTATCAAACCCTAATTAGATTGATCCTTCTATATCATCGTGCGAATGTCAACAGATAATAATATTTTTTTTTTTAAACTACTGTTTTTTAATATAACTATTTTAAATGTTCTCTTGCTTCAACATTATAACAATGTTTTAAAAATATTTATCAACTAAATAACATCTTGTACTTTACTCTCTATTTCATAATAAAGTATACAAGTACAAGTACAAATGAGCCAATGACTTAGCAATGAACAGTGAAATGCTAATTAAAATAGTTTTTTTTAAAAAACAGCAAAGTTAATACAATTATTATTATCTTATGACGATAAGTAAGGTTACTGTAACCTATGTATCTAAGGTAACCTCATTTCCACTTGTTTAGGGGCTTAGAGTTGGAAAGTCTGCCCCTATGGTCAATGTGCCTCAATACCTCTACATAATATTCTGCATGATGCATAAAAATAATTTTAATTACTAATAATACCCATGGAGGATTATTATGTTTCCCCTGCGTTGAAAGATTTCAAGTATCTCAATAAAGGCCACACTACTCTATTTCTTACCGATAGGTGACTCGTGCTCACATTATCTCATATTTTATAATAATTACAGTCTATAAATATTTCAATGTACAGATTAATAAAACTCTTGAGAATTAGGAATAGGCATATAAATTATGAGTCAACAACAGCTAGAACATTAAATAATTTAATTTTTATCTTTCCATACTCAAAACAAAAAATAAAATTTTTGAATAACATCGGTTTGAAACATGAACGAACTTCAAACTTCAGAATACTATTTGTCTTTTCGGGCTTTTAATTGATTTAGACATGTTCTTATTAGGTTAATTACTGTCTTAATCGCTCATCAAATGAAATAATATAGAATTGCTTCGGTCACTGCAGTAAATGGAAAACAAAATTATTTTAAAGCTGAAAGTTCAAACTTTGAATCCGATTTTCTTAAGCTTTGAAAAAGGAAAAAATGTTAAAGTATACAAGATGAAATTGCTTTCGGAATCCTCATAAAAGAAGTTTTCATAGAAGCTTTTTAAGCCGAGAGGACAACTAATGAAAATAAGATTTTTTTTTTTTCATTGCTTGATATTAAAGATAAACCAACAAAGGAAAGACTCACGGGGTTTGGACTAAGCTCTCAAGCAGCAGCTTTATCCTTAGCTTGAACATGGCGGGGGGGAGGGAGGGGGAGGGGCACCTATGAATATTCTAAAGGGTCACTTGGAATTCTCGTCTACGTGGCTTGACATGATCCTGGCACCGGGACACAGCTATTTATACTGAACCTCTTATGAAGTCTTTTCTCTTTAAAACATATTTCCCGAGAATTTAGCCATGCTCTTATACTTTTCAAGAGTGCTTAAACTAAAAATGATATTTTTCAAACAGAAAAATATTCTAATAAAAAGGTAATTGTAATAAAAAAGATTCGTGGGTGTAATATAACATAAGCAAGCATTAATTATAAAGGACATAGTGTATTCGATTTAATATGGTGTAATTTGAATTTTCTACACGATCTATCACTACCTAATTAGGGATTGATAGATTATTTGCCACTTCTATAATTTTGTTTTATTGAATACTAGTTTCAAATGTTATACATTCATCTTCAGTTCTAAAAACACACAAAAATTCAAAAATGAGCAATTCAAAATATAGTTTGATATTGCTATGTTTTATCTAGGTTAAGTTGAGCTTAATATCTATTTAGCTGCTAATATATTAGTCTATATATGGGATGTCATTGGGCAATCATTGCGGATGATTATCCCAAAATTATGTAAGATTATAAATAAATATGAATTACTTACTTTTTCCTCTAAATTGGATACCTTTCCAAGGGCCTGATTTGTGGTTACACTTATCTAATAATTAACCAAGATAATGTTCCTACTTTTAAGTTTAATAATAATGCTAATCAAATTTACTGCTATCATACTTAATGAAATATATTCAAATTAATAATGGGCATGGTTACTAAAGAACAACCTCCTTTCTAACATTTATCTTTATTCCACAAAATTAAAATAATAAACTGTTAACCATGGAATGATTCAGACTAGACCTATCCATTGACTGTTCTAAGATAAATCTCTTATCTGTAATAATTGGTGTTGATGGTCCCTTAGCATCTCTCCATCGGGTTTTCCTGCATATCTTCAGTCATGGAGCCAGAGCGCATCTGTCATCTTCAGAGAAAGACCTAGTAGTTGTTCCCCTGCTCTAGTACCTGCTCGTCCCTTATTATCTTTTGTTCGCGCCTGGTGCTGGTATCATATAAAAATAATATTGTCCAATATCAATACAAATTAGTATTATTATACATATGTATATGTGTAATACATACATGCATACATACATATGTATAATAATACTAAACTATCTTTTGAATTGCTTATTTTTGAATTTTTGTGTGTTTTTAGAGCTGAAGATGAATGTATAATATTCGAAACCAGTTTTCAATAAAACAAATTTTACAAGTGGCAAATATTTTATCAATCCCTAATTAGATTGATCCTTCTATACCATCATGCGGATGTCAACTGGTAAAAATATTTGCAACCTGTTAATAAAGTTGTGTCTTTCAACTTTTGCAGTACAGCTGTATCGGTGTTTATCTACCAGGTTTTTTTATTTTATTTTTTTATTTATTTTTTATTTTTTTGCTGAAGCGGAAACGATAAGTTTTGATTTACATTTCTCCTTGACTGTTTTCGATTTTTTAAGCGCTTGTCACAGTCTGCAGTGTCACATCAAGTGCAGACCTCTGTTGTGTGACAAATTGCGTGATTTACACTTACTGTCACTACTATATTTTGTCGAGGCAACTACAGATAAGCGTATTAAAAAAAAAAACTATTTTTATCAATATATTTATTCAACTATATTCCTCTTCCCACTTTCATGACTCAATGAAGATTATAAAATGTCAATCTCAGACAAGCTTTAATTTTTTCGATGATTACGCCAGTATAATAATCCCCCGGAAACGAACGATTTCGGCACTTGCCCCATAGCCGCTCCAACTTGAATAATGAATCTTCCTTGTACACACTTACCCCTTAAGGCAGGGGCAAGTGCGTACTAAATACTATTCAGTTAAATTATCAATCTCATCAAAATGGGCGTGGTTGAAACGTAGGCTTGAATGTTACATAAAACACCATCGTGTTTAAGGAATATTTTTTTTTAAAAAGAAGAAAAATCTAGCTTCAAAAATAAAAATTTTACAGCCCTGTACAGTCCAATTTTGTAAAATTGTGTGCGGATTTGCCCCTCATCACCATATCTTTTTCAGTAATAAATACGAGTAAATAACAAAACCTAGATCTTCAAGTTAATTTTTGTACCTATAAGGATTTAACATTAAAATTAATGATATGCAATGAAAATTCAAAACTTTGTTTGTGATAATTTTATTCATTTGAATAGGAGTGGGGTATTTTTTAAAGATGTTACGTCTGGCATTAGTCCTATTTCGATTATTGCCTCAAATAAAGTTAACCAAAAGTTTACCTATTCAAAATGTCATGTTAAATCCTCATTAAGGACTTACTAACAAAACAATTTTTTTTTTCATTTCAGATTGCTACGAGAACACGCAGTGTCGCTCTCAATGTGGGACGGGCAAGCATGGCTCTGACTGCAGCTGTAGAACTACCAGCTTAAGCGTGGAAGGAGGTAGGATTTTCTTTAAAGTTACTTTTCCAGATTATTATTAAAAAAAAAAAAAAAAATATATGACAATATTTTTTTCTAATATCGTAAAATAGGTTGATTTGATACTATGATTTAGGATATGGCAGAAATACCTGGCATATTTTGAAGAACAGTAAAAAAAATAAACGAATCTCTCTGAAAAAAAATTGGTTTTATTTTCAAAATGTACATTGAAAGTAGTTTTATTTCAGTATGTTTTGAAAATTACGTCTTTCAAATGTTGGTCGTTATTGACTGCACATTGCCGATTCATCAAAGAGATCTTTCCTCCTCCCCCCCCCCCCCTCCCTAGCTGACCTTTCGGTTATACGATGATTTCTCAAAGAGATCAATCAATCATGAAACATTTCCCTCAAAACTCCAAGCGAACGTAGATATAATAACAATAAATTCTTTATTTATTCTGGGACAAGTCCCTTTAGAATAGCATAACAGGCAATATTGTTGCCTTAGAGTCTTATAAAATAAAATACAAAAGAACAAGATAATCGACAAATAATAGAAAGAGAAATATATAAATAAAATAATTTTTTAAAAATAGGAAATTATACAAAATTATCGTGATGTAACTTTTAAGTCTTAAAACAAAAATAAATTTCAAACATTAATAAATTGAAAACAAATATCGTTAAGAGAGAATGAAGTTCTGATAATTAAAAAGTACAAATGTTTTGGAGATCTGTTAGTACATAATTAGGTAAAAAGTTTAATTGATAATAAGGGATACCTATTTATAATTATTTTGGAACTGAATGGATAGGAAGTGACTGAATAGACGGGATTTAAAGGAGGGAAGAGTATTGGAGCGACGGATGGAAGGAGGAATGGAATTCCATAAGGACGAGGATCGGATAAGGAAAGATCTGTGAAAAGCTGCGGATCTGTGGGCCGTTGCGTGCATATCTAAAGGCCGAAAACGGGTATGACGGAAGTGGACAGAAGAATTGAAGGTAGTCGAAGATGTATGATGGTCGGCGGGATTGGATGACTTGGTCAGCCACTTCAACTCTTCATAAAATCGGGATCCCGAAGATGAATCTTACAAAGCAATTTATCAAACTTTTTATTTTTGCCTCGAGGTTCCCAGGGATGCCCCCGGACACCGTATAACAGTAGTCAAAGTGGGGGAATATTAAGGATATAAATATGAGTTTTCGAGTTACGTTAAGATAGTGATGAGTGAATCGCGGCTATGTCTTATTGATACCACACATACTATGCTTAGGTTTTATCCACCTTAGCGCATAGGAAAATGTCCAACATGTGCAAGTAACGGTCGCAGTTCATATTTACTCTTAAACCTCTCTCCTTCAAAGAGTAAGGCCAATGACGCCGAAGTCACCAACACAACAGTTATTCCATCAGATTAATAACGACGGACATTTAGAATTTTCTAATTTTCAAAACATCCTGAAATAAAACTATTTTCAATGTACTTTTTGTAAATAAAATATTTTTTTTTTCCCAAAACATTTTTTTTTTCCTCTCCAAAATTATTTCTGCTCCACTCTTTGTTATCGCTGGTAATGTGAAGAAATATAAATCAAACGAACCCTTAGCCTTTATTTCTTAAATACTTGCAATAAGGGAACTTAAGAGGAGTTTAGTGAAGAATGTGAGTTAAAGAATACTTCGTACAGTAAGTGGAATTGAGGAATCCAATAGATGAACCTAGAACTGACAATACCTCTCCTAATATTGCCGAAGCACACTATCTGCATTCTCCAATATCTTGAATAGCCGCGGTATTGTGTGTCTTCACTGGCATTGAAAATTCCGCAAAGGACCATACCAATTCAGATGGCATACCATTAAGGTAAGTTCTGGTACATTTCAAAAACTAAAATTATTCTAAATCATAATGTCAGCAATACTTTAAGAATGTTGCATATTAAGGGTGCTATCTCTCATTTAGTATGCCAACCAAATCTTGCTATTTGTGCTATTCGTCGAGTTTTAACAATAGCAATAGAAAACAAGTAAAATAGTAGCGATAGTTAAACAGATGTGATTGTGTGCTAAATTGCCGCCATATTGATTTGTCTACGATAATACTTTTATTGGGACGCTCATAATCCTGAGTTTAGCATGCTTTTACTTATAATCAAATTATACTTATAATGGAACGGGACGTAAAAAATTATTTTTTCATTTAGTAATGATAGCGAAAATTAAAAAAAAAAAAAATTATTTTAAGAATGTTAATAGAAGGTTTCAATACAAAGCCTTAAGTATCTCAAATACCAGTTATCGCTTTAAAGCTATAACGCTGTGCTTTCTCTAGTTAATGGACCATTTTTGTGCTATCATTGGTCAGCATTTACGTGATCTTGTGTTATCCTGTCCAGATGATGCTTGAATTGATGAAATTTTATTTATTTACTGGTATTTTAGAGATTATACGCTTACAGGAAACCTAGTGATAGTCAGTTGGAAAAATGATAAAACAGAACAGCTGACTGGACTCTACCCTAAAAGAACAGCTGATGTCATGATTTTTCTAACAAAGGCAATTAATTTATAAACAAAAGAAAAATGAATCTAGAAACTTAATTTCAAAAAATAATTTAATGTAGGATATGTGTGCGTTAGATTTTACAATGTTCAACTTTGAAGGACTGTAAAATCAATATTTTTGAAGCTAGATTTTCGTCTTTTTTGCAGAATAATCGAAAAAATCTAATCCAAAATTGAAAAAATAGTTCTTAAACAAGCATATTATTTATTTATACAGAGTGTAAATGAGAAAAACCAGGACACTTCAGGTGCCAATTCTGCACCTCAAGAACATCTAAAAAGTTCATATGAACCATGGTCCGATTTCCCATAGCAAAGCAGGAAATTTAAATTCTGGTTTATTCTTTACAATAATGAACCTTTGTAATCGACCAAGAAAAAAAAAACTTAGCCCCTCCTCAAAATTTAAGGGTTTACTTTTCAAGAAATGTGAATTCTAAATATCGGATAAAAAAAATCCGTCCGTCTTCCGTCGGTCTCTTGGACCGATTTCTTTGAGATTTGGTAAAATATAGATTTTATATTGATGTTTTAATTTTATCTATCTTGTTCTGTTTTGATATTCTCTGTGTAATCGTTTTTTTTTACGTCTGTCCCATATTCCATTCTAAAACACCTGGTCATTTTACCTTAAACTAAATAAATCTAAATACCTATCAAATTAAAGAAATTTGTAATTAATGCTAAAAAACCCACTAAATTTTATAATTAAGGAAGAAGTTGGTTTGGGGGGAGGTGCGGTCAAAGACGTTTCTGTTTGAGTTTTAGGCCATCATCAGGGCTAAAACAAGATAACATTCAAAACAACAGAGGCAGTAAATGTTATAACATTTATATAGTTATAACATAAATAACTGTTACTGGTACTGCCTCTGTTGTTTTCAATGTTGTTATCATGTTTTTCTTTAAACCCTGATGATGGCCTAAAACTTAGGCCGAAACGTTGGCACAGAATTGGACTATTGGAGATATTTATTTGGTCATTTAAGCAAAAATCTTAAATATCTCCAATAGTCCAATCTAAAATTTATTCCCATCTATAACAGAAAAACCAATAACTCACTGGCATTACTGGAAAAACCCCGACCCTTAAACCGTTTACCTATAAACATCCCACCTTCTTTCATTGTTGGCTCAGTGCGAGAAGAAACCAGTACAAACTTTTCGGTTTGAAATAATCCATTTAAACCTTGGTGAGTACCAACATGTATTTGATTTTTTTTGTCTTAATTAAATTAATAATTCATAAATGTTTTATAATACTGATTTATATTACATCTGATTTAATATGAATAATAATACCAAACTCTATTTTAGATTTTTTTATGTGTTTTTAGAACTGAAGATGAATGTATGACATTCGAAACTAGTTTTCAATAAAACAAATTTATTGAAGTGGCAAATAATTTATCAATCCCTAATTAGATTGATCCTTCTAGATAATCATGCGGATATCAACTTATTAGTGTGTTAGTATGTGACCGCACCCCCCGACCAACTTCTTCCTTAATTATATCTACGGTCAATAAAACATACTCCAACTAAATTAAATATTTTTCATTCCTTCTTTAAGTATTGAATAACGTTAAAAAATTGAACAATCCACTTTCATTACTATCACTGAAGGTTTAAACGCGAACCTCAGATAAGTTTCGACTTATTGATAGAACCAATTTCAAGTTCAGAAATAATCCAAACAGAACAATTTATGGGAGACTTGTTTTTGGAATTGTCCATGTCCACTTGTCCATGTCCACAGGTTTTTATTAGCGTTGTATTTTATTTAATCGTTTCCACATGAACTAAATTTTGAGGAATTCCTAAGAAAAAGTGCCTATTCAATTCTGATACACTTAAGCATTACGATGTGACTGTTTCAGAATCATCCTGTCATTGATAAATCACATATTTTATTCGATGAATCGATTATTTAGTCTCAACGATTCGATTTTCCAAGCTTCGTAGTCAACGTTAGCGTTGTCACAGGTTCGGCAAATATTTACCAAGCTAATCAACATCCCCGCAGAGAGCGATTGGTTTACCTGATGGAAACAGGTTAAATAAGAATCGACAACGGGATTCATTTAGTAAACAGTAAATCAGTGTTTGCCCTAAGGATAGTTGGGTTGAAGGAATATTGACAATTTGGAGGTTCTCAACTCGACAAGCTCTCCAGGCTTGTTTAATGAGGCTCCCAAACACAGCATAAAATTAATCAGCATATAGATAGCTGGTTTATTATTATTCTGAGAATAATAATAAAATCAGAAATTCCAAAAGGGACGATACCTCAAGAGGTATAACTCAAGACTAGGGTTGGCACATTGAAAGTAAAATATCGATATCTACCGATAATCGATGTATCAGGCTTAAGTAAAAATTTAAAAAAAAGCAAAGAAGCAGATCATTAAATGAGTATAATGTAAAACTGTATTAATAATATATATAGTTTAGGGAGCGGAGCAGCTCAGTTGTAAGGCAATGTGTTACTTTGCTCCCGCTCCCGGGTTCGAGACCGGCAGGGGCAGATAATTATTTATTCTTTATCAGCCGTAGATCGACCCTGTGGGATCGGAAGACCATACTGGGGATCACCCAGCTTCTATAAAGTGGGTACCCTTAATTGGAGAAAAAAAACTGGCGGTTCAGCGTGATCTCGGCCAAATCACCTCCTTGTACATTCGTTGGCCTAGAAACAGAACGGTCCTTAATAAGTATTGAATCCAAGACCCTGAATGGGTTGTAGTGATACATGTATATATATATATATATATATATATATATATATATATATATATATATATATATATGTATATGTATATGTATATATAGTTTTATATTTTATATATATTTGTATAGTGTAAATATTATACAATACCTGTTGACCAACCTTTTCCATTTTATTAAAAAATAGATGTGACCCAAATTAACTACTCACTATTAGCGAAGTTGCTAATTCCATCCTTCTGGCTGTTAATACAGTTTTCATAATATTCACTTAATGTTTATAAGTGAATCATAGTATCATACCTGGAATCATAGTATTTATGAGTGCGGAATAGTTTAGGATTATGGACTGCCTTTAAAATACTAGCCTTGAAATCGACTTCGCTCCATCATTCCGTCCTTTGGCTCCCGGAATGGAGTAATTGGATTTTGTGACGTAGACTAGAGCTTCCCAAACGTTTTTTTCCCTAAATACTCTTTCTGTTATGGGTTGACCCTCCTCCTTTCCTAATATTGATTTTTCAAATTCACCAACTTTAGATGGGTTTTTCAAGCTGACACTAAGCTATTCACTTTGATAGGGTTTATTGAAAAGTGGAAAATGTTAAATTTTCCACTTTAAAATAAAGCCCTTAAAGGGAGAAATGGGGAAAACTATTTAAAAAAATATTCAGGTAATTTTTAGTTGTCATGACAACTTCACGCATGTGGAAGCAAGCTCACTACAAAAACATTTTAACAAGAGTGAAATTATTGTATGAATGCGTTATTTGTTAATAAAATCGGAAAAAAAAAGTGTAAAAACGGAAGGCTTTATTGTCGTTTCGACCAATTTATTGTCATTTTGATCCTGCTCCTATAATAGGTCTAAATGAAATGAGACGAATTTTAAAGAATGCAGTCTATTACCGAGAAAAATTATCACACTTTTGGCTTTGGAATATTTACAGTCAAATTTTTTGTTAGTGTTTGTTAGTGTTTTTTTTAGTTTGTTTGATAGTTTCCTTGAAAGTTCTGGTAGTTTGATAATGAATGATAATTAGGAATGATATGAAACACAGTCCTGTCTTCAGTTACGCACATTGTCTTTCAAAATTCAACCAAAATAAATTGAAATTTGTGGGGTATTCAAGAATTCTTTTCAGGGGCAACGCTGTGCGGGAACAGATAGTTTTACATTTATTAATTAAAAATTTATACAATTCAGATTTAGTACCATTTTTACACAAAAAAATAATTTATTTAACGGGAGGTTAAGAAAATTTTTAATTTTGACTTCACTCTACTAAGGTTACTCATAGATCTTAGCGAGTGATTTGGTGGCTTCTATTTTTAGGAAATTGGCAGCCACGATGAAATTTCTTTCTATGAGATATGAAAATTTTTCTATTTTTTTTTTTATAAATGTTCTTTTTATTTTATGTGATAGATTCGGGATATACCCTTGTACAATACATTTTTTTTAATGTCTGCAATTTATTTAAAGTATAACATATTTTATTTATGTTAATAAACACTCTATTTATAATGGAGAACTACTACCATGCATAAAACCACTGATAACTATGAGACTTAAAATTCTGAAGCCTGTAATATCTAATTAATACGTGGCTGGTGTAATCGAAGGAAATTCTATGTTTTTTTAAAGTAAATCATTTGTCCGACAAGATAAGTGGAGCAGGAAGGCTATAATGGTGAATATATTGCTAATAAATCAATAGATGGGGTACATATTTCATGTCTAATTTTGCTCCTAAGGGCTTGCTGCCTAAACAGTCTTAGGCTCATATAAATATGTTGACTTTATTAATTTTGCTTACTCTCAGACTAAAAAGGCTAACTTTCTGTAAACATTTATTAAAATAAGCTATAAGAGAAGAAAGGCTTGTAGATCATTTTGTTTCAACGTATCAAACTTATATGACGTAATCAGTTGATATATTCTACCAAAGTCGGAAATGAATTGAACAAACTAAGATTAAACCCTTCATTTAAAATAGAAAAAACCGTATCCTCATATTTCTCTCCTCCCAAAGACACAATAGACCCTTTCCAAAAAAGCGGAATATACGAAGTAAATTGTAATAGTTGTGCAGTCAAATACACGGAAAAAACTTGAAGATCGCTAAATCAGAGGTTAAAGGAACTTTGACGTTCATATAATAATAAGACAGAGAATTCCAACTTTTTAATTTTGGGTTTTTCCAGTAATGCCGGTGAGTAATTGGTTTTTCTGTTATCGATGGGAATAAATTTAAGATTGGACTATTGGAGATGTTTATTTGGCCATTTAAGCAAACATATGGATTGAATTTGAAGGATTTTATTATTGCAAGTGCTTCCTATATATTTAATTTGAGACTATTTTCCACGTAATGTATTAATTTAATTCATGTTTCTTTGATTAATTTATGTTTTTTTTTTCATTTATGTGAATTAAAAAGTTAGAATTCTCGATCTTATCATTTTCATTACTAGTTCAATGAGAGAACAAACCAGTACAAACTTTTCTGTTTGATATAATCCATTTAAACCTTGGTGAGTATCAATATGTATTTGATCTCTTGTCATAATTAAATTCGTAAATGTTTTATAATACTAATTTATATTGCATTTAATTTAATATGTATAATAAAACCAAACTTAATTTTAAATTGCTTATTTTTTATTTTTTGTGTGATTTTAGAACTGACGATGAATGTACAACATTCGAAACTAGTTTTCAATAAAAACAAAATTATAGAAGTGGTAAATAATTTATCAATCCCTAATTAGATTGCGGATGCTTGTCTCTTGTTTCTATGTTTCATTGTTACTTTCCATTATTCCGTAAGTAAGTTAGTATGGGGAGAAACGTAAACCTTTAATTTTGTGTCCTTTCTTACTTCCCTTTTACTCAGAAAGTTTCTATTTACAGCATATAACATCTTTCCAGGCGAACTCTCTCTTTCTTTTATTTCCTTGTCGATGGTTCCTTTCTCATCCAAATGGGCTCCCGGATATTTGAAACTTTCGACTTGTTCGATGGCTTTGTTCTTATTATTCTCTTTTCTTCACGTCATGCCGATTCTCCTCATCTTTGTTTTATTGTGGTTTTTTTTTCTCCATATTACGTTTTTCTAGTTCTGCTTGGAGAATTCTGATATTATTGTTCAAGTCTCCGTCAATTTTTGTCAACTACTATATGATCAAGCCATCAAGGAATAGCTCACTGATCGAAAGTATCTAGATCCCAAGTAGCAACTTCTCATCTTGAGTAGGGCCTTGTCTTGAGAGGTAGCGGAATCCAGAACCATAATAAACAGAAGGGGGCTTAGGCTGTAACCTTGTCTTATCCCAAGTTTGGCTCTAAACTTGGAGTAGCAATTGGTTGTCCTTACTGTATTTAAGATGCTCCTATATGGCTCATTATTGCCAGTATTAGTCCTTTGTTAATACCTTTATCTGTTAGTACCTTAAAGATGTCCTCCTGCTTAATTCTATGGTATACCTGTGCGAGGTCCACGAAGCACACACTCAGTTCCTTGCCTTTTTCGATTACTTTTTCCGTGATCTATCTCAAAGTGAAGATTAGGTCTTACGTACTCCTGTTTTTTCTAAATCCATATTGCTCTTTTTGAATTTGTGGCTCCACTTTTTGTCTTGACCTTTTCTCCAGGATCTTAGAGTATATTTTGCTCGAGATGCTCAAAAAACACATGCCTTGGAGGTTTTGGCATTCTCTGTTGTCTGGTTTTTGAATATTTGGATTAATGTGGCAACTATCCAGTCTCTAGGGATCTTCTTGTTCTTCCATACCGCATTTGGGAGATGAAGTAGAATTTCTTCCCCTCTCTCTCCCATGTATTCAGTGTCGCTATCGCCTCCTCTAGCCCGTCTTCAGAAATGTAGTCGTCAGAAGATCTGGATAATCAATGGGAAGACCATTGGTTATCCAGATCTTCTTCTAGTAGTGGGTGAACATTCCCTTGGAGTAACTCCATAAAATGTTCTCTCCATTTTTCCATAATTTCTTATTGTTTTCGGAGAATAGCCCTATTTTTATTTTTAATCAAGTTAATTATGTTAAAATAATATTATTGAATTGTAAGAGCCAAAAAAAATAAACAATGGATATATATTTCGATGTACCCAAATCCACTTTTTACATATAATTTTACAAGGGATTACATAAAAAAGGATGTAATTACTGAGGTTAGGAGTTGGTGAAAATTCTCCTAACTTTTCTCTCTGTGATTAAAGAATATTAAATTATTAAAAACTTCAGTGGCCACAGGAGGGTAGATTACAAAATCTATTAATTAAAAAAAAATTGAGTTAGTTCTGGGAAGGGGAGATTTAGCTAAAGCGAGCGAGCTTCTTTCTCCACAGAAGTTTGTAATGACTTGAGAAAATTTAGTTATTTTAACTGCCACGTTAACTATTTTTACGCCTTCAATGTTCATTCTAAATATTTAGGATAAGTTGTTTATAATAGCATTAAATAGTGGACACAATTTCAAGTAATAATGATATAGTAGTTAAATAGGATTACATCCGCTAAAACCTAAGTTAGCGAAAGTATTGTAATAAATTTAAATGTTTATTTTTTTTTTAAAGATAATTTACACTCGATTTGATAAATATATTTTGAATAAATTCCTATATTTTGCCGTCGTTCCAGTTCCCAAGAAATCCTCATTTCCCTTAACTACTGAAGGCATATATTTTAATGAAGTTTTATGGGTGCCTACAAACCTATATTGAACGTACTGACATAAAAATATCTGAGGTGGACAACACATGACTTCCTTGTACGCCTATTAAACTATAAATCAGTGCCTCAAAAAGTAATCCATAATTTGGTTACTAGTTTCCGAAGATTGCAGAATCTCAAAAACGACACTCGGCGTCACGACGTCCATTTATTGGCACGCTCACACACACACACACACACAAGCTCTTGTTTCTGGAGGTCTCATTCCGTTTTTATATATCGTATTCTTTCAGTAGGTAGCAAGTTTCCAAGAGATTTCTTCGTGTTCAGTGACAGAACTGTCAATGTCGCTAGATAAAGCATTGGAAATCGACAGTTTAAACACTTTAAGCGGAAGAGCCCGCTTAAATTATATCTTATTCTCCTGCTGCAGGCTTGTTCAGCTCACAAATGGAGAGGAAAATATTTTACTCTCAATTTTAACACTTAATACAAGTAATAAAAATGTTAAATGGATTGGAAAAATAATCGCGTTTGTAGCCTTTATTGCGGAACAATATGATCTCTGTATTTAATTTTAATATAATTTTTGATGTAAGCTTATTATGACCTTGAAGTAAAGTACCCTTTTCGGCTCACCAATTTTAACCGAAATATAGTAAATACATTTATATCGATATAAAAGTCATATTTTCCAAATTTTAGATGATTTATATTATATTTTAATATAATTTTTGTTGAAAGTTTATTATGACCTTCAAGTAAAGTGCCGCTGCCGTTTTGCCAATTTAGACCAAAACCTAGTATGTTATTTAAATCAATATATAAGTTATAAATACTAAATTTGAAAAGTTTTGCATAGTATTTTAATATAATTTTTGATGGAAATCAATTATGACCTACAAGTAAAGTACCACTTCCGGTGATTAAGCAGTGACCAAAAAGGGATGTGTTCAGTTGACATTTAAATTTATTTACTTGATTTTTATTTTGTTTGTGTGAAATTTAAGGTATGTGACTTTTTGTAGGTAATTTAAGGAAGGTAGGGATTCAAAAAGGTTGAAAACTCAAGTATTGAGTTTTAGTTTTAAAAAATATTCCATTTCAAGAATTTCTTAGTGCGAATTATCTTTATCATTTTACAATTTATAATTTTACAACAATCCTGAATACAAAATTTCAACTTTCTACGGTTTTACCGTTTTTGAGTTATGCGAGATAGGCACGTACGAACGTACATACCGATGTCACGACGACACTAGTCAAAATGGATTCTGGAATAATCAAAATGGATATTTCCGTTGAAATCTGAAAACCGAAAACTTTCTCAATGACAATACTTCCTTCACTGCGTGCAAGGAAGTAAAAATATTACCTGTGCACCAATTTCGATTTCGTTCATTACACTCTGAATTTCGAAGATTAACAAATACTTTAATTTTTACAAAATACTTTAATTTTTATACCTACTTTAAAAACTACTCGAATAGGCTAAAAGTGCTGCTGTAGGACGCTTTTGCTGTTTTTGTTCTCTTTTACTTTCCTTAATGTTGAACTTAAGTGGTTATGCTAGCTCCTAAGTGGAAAAGTTCTACGTCAACAAATTTGAAGATGTTCTGTTTCTTGAGTTTATGTTGTTGACAGAGGATCATGACTTTATCTTTTCCCTTAAAATTTACATTTAAATTACTTTCCCTTAAAAAACTGTTATCATTCCTGCATCAAATTTCACTTCTGTTTCTATAGACATTTAATTTTTCGCCTGCATCTCACGAAAATTCCACTGCTCAGCGACATTACGACATTGATATTTGCTATTTACCCTTCCACGAGAGCGGAAATAATACTAAAAAAACAAAATAAATAAACGGAGAGGGAAAAATTGTGGGGGTCTTAGCGTCCTTCAGCTAAACCTCCCACTTCCCCAATTCGTTTCGCAAACATTTATCCACACCTACGTACGTTGCAATAAAAGAAAAATGAAAAGTATACACTTGAAAGCATAATATAAATTGTAATTTTTTCAATGACCCTCAGGGAAAGAGACAATAATCAAATAAATGTATTATCTAATTTCTGCCTTAAATTTCAAATAAATAATAACCCTTCTTATTCAAACATATTTATTATTTCATTTTACATTTCATTTTCAACGTTTCGAGGCTAAATTGGCTCATCCTCAGGCTCACATAAATGTATAAAATTACGTCAATTTATAACAATGTTAAAAACGTTGCAAATTGTTACACAATGGTTTATTATTTCCAAATAGTTATATTTGAAAAATATCTGGTGTGTCCGTTCACAAGGCTTTCCATATGGCTTTAGATTTAAGACAATTAGATTATCTTCCAGATGAGCATATGGAATATACCGGGAAATGTAACGTTTTCGACTTATCAAAGAACTAATCAAAGGTTAACAGCAGAATAATGGCGGGTAATAGAGCCTGCAATGCATAACTGAAACTTCTCAAGTCTAAAGCAGCGAAATAAAAATGATGGATCCATGGAGCGGAAACGTAATGTTTGTGGCAAGATGATTTGCCATAAACTGAGAGTGTTCGAAAGTAACTATATCAAAGCAAATAGGCTAAGATATATCAGAATAGAGGATGAAATAAAACCAGAAAGATCAAGAAGCAGATGGAAGTGGAGGATAGATCCAAGGAAGAATAAAGTGGACAGAGATGCGATGACGCTAAGAGTACGCAATTGAAAACTTAGGCGGTCAAGGATTTCTCTCACGTGTACAGCCGGGTAGTTAGTCCAAAAAGTTCAATACGCTATATCTCGGTTAATACTTGTCCGATTTCGATGTTTTTTTTTTGTTTTTTTAAGGGAATTTTATTACCTTTCGATTTTACATCACAAAAATAGGAAAAAACGGGGATGCATTGGGCCGTTTCTTGGGTTTTCACTAAACTCGCTCTGAATGGACGAGTTACGGTATTTGACGAACTCTACAATCGGCAGCCGTTTTGAAACAAAATGTTTTGTAATGTCGAGTACCGAGGATCATCCTTGTGACCTGTGACTTTGGCGGCAAATCTCAAGAATATCGATTCAGTAGTTTCAGAGAAAAGCCGCGGACGGATTTTAATTTTAAAATAAAAAATTAATTCAAAATTCCACGTATCTTGGAATGTAAAACCTCATATTTTGACGGGTTTTTTTTTCTTGGTCGATTGGAAAGGTTCGTTGTTGAAACCAAAATTCTGATAATCTGATGAAGCTAGGTCTGGACTGCATGGTTTGTGTGATTGGCGTTCGATCCCCTGAAAAATGTTTTCCTTGGCCCGACTGGATTTTTGTGGTCGAGCGTTGTCTTGCTGGTACTTAGAGCATCTTAACGATTCACCAAAGCTGTGTAACACTCTAATAATTTCGCATGTTTCCTATCTAACTGTTTACAGTAAAGTTGGATGGTCACCCTTAGCTCTTCCTCCGTTCCAAAAACTTATCTTCACGGTTGAATTTTTTTTAACAAGACTGTGCTGTAAGATGGTAAAGGATATCTACACCCTAATTTTGAATAATTTCATGTGTTGTTGCTTCAGCGGCTCTAATTTTTTTTTACGATTTTTTTTTTTATATTATTATATTTTTTATTAGTATTTCGTAAGGAACCGTCATCTTTCTTGTTCGACTGCAACTGACGAACTAAGAGTTTTTTTACATTGAATAGGTTTAAAGTACGTATTTACATTCCTTGATAAAAATTTGATAAGGCGGTCATATTCTTGTAGACTCCCCTCTGAAAAATAAATGTTTTGGTGGGAAAACTACGCTGAAATAATTTTCCAAACTCGAGATATAAGATAAAGCAGTTTCAGTGTGTTTTATTATTTTTTTTTTCGGCATCTAGGACCCATTGGAACGAACGCCGGGACACTTTTGGTCCAGGCATATCAGTCCAATATTTTTGGATGTAGAATCATAAAAACAAAATTAGTTAAATTCGTTGGTCCGTTAACTATGCCCTCCCCTTGTTAGATATGTGTAGTTCTTTAGTTATATTATTATTATATATATATTATATTATATTATTTTCTAGCAGGTACAATCCGTGATTATTATTCCCTGTGTCTTACATTGTATTTTGTATTATTATCTCCTCAGGTATTACTATTATGTCTTATATTTTATTGTTTTCTAGTTTATTATATCTTATTATGTAGTACATTAAATATTATGTTTCTACTAATTAATTATACTTTAACTTTTAGTATTTGATTTATTTTATTTTTTGTTGTGTTTTTTCTCCTTATCTTCTTATTTATATGTTATCCCATAATACATTACTTTTAATTCATCTTCTTATAATCAATATGTAAAGAAAGTGGTTGAGAAACAGCTGAAGAAGACTTAAGATACTGTAGAGCACAGCTATGCTGTCACATGCAAGGAGCTATTTACTGCAGACCTGAATGTATTCCAGTATCTCTTTCTTTATTGTCGCTGGAATTGACTCAGTCATATTGTGAATATGTTTTAATTCAATTCTACTACATTGAATATTTCTTAGTATACTAATAAAAAAAAAAAAAAACCTGTACCACTACAACCCGATAAGGGTCTTGGGTTCAGTACTTGGTAAGGACCATACTGTGTCTAAGCCAACGATTGTGCATGTAGGTGATTCGGCCAAGATCACGCTCAACCGCCAAGTTTTTCCCCCAATTAAGGGTACCCACTTTATAGAGGCTGGGTGAGCCCCAGGAGGGTCTCCCGATCCCACAGGGTTGATCCACGTCTGAATACAGAATAAATAATTGTCTGCCTCAGCCGGTCTCGAATACGAGACCTTGGAGATTAGTAGCGCAATACCTTACCCACTGGGCTACCCCGCTCACCAGTATACTACTAGCAACTTATATTTTTATAATATCAAGAAATATATTGCTTTAAATTTAAATTGAATAAAATTGCTTCGACAGTAAGTCTATTAAAACGTGACAACTACTCACATCAAAATTAAAACTTAATAAAGAAATTTATTACTTACACTTACTTCCTTAAACCTGATTGGACTTTTACTTCTCAGATTTTTAATGGCTACTGACATCACTCTAAGTGGAACGATAAAGTGCTGAAGTAAATGACTGGAGTGCTTTGAGTAAAGACGATTTTATGGACCCCACTGAAGACCGACCTGTCCACTCAATCCGACTGGTTGTGGGTTCATGCTCACGTATAGCACGTATCTAATAATTATTACAGCAGGGGAGGGCGGGTTGGTTGTCAACACTTTGCACGTTCTGATTTTTCATGCAAACTATAGTTGACGATTGCAACTGCTCTTGGTCTCTTTGAATACTGCATCAATAAGACTATGTTATCATATATTTCTCAGACTTTCACGTAATGTACTGCGTTCTCAGGAGAACCTCAAGTCAAAAAGTTAAGTTATACTAACCAACCCCCGACCCGGGGTTGATAGGCACAGTTTGGAAAATCTCCCATAAAAGACTGGATAACAACTGCGAACAAGGATTTATTTTAGAAAACATTATAAAGGACTAATAATTAATGGCATACAAACGAATTTTTTTTTCTTTTACTTTAAGAACATTTCTCCATCTTTTATTTTAATTTTACCATATTTTTTTACCAGACTTTTTATCAAAATATGTTTATTTACAATAATATCACATTAATAATATTCACAATATCGCATCTCATATTATTGTACAATAATATTACATTAATAATTCACATAACCAGTGATAACGCGCCCCTTTTGCCAAGTTGTATAAAAAACACAGTAATTTAGAACAACACATTAGAAAAAAAAATTGGAAAAAAAAAATCAAAGTTCGAGACAGCAGAATCATGTAAAACAAGTTTTATCGCAAAGTTGGGTATATCGTTGGAAAGCTGACGAAATGATGCAATTTTTTTGGATTCCCCCAAAGTCGTAGCTGGAAAATTCATTCCGTGAGATTTAACAGAGTATTTCCGAAAATTATTCGTTTTTAAATGTTTACTTTAATGCTTTGGCTGCTTTAATTTTGGCCAATCAGCTCCGAATCGGATTTCAAAACAAAAATGGCTTCCAAGATCCAGGAAAGTCAAAATCGAGGAGTTGTACGCTACGATGATGCTAATGGAAAAGAGAGTAATAAGTGCCTAAGAAGGGAAGAATTGCTTGAAATTCTAAATTTATAGAAAAAAATTATTTACTTATATCAAGCTTAAAAACAAACTTTCGTAACCTACTCTTACATGGAAACTCACACGACACTGAAAACTTTGTGTTAAATACCTGTTGTGCGGGATGTCATATGGTGAGATGTTGGCATTCCAGAGCCCCTGGCGATGAGAATACATTTGAGAATAAACAGTTGGCCAACCTACCCCTTATGCCAACGAGCCCCGCACTTCCCTATACTATTATTTAAACGTACTGCTTAAAATAACTATTGAGAACTGGTAGGATATATTTATTTAGTGTCTCTACAATAACAAGAGCATTTAATAATTAAATTTTGGAAGTTTTAAGCATATTACAAATTATAAATCCACTAAAGATGTTTATTTCATTTTAATATTTATATTTTTAATATAATTAATAGTAAAAATAAATAAGCTAAATTGGTAGTTATTTATATTAATATTTTTGTAAAACAAAATTACTATTTTTACCTATCGTAAATTTTAGCCGTATTTTCTGACTAACAATTTATTATTATTATTGCATAACCTAAAAACTATGAAAAAAAAAATGTGCACTCCATCAAACCACTCCATCAGTTTTCCACACTCACGGTCGGATAGATTGATTGGGTTATGGATGGCATGATGGAGTTTAGGACAGATGCAATTCTAGACGCGCCGCGCCGCATCTCTAAAAAAATCCACACTTTGATTATGAGGAATTTCAGACTCACGCTTGTTCCACGTCCCATTTGGCGTGGAGCGGTTGTTCTAAAGAATCCGCTGATTATCAATTTAAATTTAAAATCTAAGAATAATTATTTTTCATAAGTTGCTGTATGGAATTTTGTTTTTGTTTTATTTTCCTATCCCTATTTTTTCTTTCTCTTGATCACTTTTTCGCTAATAGCAAATTTCTGGTCTTTGATCCATCTTCTGTATCTTGGATACATTTTAAGGTAGGATTGATATGCCTAAATATTTTTGATATTAAATAAAAATTTCATCATACCTGTGACGGGGCTCACTTCTGTTTGCGAAAGTAACTTATAATTACGCCTTAATTCTAACTTAATTAATTTTATCTAGTAGATAAAAACAGCATCTTGCCATCGTTTCGGAGCTGGTAGAGGTACAATGCTATCAAATAGCGGATTATCGTCACGAACGAATCGAAGAACTTGACATGGCGTCGCGTTAGGAATTGCTTCACTGTCGGTATTTCTAGAGTGCTATGAACGGTAGCAGCTTTTTGTCTCCAAAGGGAAGTATGCTTGCATATTCATCTAATTAGCCCGTTCTGAAATTGTTGTAGCACTTTCGTACATTGGAGTACCGTAAAACAGAGCTGGTCGAATGATACAGATAAAAATTAATAACTTAAGTCGTAGGCTTAAATGTGGTGAGGTAAGGAGATGAGCCAATTTATATGTTTTTGTTCCTTAGCTGCCAGCTTTTTCCGAAAATGACTATGGAAAATTAGCTTATGCTTAACGTTAAAACGATGAAAAGTTTGAATTATACGGGATGATAATAGAAAAAAAAAACATAAAAAGAAAATTCAAAATAAATACAGGATGCCTTTGAAACAAACAGTATGGAAAATAAATGTGCCACATGAAAGGCAAGGGTATTTTCAAGTAAAAAAAATATATTTGTGCAAATACCATTGAGATGCTCTTCACGATTCACTGGAAACCTTCCAAATATTTATTTTTGGCAGCGAGATGCAAATATAAAAAGTATGTATGAAACGGTTTATTTTATTTTATTTTATTTTTTCATATATTAATTCTCTTCAATAGAAGGCCTTGTAGAAATTATTTTTTCCAGTTTTTGAGAATTTACTAAAATATGAATATTCTTTATAATCCTATTTATATTATTTTTAAAAAAATGAAATAAATGTATGCTATTAATATATATATATATATATATATATATATATATATATATATATATTTATTTATTTTTCCTTTTATGGTAACCCCATAAAATGAGATATTATTTATTGAATACATGTTCCATGCCTTTTAGAGAAATACTACATATATTGTTTGTTTTATACATATAATTTAAATAAAACAAAATAATTTATGTCACAAATTGAATGTTCAATGTGTTAACATAAGAAAAAATATAAACAAAATAAATAAAAGTTAACAAAATAAAATGGATAAAAAATAGAACAAAAAAATAAATAAAAATAGAACAGATAATAAAATTAAATTAAAAAAAAATAAAATGAAATATTTATATATACATACAAATATAAAATAAATAAAAATATCTTAAACATTTAAATAACAAAAGAAGCTACAATATAAATTCAAAACTTCCCTTTAAACCTTTTTTTGATCTTACAATAAAATAAAATTTAAACTTTTAAATAGCTAAAGAAAATATAACAAAACTTCAAACCTCACAAAAATAAAAATTTAAACGTTACACTTATTTAAACTTTACTAAAAATAAATAATTTTTTTTTTCGTTTTACTTTAAAAAAAGAAGGAAAAAAAAATATATATACATAATATATGCATAGCTATATACTATATAATATATACATAGCTACATATATATATATATATATATATATATATATATATATATATATATATATATAATAAACTTTTTATTAATCTTACAATAAAATAAAATTTAAACTTTTAAATAGCCAAAGAAAATATAACAAAACTTCAAACCTCACAAAAATAAAAATTTAAACGTTACACTTATTTAAACTTTACTAAAAATAAATAATTTTTTTTTCGTTTCTTTTAAATAAAATAAAATAAAATAAAAAAAAAATATATATATATATATATATATATATATATATATATATATATATATATATATACTATATATATATATATATATATATATATATATATATATATATATATATATATATATATACATAGCTATATACTATATAATATATACATTAAACCTCTTCAAGCGTCTTTAGATAAAATAAGTTTGTTACTGGCATAACATTGACACAATATTATCGATGCGTGTTTGAGAGACCTTCAATAATATTTACCGAGTTTCAGTAAAGCCCCATTACTCGAACATAATCTCTGCGTTACCCTAATTTTCTTATGATTCAAGGTAGATATTGAAAAAATCTCATGTTGTTCAACGTTTTCTAATTTGTAATAAGCCCCAAATTATTAAAAAATGTCTAAAGGTATATGTTTATTGATTTATAGTGAAATGCGATTTATATAAATAAATGAAGGTTGAAAATATATCAGCACAAGTTCTTTTCAGTGAGTTTCATCTGTTCTAGATATGATGGCAGAGGTGGCTCCCTAAAGTTTTGACTAGCTTATTTAATTAGGCTTTGTCCAGATTGGACGTAATGTATTGCATTGTATGCATTTTAACATATTTTTTTAAAGATGTCTGAGGATGGCTTAAAGGCCGAAACGTAGAATCCAAATAAAAGAACTGGTATGAAATATTTTCAGCATTCATTTATTTATATATGTCGATATGTACAATGCTACCGATTGAATTACACAAGTTGTTTTCTTCAACTTTTTATATACCATATTGTTCCCGTTGATAATATAAATAAAAATATTTCCTCATAGGCCTGAATCCAGCAGAAATGTATTTTGCATTATGGAAATGTTATCTCATGAAATACAAATAAAGAAAAAATATCCTAAGACGGGGTATGTGAGGGGGAAAGTGAGAGGGGGAGGGGGCTTACGTTCCTGCTTCGGGGAACGCTCATGTTTTCTTTGTTTCCTAAAAACATTCCGTCTCAGTATCTTCCTCTCTTCAAAGCCCACTGTAAAATAATATACCTCACCAAATGTTTCTCGGAATGTGATACAGATTTACTATCAATAGATCAATAAATAGTAATTTGAAAATATTACAAAAAAAAAAATTGTAAATAATAATTAAAAAAAAAAAGTCTTAGCTATTTATCGTTGTTTATTTTAAGTTTGACCTCAACCCCCTCAATCCGGAACAGCCATGGCTACATTATTCTATTTTAAGCGAAATTCCTTATAGGAGTCGGTAAAATCAGAAAACAAATTTTTGATATTAATGGCATTTATTGAAGTTTTGTGTAAACATTTGTTTTATAGGAATTACTAATTGCTTTCGTTTAGCATATATGTCTTTTTTTTTTATCTAATGTACCAAAACTACCGCAAAACACTCTTCATTATATAACGATAAAAGAAAAACAAGTGAAAATCTTTTTATGTATTCGTGGTATCTGAATTAACGAAACGATGATTGGTTAGCCATTTATTGCTATTTGAGAGACTTATGGGTTTGATTTTGGAATTTTCTTGCAATACCATATTAATGAACAAGATTTTTAAATAATCATTAAACAATCACCAACTAGGTTACAGTATATCTGGACGTTGTTTTTTGATGTTTTTTTTTGTTGTCAATAGATGGATGTCGCGACGCCGAGTGTTGTTTTTGAGATACTGCGATCTTCGGAAACTAGTACACTTCACTTCTGGGCCCTTGATATTTCTGAGTACCTCACGCCTTTTGCCTTCAGTACCAATCGTTATCCGTATAATGTTCAATCTCTTTCGGAATGGCACGTGGAGACTTCTGTACCAATTAGGATCTCTTCCCTCAGGTGGCCGGTAAGGAGGAATCTCTTCAGGCTCAAGATGGGAGTTTGGAGGAAATCATAAAACTTCAATAGTCTTCAGAATATAAATATTTAACAAGAGTATGTATGTGTGTGTGTATGGGAATGTGTGTGTCAATAAATGGATGTCGCGACGCCGAGTGTCTTTTTTGAGATACTGAGATATCTTCGGAAACTAGTAACCAAATTGAGGATCACTTTTTGAGCCAGAGATTTATAGTTTGATAGGCGTACAAGGAAGTCATGTGTTGTCCACATCAGATGTTTTTTTTTTTATGAAGACGAATCTTTAATAAGGTAGTTATCTGAAAGCTAGAAGTGGTTCGCAGTGGAACTCCGGGTTTAGCTGAAAAACCGAAGTCATATAACTATGAAAAATATTTATTTTGCCCATATTTAACTTTAAAAAAAGATGATGCCATTTATCTATTATTATAATATTGTCGCTAATGGAGGCTTGCGGTATTTCTCTGAATAAATCTCACTAAGACAAAAAGCCGTATTTCTCTTTCTAAAACTGCCGCCGCCGCCAACTAACAATGATGAATCTAAAAAAAAAAAGGAAAAAGGTTTAGGGAAAAAAAAACTGAGCTCGGAGAGGTAAATGCAAATCCGTTGTTTCTTGGCTCTGAAGGCTGAATTCATTGAAATATTTCTAAGGATTTAGAACGAGCTGCCGCGGATTAAAACCCATTTTAGCCAAGTGGACGAATAATGGGCGCCATTTTCCAACAGCTTATCTGATAAAGAACTACACCCCTTACACAGAGTTAATTTCCTACAAATCCTTCAACCTATTGTCCATTTACTAGTGAAGAAAAAAAGGGCACACTGCTTGGATTGTGTTCATACTTTTAAATTTTCTATCATTCTTCATTCTATTCGTACCCCATCCTTCATGGATATGGATAGATAGATAAATAAATGTTATCGATACAAGGAGAACACAAACACAAGAAGCTTAAGTCTCTTGTATGTATTTTCAGTTTCTATTATTTCTAATGTTAAAATCCTTCTTAAAGAAAAAAAAAAGTATTTTATTTTATTAATTTAATATTTGTTAATTTAAGGTTAATGCAGTATATATTGGTTTCACCAAGTTCATTTATTTGAATGCAAATTTTCGGCCTGGAGGTGGCTCCCTAATTTTTAATTTATTTTTTAAAGTAGTAAGTGTTTTAATGGTATTAACTTATTGAAAATTTTACATATAAATATATAAATATTACATATAAATTTTAAATATTGTTATGAAATTTGATCCTAACCTCAATTTTGCTATTGTTGTTTTTATTATAATTATTTATTTTTAATGGCTCTGTATAATTGGACTTATTTATGCAATTAAATGAATTTTAACACTTTTTGAAATATGTATATGGTTAGGGATTGATAAATTATTTGCCACTTCTATAAAGTTGTTTTATTGAAAACTAGTTTCGAATTCATCCTCAGTTCTAAAAAAACACAAAACATTCAAAAATAAGCCATTCAAAACATAGTTTTGTATTATTATACATATTAAATTAGATGTAATATAAATCAGTTTCATAAAACATTTATGAATTATGAATTTAATTAAGACAAGAAATCAAATACATGTTGGTACTCACCAAGATTTTAATGGATTATATCAAACAGAAAAGTTTCTACTGGTTTCTTTTCGCATTGAACTAACAATGAACGAAAGGCAGGTAGGACATTTATAGGTAACGGTTTAAGGGCCAGGGTTTTTCCAGTAATGCCGGTGAGTAATTGGTTTTTCTGTTATAGATGGAAATAAATTTAAGATTGGACTATTGGAGATATTTATTTGGCCATTTAAGCAAAAATCTGTGTTGGATTTGAAGTATTTTATTATTTCAAGTGCTTCATATATCTTTAATTTGAGGCTGTTTTCAACGTGATGTATTAATTTAACTCCTGAGTCATTGATGAATTTATGATTTATCAACCCTAATTAGATTGATCCTTCTATACCATCATGCGAATGTCAACTGTATATGGCTATATATTAAAATTTAAAAATATATATTTAACTGTGTGCTATGTTGTAAATTAAACTAAATAAGGGTTTACAGAGATGCCTGAGGATGGTTTAAAAGCGGAAAATTTGCATCTAAATAAATGAACTCGGCTGTTACCGGCATTTATTTTTATTTAATTTTTAACTCAGTTTTTCCTTCAATTTTAAGTTTATTATTTCTTCGATTTCTGTACACCCGGTTTCCATTTTATATTTATTTATTTAATGTTTCTCTACGAAAATTGAGAATCCACTTTTCAATGTTTTTTTGTCATCTGCCATTTTTAAATGAACCATAGAGCCAAAACATAGGGCTGAAATGAAAGCTAATTGAATTGACTTTAAATTCGTTCAATATGATTGTTATCATATTTATAAATAAACGAATATTTCACAAAATAATAAACGATTCAAATTTTTTTAACTTTTTGGATAAAATCGTCAATTATTGAAGAGCTGTAAGTTAGAATCTTACGACCTTTACCTAAATAGCTCATTTTGATCTCAAATGTTATCTATTTTAATAAATAACAAGATAAGCTTTTCTGCCTGGCGCAAAGTTTTAGAGTTAGGGATTGATAAATTATTTGCCACTTCTATAATTTGTTTGCCACTTCTTAAATAAAATTATTGAAGTGCCAAATAATCTATGAATAGCTAATTAGATTGATCCTCCTATACCATCATGCGGATGTCAACTAGTTTTAGAGTTATTACTTTCGTTATTTTTAAATTTCGCTGTTTTTAGGTTATTACGCCGATCGCATAGGTCTTTCGAAGCTCCAAATTTGCTTTCTTACTATTTATTTAGGTCCTTACAAAATATTTGACTGGACTAATTGGTGACGGATGAAGAATTTAACCTCGAGCAGGTTGAGTTTTCCGAGAAGACGATTGCCGAGAGCCGTCCGAATCCCCGGCGTATTATCGACTCCTCTTACTGCCCTACTTAAAATAATGGTGTTCAGCATTTTCTTGACTGCTCATGGCAGTCGTCGGTTTTCGTCCTTCTTCGCCGCAATTCGTTTATCGTCAAGTATGCGCCGATGTATTCAAAATTTCAATTTTTTTTCTCCTACCATTTTGAATACCTTCTAATCAAAACACTCTGAACATTCATAAAATCCTACGAACGGGTATTATGAATTTCCAGAGAGTTTTAAAAAGGAGGTATTCAAAAGTGTAGAAAAACATCTGATGTGGACACCCCATGACTTCCTTGTACGCCTATCAAACTATAAATCGGAGGCTCCAAAAGTGACCCTGAATTTGGTTACTAGTTTCCGAAGATCGCAGTATCTCATAAACGACACTCAGCGTCGCGACGTCCATCTATTTTGCCCACAAATAAAATGTTCTTTCAGGAAATATCATTCCGTAATTAAATGTCGTTTCTTTTCGTTGGTAAAAAGTTCCCAAGAGATTTCTTCGTGTTCCTTGACAACATTAGAACTGTCTATGTCACTTGATTAAAACATTGGAAATCGACGGTTTCGACATTTTAAGCGGAAGAAACCGCTTAGCTTATACCTTATTCTCCTACTGCAGACTTCTTCAGCCCACAAATGGGGAGGGAAAAAATATTTTACACTCAATTTTAGCACTTAAAACAAGTAATAAAATTGTTTTATTACAGTGGAAAAAAATCGCGTTTGTAACCTTTATCACAAAACCAACTGATCTCTGTAATAAATAACGATATACCTTTTGATGTACCTTTTTTGATTATGACCTTCAAGTAAAGTACCCTTTTCGGCTCACCAATTTTAACCAAAATCTAGTAAATACTTTGATATCAATATAAGTCCTTTTTACCAAATTTGAGACGTTTTACGTTATATTTTAATATAATTTTTGATGGTCTTATGTGACCTTTTATTAAAGTACTACTTTCGTTTTGCCATCTTCGACCAAAATTTATTATGTTATTTGTATTAGTATGCAAGCCTTAAATACTAAATTTGAGAAGTTTTGCAAATTAATTATGATCTTCAAGTAAAGTACCACTTCCGGTAGTCATTCAGTGACCAAAAAGGGAGGTTCACAACTAGATTATACGATAATCCTGTATACAAAATTTTAACTTTTTACGGCTAACCGTTTTTTGAGTTATGCGAGGATACGAACGTACGTACAGACATCACGACGAAACTAGTTAAAATCGATTCAGGGATGGTCAAAATGGATATTTCCGTTGAAATCTAAAAACCGAATATTTTCGCGATTACAATACTTCCTTTACTTCGTACAAGGAAGTAAAAAGAGGAAAAAGCTTCAAAAATAAAAATGTTATAGTCCTCTAAAATCGAACTTGGTAAAGTTTAGTGCTCACTTGCCCCATATTACCCTACCAATTTCTTGATCTCATCAGATACCATTTTTTTTGGTAGTTTTCAAAGGTTGGTTACAGCTGCAGTTTTACAAAGAATGAGGAAGGGGAAAGAGGAAAAAATTAGCTATTTTGACGTTGTATTTCTACGTGTGTGTAAATGTTCTTCACAGTTCATTGTCACCAGTTTTGACTAGTACCAGATCAAAAAATTACTTCGTAGGTGGGCATATAACTGAATAAATGATTTAATAAAACTTTGACATCAATTTACTCGAAATATTTGATTTTTTAGTTGTAATCTTTTCATTCAAAGGGATCGATATATGTGCCTCGGAGGGTTACTTAAAGATGTTCAGTTTTTACCAATTTAGCATTATTACACATTTTTATTCAAGTTTTTTTGCTTTGACAACATATATAAATAGCTTTGTCAGAAACCAAACGTAAGCGGAGTTATATGTTTTTCAAAGAACACTAATTGTAAGTCCACTTTTATTCGAAGGAAAACATATGTTTTACTTGATCTGTTGTAATGTTAAGGAAATGGTACAAAGTGCCCGAGGTACAGATATACTAGGTTGCTGCAAAAGTCCTTGTGCATGAACGCAACCCTTAATTCCAACTCTCATAATTATCCTGTAAGAATGTTTTGTTCTTACTATTTATATCAATGTTTCTCTTGACTAATCCTTTAATTTTCTGTGACTTTAGTTGGCTTTATGGGCTCATTTACATTTTTAAAACGCACATGCAATGTCTGAAGAAAAAATCGTGATTCTTGATCTTCTGAGACATTACTGGAAAAAAGGTTTAAGCTCAAAGTCAGCCACCGAAGAAATTTGTGCCTTTGAAGGAGAGTCAATTATCTATCGAAATATTGCCGCACAACCCAGGTCGTTGATGATGACGTTCTTCTTGAATGTGTGAACCAGGACCCACATGCAACTACTCGTGATTTTTCGGCGGCCGTAGTAGGGACTCAAACCTTTACTGTGAACAGCTAGACTAGAGTTTATGCAGTTTTGAGTGAAAAGTATTCCGCTTTGATCAAAGAGGAACCAAGCCATTTTGCAACACGAATATGCTCCTGCACATCATTTTCGTTTGATTAAGGAAAAATTATCGGAAATGCAAAGAGTAAACGCTTTGTCTCATCCTGCGTATAGCCTAGATATTGCAACACGAGATTATGGTTCGTTTAATTCAATGACTCATTTTTTAAAGGACGAATCTTTGATAATTACGAGGACGTTAAAATTGGATGTGAAGAGTTCTTTGGCTCAGAACTAAAGGAGTGATACCAGCATCAAATCCGATTACTGGCAGAAAGATGGGCGAAAGTAGTTTAAAACAATGGACTTTACTTTGAAGAGTAGTATTCAATAATGTTTAAAATATGTAATAGGAAATAAAGCTATTCTAATGCACAAGGGTTTTTGTTATAACCTAGTACTGTAACCTTGTGTCCGAGGAATAGGTATACTGTAGCCTTGTTTGTGATTGGCCTGAATAAATATTAGAAGCGTTTCCTCTAATGTTATTAAGCTAGATTAACTTCTACTATGTGTATATCTTGCATGTTTATCTATTTCCTTGTTCCTAATTAGTTCAAAACATCCTGTTTAAATATCATTGCTTATACACAAATACAATTAATACATGTTTACTGTGAATAGAGTTATTATGTTTAGTCAGCACTCAACTTGTTTTTTTTTTGTTTTTTTGGTTGCCATTCAAATGGATTAAGACTTAATCGAATTAATTAAGAATACGTATGCAATTTCATATTTCTTTTTTTTTTAATTGTGCATTTAAACATTAAATTCATTTTTATTCATTTTATATAATTAATGCATATGATGTCAGGGGGTAAACTGTAATCCATAAGTCCAAGTTTTACGATTTTGACTTTATTACCACATTTGGATTATTCCAGAATTATGCCATATTATTTTACATTATTTCCAGACCAGCCATATTTTTCGAGTTTATGAATAATGTAAAAAGGTAATAAAATATTTAACAGTTCAGATATAAAGTCTGACCCCTATCTATTACATACAAAACAGTGCGATCTGAAATTTCTTTTGGCTCGACTGTTGACATTGAAAATGTTACGATATTTGAGGAGCTCCAGATCAAAATACATTTCGTCCATTTTCTGAAGAAATTCATTATGCACCGGAATTGCAAAAAAATAATTTTTGACAAGAAATCTAAGTCTGAAATATTTTGGAACCTATTGTTTCTAGTCACTGTATGTGTGTTACGGAAACAGATGAAATTCATTTTGTAGTGAACTACTACAAAATGAATTTCATCTGTTTCCGTCCGGCATTTATGATAAAAAAAAATACAGAAAATTTCAATAAAATTTAAATACACTGTAAATATCTGCCGGGGAAAAAGAAATCTGTATTTTAATTAAATATATATGAAAAAATATTCATTATATTATATCTGGGTTCCGTTTGAGCACGTGTCCTTTCCTCTCTTTGTATCATTCTATTATTACTGATTTTTCAAGTGACAAAAGGTTATATTTTACTGAATTTAATATTGAGATGTATTTTTTATTAAACTTTTCTTTGTGACTTTAATTTATTTTTCTCTTCCTGATTTATATATCTCATATTTAATTTAGTCTTGTTTGAATCAAATCGTTGATTTTTAATAAAAAATTTAAAATATTGTTCTGTTCTTACTTCCTTGTGCTCAGTAAAGGAAGTATTGTAATCGAGAAATGGATTTCAACGGAAATATCCATTTTGACCATCCCTGAATCCATTTTGACAAGTTTCGTCGTGACGTTTGTACTTACGTTCGTTTGTTCGTACGCATCTCGCATAACTCAAAAACGGTTAGCCGTAGAAAGTTAAAATTTTGTATTTAGGATTGTTGTATAATACAGTTGTAAACCTCCCTTTTTGATCACTGCATGATTACTGAAAGTGGTGTTTTAATTAAAGATCATTATTGATTTTCATCAAAAATTATATTAAAACTTCTCAAATTTGGTATATAATACTTGCATATTAATATAAATAACTAATAAATTTTGATTAAAATTGGCAAACCGGAAGTTGTACTTCACTACCAAGTACCAAATTACTAACGACTCTCATATATTGTAATTATAAAGGTTTTGCCACCTTAATAAACTTCTGCTGTATACAATAAAGAATAAAACTAAAAAAAATATCTATTGATGTTCGGGGAAAAATCATTTCATATTTCCTGTAAAGTTTGCTAAATGGCGCTTACGCCTTTTTCAAAAAACGACGTCCATATGTTTTTAGTTAATTGCTATTAATTGATATACTTATATTCTTAGTTGAAATAAACCGTTTTCTTTTGAAACTGTTGCACAAAAATACTTATTTTTATTTAATTGCATTATATACTTATCAACTGTTTGTTTTGGTTATTTCTGAACTAGACATTGATTGTATACAACGACAATGATCTGAGTTACTTAATTCTTGGTGGAGGAGTATCAAAAATAAATATTAATCATTTAACTACATCAAAATTGTATCAATTATATTTATCATTTCTCTTCACATCCTATTATTTTATTAATATACATTTTTAACGAATATGTAGATACCAATTATCAAAATCACGTCAATGAAGTATAACTTCTACAGCGCGTACATGAGTGAGTACATGCTCCAGTTTTTTGGAGTTACTTTGACTGATTATCCTCTAATCTAAAATCATGTAAGTTTCGAATAGACGATCATAATACCTTGTATTCAAGTGTTATACATCGGGGGCCCCCTTTGGAAGAGAAGAGTTGGCTCCCGACTGATATAGCAGGGCCCCTTTGTTAGTGGGTTCGGGGGTCGGTGCTTGGCAAGTTGCCTCGTTGCTGTGGCTGACCCATGTCCGGGGAGATCGCTGTAATTAAACCTTGTTTGGCGTTAGAAGGAGCCACTCACCCTATCCTCTCAACTATGCATCCATTGAAATTGTATTTAGTAATTTCAATATAAACCTTGAGTAAGAGATGGTGAAATTAGAAAATTTTATAGAGTTGATTATCGATGAAATATTATCCCTTATTCTGAGAGATGATTCTCTGGAAAAGTTCAATTTTCAGTGATCAATTGTCAAATAAGTACTTGTTTCCAAATAAAATTTTTAAAATGTAGGCAGGTTTATGGGCCAACGATTAAGGGAATAAACCATACTTTAGAGTTAAAAATAACTTTTTATTAATTATAATTATAAATAAAAAATCTGAACAAACAAAATTAAAGAAAATACTCAACAAAAACTTGAAGAAATTAAATAAAAATATCTGATGTGGGCAACACATAGGCCTTGTACGCCTATTAAATTATAAATCCGTTGCTCATAAAGTGATACTGAATTTGGTTACTAGTTTCCGAAGATTACAGTAAAAACGACACTCGGCGTCCCGACATCCATCTATTGACACACACACACTCTTGTTACTGGAGATGTCATTCCGTTATTACATGTCGTTTTCCTTCAGTAGGTAACTAGTTTCTAAGATATTTCTCCATGTTCCGTGACAACAATAAAACTGTCAATATCACTGGATAAAGCATTGGAAATCGACAGTTTCGACATTTTAAGCGGAAAATCCACTTAACTAATATCTTATTCTCATGCTGCAGACTTGTTGATCTCACAAATGGGGAGGAAAACCAGTATTTTACTTTCAATGTTAACACTTAAAACAAGTAATAAAAATGTTTAATTAGATTGGAAACCAAATTGCGTTTGTAACCTTTATTACCGATACATATGATTTATGTATTTAATTTAAATATAATTTTTGATGCAAGCTTATTATGACCTTTATGTAAAGTACTCTTTTCGGCTCACCAATTTTAACCAAAATATATTAAATACATTCATATCGATATAAAAGTCCTATTTACCAAATTTTAGATAATTTACATTATATTTTAATACAATTTTTGATGAAAGTCTAATATGACCTTCAAGTAAAGTACCGCTTCCGGTTTTCCAATTTAGACCAAAATCTAGTATGTTATTTAGATCAATATATAAACAATAAATACTACATTTGAGAAGTTTTGAATAATAGTTTAATATAATTTTTTATGGAAATGAATTATGACCTTCAAGTAAAGTACCACTTCCGGCAATCAAGCAGTGACCAAAAAGGAAGGTTCACAACTAAATTTTAAAACAATCCTGAATACAAAATTACAACTTTTGACAGCTAACCGTTTTTGAGTTATGCGAGATACGAACGTAGGTACGTACGTACAGACCCCATGACGAAACTAGTCAAAATGGATTCAGGGATGGTCAAAATGTATATTTACGTCGAAATCTGAAAATCGAAAATTTTCGCGATTACAATACTTCCTTTACTTCGTACAAGGAAGTAAAAAGGATTTCAAATGTTTTAATATTATTTGGTGAAGTTTAGAATCAATCAATAATAATAATTTTTTTTTATCCTGTAACAGAACAAAAATTATAATTTGAACCTATCATCTCTATGTTTTGAAGAATCGATAAAAAAAATTATTAAAGTTTTCAACAAGAATTTCCCGTGACACCTGTACCAAAGATTTTAGATATCCTTACAGATTGATGCAAATGCCATCTCATTATCACTTAACCCTAAGATATTAACGGGTTCCATAATACCCGCATATTACAACCACTTAATAGACTTTGAATAATATGATAGTTACACTTGTTGATATGATGGTTATGCTTGTTAAACGTTTGTCAACTTGCTTAAGTTTAGTGAATTGAACATTCAAACTTTAATATTTTGAAATTTTTTATTATTGTCATTTTTCTAATGTTCTTTTCAGACTTTTTCTAATTTTCACATTTCTGTTTTTCTAATAATGTCTAAAATGTTTCATTGAATGTGTATCTATATTATAATACATGCTGTCAGTATGTGATGTTGAATTGTCATGCAGTGACGTACAGCCTATTTGTTTAATATTTTTCGGACTGTTGACGAGATACGTTTTTTTTTTTCTGATCGGTATTTATGTAATCTTATCTTTTTATGTCCTGATGATGCCTGAATTGGCGAAACGTTGACTGGTCAAGTATTTACTGCTGTTTCAAGACACTCAAGGCTTTGTTATTTGAATCTTACCATGATTTTTGTCTATTCTTTTTAGTTCCTTGTACAAAGTAAAGGAAGTATTGTAGTCGCGAAAATTTTCGGTTTTCAGGTTTCAACGGAAATATCCATTTTGACCATCCCTGAATCCATTTTGACTAGTTTCGTCGTGGCGTCTGTACGTACGTATCTCGCATAACTCAAACACGGTTAGCCGTAGATAGTTGAAATTTTGTATTTATTATTGTTGTAAAATCTAATTGTGAACCTCCATTTTTGGTCACTGCTTGATCACGGGAAGTGGTACTTTACTTGAAGGTCATAATTGATTTCCATCAAAAATTATATTAAAATACTATGCAAAACTTCTCAAATTTAGTATTTATAACTTATATATTGATTTAAATAAAATACTAGATTTTCGTCTAAATTGGAAAACCGGAAGCGGTACTTTACTTGAAAGTCATATTAGACTTTCCTCAAAAATTATATTAAAATATAATGTAAAACTTCTCAAATTTGACAAATAGGACTTTTATATGGATATGAATGTATTTATTAGATTTTTGTTAAAATTAGTGAGCCGACAAGGGTACTTTACTTGAAGGTCATAATAAACTTACATCAAAAATTATATTTAAATTAAATAAATAAATCATATGTTTCGGTAATAAAGGTTACAAACGCAATTTGGATTCCAATCCAATTAAACATTTTTATTATTTGTTTTAAGTTTTAAAAGTGAGTGTAAAATACTTGTTTTCCTCCCCATTTGTGAGATGAACAAATCTGCAGGAGGAGAATAAGATATAAGTTGAGTGGGTTTTTCCGCTTTAAATGTCGAAACTGTCGATTTCCAATGCTTTATCAAGTGACATAGACAGTTCTAATGTTGTCAGGGAACACGAAGAAATCTCTTAGGAACTTGTTACCTACTGAACGAAAACGACCTATAATAACGGAATGAGACCTCCAGAAACAAGAGTATGTGTGTATGTGTCAATAGATGGATGTCGCGACGCCGAGTGTCGTTTTTGAGATACTGCAATCTTCGGAAACTAGTAACCAAATTGAGGATCACTTTTTGAGCCATCGATTTATAGTTTAATAGGCGTACAAGGAAGTCATGTGTTGTCCACATCAGATTTTTTTTTTCACTTTCTTTAATTAATTAATATTTTGATTGTATTTTTTTTTTGCTTCGCCTCTTTATTATTTTTCAGCCGATCAACTCATAACCTTATTAATTGTATAAAATTTTTGTTACAACATTAATTGAGCCAATAAGCATGGATAGAACTTTATTTATTTATTTTTTGATAAATAATCATTCTGAGGCAGTACGCAAGAATGAAGTAGAAAAAAATATATTATAAGAAATATTTAGAGAAAAAAGCTAAAATTCATAAACCGAAGTAAGTGAAAGATAAGAAGTTACTTTTCTATTATGACATTTAATTTATTTATTTTATTTAATTGATATTTAACTTCAGAATTAAATCATTTTTTATCGAATTTTCTTTGCAGTGGTCGCTATATCCAATAAAAACCAGGAGATGAGGTGCCAAATAAGATCGAGTTCGATTCCCGATCCTCTCAAGGTTTTTTTTAAGGTCCGGAATTGTCCCCACTCCGCTTTTTAGGAAGGAAGCAAGTCGTCACTCGATTCAATTATTAACCATCTAGTATAGATTTTTTATTTATTTTATCTAAAAAACCTTGAAGGATAGAAACGAACAATTCTTTTTGCGCTTTAGATTTTACAAAGTTCTACTTTATACGGCTGTAAAATACTTATTTTTGATCAATTGACATCCGGATGATGGTATAGAAGGATCAATCTAATTAGGGATTGATAAATTATAATAATAATAATTATAATAATAAGACAGATGAATTGAAAAAACTAGGATTAAACCCTGCATTTAAAATAGAAAAAAACCCATCCTCATATTTCCCTTCTCCTAAAGAAAAAATAGACCCTTTCCAAAAATGCGGAGTACACGAACTAAATTGTAATGATTGTGCTGCCAAATACACGGGAAAAACTGGAAGATCGCTAAATCAAAGATTAAATGAACATATATGTGCATATAATAATAAGACAGAAAATTCCAACTTTGCAATTCATTTAAATGAAAACAATCATAAATTCACCAAAGAGTTAAATTAATGCATCACGTTGAAAACAGCCTCAAATTAAATATATATGAAGCACTTGAAATATTAAAATCCTTCAAATCCAATCGAGAATTTTGTTTAAATGACCAAATAAATATCTCAAATAGTCCAATGTTAAATCTATTCCCATCTATAACAGAAAAAACAATTACTGGCTCACCGGCATTACTGTTAAAACCCTGACCCTTAAACCGTTTACCTAAAAACACCCTACCTATCTCTCGTTCATTGTTAGTTCAATGCGAGAAGAAACCAGTACAAACTTTTCTGTTTGATATAATCCATTTAAACCTTGGTGAGTACCAACATGTATTTGATTTCTTGTCTTAATTAAATTCATAATTCATAAATGTTTTATAATACTGATTTATATTAATCTAATTTAATATTTATGATAATACCAAACTATATTTTGAATTTTTTGTGTATTTTTAGAACTGAGGATGAATGTATAACATTCGAAACTAATTTTCAAAAAAACAAATTTATAGAAGTGGCAAATAATTTATCAATCCCTAATGTAAAATACTTATTTTTGAAGCTAAATTTATCCTGTGCATTTAAGGCCATGTTTCAATCATGTCCATTATTATGAGATTGATAATTGAATTAAGTAGATTAAAAACAGCCTAGCTGCTGGCAATGTAATGATGCAAAAATTATAAGTATTATTTTATTGTATAAGTGCAGTGGTGTAAGTATGGTTTTGGAGGTTTCCTAAGCTTCTTACTGAAAAGTTGAAGATGTGGCGTTGTGTTTATACATAATAATACAATATTAATTATTTAATTGATAATAAACTTTTAATTGATAAACTATAAACTTCATCGTAGTAATTTAAGAAGAGCAGTAGTCGAACGGACGTTACATTAATGCAAAAAAATATCTGATGTGGGCAACACATGACTTCCTTGTACGCCTATTAAATTATAAATCCGTGGCTCAAAAAGTGATACTGAATTTGGTTATTAGTTTCCAACTAAGGAAGCTAAAGGAAGTAAAGAAATAATCCAAGGAAGAATAAAACAGAGTGGTACGAGGAAGTCAGAAGCCCAATAAATAAGTCAGGAAGCAGGATGACTAGCCGCCAGAAGAATCAGTCTCAGAAGTTCCTTACGCAATATCTCAGCTAATAATGGTCCGTTTTAAATGATTTTTATTTCGTTTTGTAGAGAATTTCATTAGCTTTCGTTTAATACAATAAACAATTTAATTTAATTTAATACAATAAGCATACATTGTTTAAATACAAAACAAAAAATCTACGTATCTTGAAACGTAAAACATCCTAACATTTTGAGGGGGGGGGTACAAAAATTTTCCATTGAATGTCTAATATGACCTTCAAGTAAAGTACCACTTCCGATTTTTCAATTTAGACCAAAATCTAGTATGTTATTTAAATCAATAAATAAGTTATAAATACAAAATTTGAGAAGTTTTGCATAGTATTTTAATATAATTTTTGATAAAAATCAATTATGATCTTCAAGTAAAGTACCACTTCCGGTGAACAAGCAGTGACCAAAAAGGGAGGTTCACAACTAGATTTTACAACAATCCTAAATACGAAATTTCAACTTTCTACGGCTAATGGTTTTTGAGTTATGCGAAATACGAACGAACGTATGTACGTACAGACGCCACGACGAAATTAGTCAAAATGGATATTTCCGTTGAAATCTGAAAACCGAAAATTTTCGCGTTTACAAACTTCCTTTACTTCGTACAAGGAAGTAAAAAAATATATTTTATGCTACAAAAAATGTATTTATTACTTGTAAATCGTGACTTTTTTTTATATGCACTCGTATTATATATTTTACATTGACGGTTTATTGCATTATATTCACATGAAAAAAATAATTTTTTTATTAAATTTGAGAAAAGAAAAAATCATTGTTCAATGTAACCACCTTTCCCCTATCCCCAAGGAAGGGGCATCATCCATGATTTCTCTCCGGGCCTTAGTACTTCTTGCAACGTAAATGTTCAGAGATGGCTTACCTTTACTAAGGTTTATATTTAGTTTTGTAAGAGATAATATTCTTGGAGCTACCCAACCTCCAAGGGAGTTGATGTGTATTCCCATATTTCTCATCGCCGACCACATAGAGGTCCTCCCTACCGTTAATTGGGTCAGGTGGTAATTTGAGCTATTCCTATTCGTCAGTGAGTTAACTAATTAACTTTGGTATGATGTAATATAATCCATTTCCTTGACTATAATATAAAGATAACAATTAAGAATAAATTCAATTATATTTATATTCAAATTTCACGAAGAGGTCGTTATTTTTTCATATTTATATATTCCCTGAATACAAGGCAACTTTGATTAACAATTCCGTTTTCATTCATTGCACGGTTTCAATTTGTACAGTATTGTGTCAGCATTCAGCCCTCTGAATTATCTGTTTATTTATTTATTATTTTTTACTTATATTTTTATTTGCTTTGGATACATTTTTTAATACTGGTATGAGGAAATTACTGAATCTTTTATTCATTTCACATTAAAAAATCATTATACTATCATTAATAACATTAATTGTCCCTTAGGTATCAATCAAAGAGGAAATAACGACGGGTTGGGTGGTGCCTTTTATTTCCCAAGGTTCTTTAGGGATGCGAAAAGTGGGACATTTTGGGAGGAACAACGCATTAAGGTTCTTCTTCATCATTAGATTCAATTCTTTGAACCGCTTGTGCTGTCCCAGGAAGAGTCTTTTGAGCCCCCTCCAGCTCTGTAGGTCTTTCTCAAGTTTTCTTATTTTATTCCATTTAAGTCCTCTTTTCTGGAAGTATTTCTTTATTTCATCTTCCCATTTAGTTCTTGGACGTCCTCTTCCTCACTTCTCCTCTTCTTGGGTTCAATAGAAATTCTGCTCGGTTCCATTCGTAAAAAATATCCAAGCCATCTCTGTCGAATCTCCTTTATAGCATCATTGGCTGGTTTAACATTGAGGTTCGACCTCGATGGTGATATTACGTATCTGATAGATCGTATTCTTATTCCCCCCTCCCCAATCTTTCAGGAAAATCTCATTTCTGACGCTTGTATTCTGGATTTATGTTTTCTTTTTGAGGGATCATGATTTCGAATGGGGAGAAATTATGTAAGTACAGCCACGTTTGTCTTCTTTTCCTCCTCTCGTCAGTTTAGAAAACATCTCTTAATCCATTCATACATTCTGCCCGCTGCTCCAATTCGCTCGGTAATCTCCAAACCAATGTAGCCATTTTCGTTCAAATGCGCACCCAGGTTTGAAGTTTTCCTCTTCGCTAGCTTGGTTTGGCAAGGTTTTAACTGTTCTATTCTTAATTTTATGAAAAACGAGTTTGAAAATCTGGTGTAAACACTTTTTTTCGTTATCAATAAAATTCGATTTAATAACAAAATACCATACCGTTAATAAATATCTGATTTGGACAACACATGACTTCCTTGTACGCCTATTAAACTATAAATCGGTGGCTTGGAAAATCGCAAAAGTGATCCTGAATTTGGTTACTAGTTTCCGAAGATCGCAGTATCTCAAAAACAACAATCGGCGTCGCGACATCCATCTATTGACACAAACACACACACAAACAGGGAGGAAAACCAGTATTTTACACTAAATTTTAAAACTTAAAACAAGTAATAAAAATGTTTAATTGGATTGGAAACCAAATTGCGATTGTAATCTTTATTACCGAAACATATGATTTATGTATTTAATTTAAATATAATTTTTGATGTAAGCTTATTAAAGTACCGTTTTCGGCTCACCAATTTTAACCAAAATATAGTAAATACATTCACATCAATATAAAAATCCTATTTACCAAATTTGAGTGTTTTACATTATATTTTAATATAATTTTTGATGAAAGTCCAATATGACCTTCAAGTAAAGTACCGCTTCCGGTTTTCCAATTTAGCCCAAAATCTATTATGTTATTTAAATCAATATATGAGTTATAAATACCAAATTTGAAAAGTTTTCAAAGTATTTTAATATGATTTTTGATGGAAATCGATTATGACCTTCAAGTAAAGTACCACTTCCGGTGAATAAGCAGTGACCAAAAAGGGAGGTTCACAACTACATTTTACAACAATCCAGGACAAGCGTAAACTGGTCCCCATCGCTAATTTTGAACGGAAAAATTAAAATTATGTGGTGATTTTAATTTTTCCGTTCAAAATTAGCGATGGGGACCAGTTTACGCTTGTCAGTTACGCATTATTGATAAAGTGTTCAAAATTGGCAGATATTCTCATTTCAGTATCTTGTATTTACAAGTATTATTTATTACAAGAATATTTATTTATTCTATGTTTATTGCATATCAAGATAATGGGGCCTCTGCTGTTGGTCTGTCCTATAGGGATAATTGGGGCATTATTATTGGATAATGGATCCTGAACTAGGGTCCGAGCTCCAGGGTAAAGCTGATTAAATGGGGATCTCTGGGATTTATTTTAATCATCTTATTATTGTCACTCTACTTCGAAGGTTTTAATATATGACATAAAAGACAAGAATGTAATTAATGGAGCATATAATTAATATTAAGTTCTCAATATAAAATTTAATTATAATACTCGTATGATATAATTATTAAATAAAATAGCAATTTACTGTCCGAGCACTTTGAAACACGTTAAAAAATAAATAAATAAATAAAAATTAAACTAATTTATTTCTTCTGGTTAAATTTGTGGCTCATTGGCGTTAGTTAATGTTTGGGCCTAAAATTCTATTGCTGCTGTTTGATAAATTTTGTAATATATGTAATTTTTAAAATTTTCGGCGTATGTTTTTATTCTCCAGAGCTTAAGTTACTATTCACGGTCCTACATATAGGACTACACTAGGTATAGGACTACCGTTAGACTGTGAATGGGGATTTAGGACTACATAGAGCGTGTAGGATGTTTGTAAGCTTCTCCGATCGTCCTACAAACGTTCCCTCCTCCCAAGATCCTACCGCGTTGGATCCTGAGTGGTGTTATCGACCTTCAAACTCCACATGTTCACCGCTATGCCATCAATGACGTCATTAATTGTTATCAACATTTTTTTACTATTAGTCAGTGTTGCCAGGTTGGATTTTTGCTCCCTTGATTTAAGTTCTTTTTTTTTTTTTTATCGTTAGAAACTTTAAGGTTTTTTTTTATGTATTTAGTACTAAATGCGTTAATCATTTTTTCTAATTACAAATTGAAAATTAGAATGATTTGATAAAAATTGGTTTAAAAAAACATCCTAAATTCTTTTTATAACTTTATTTCATACGTATTTCCCAAAAGTGGAGTGTAATAAGATAATAAAAAGATGTTCTCCTGGCCAAATATCTCTCATTATAATGTCAAGGTGACGTTCTATTGTTAGGACTGAATTAAAATATTAAATAAATAATCAGATTAAACCTGGATGTCAATTTTGAATCCTTCTTTTGTAAATTAAATGTTCCTCTCTAATTTATCTTTGTGTTTGCTTGTGTATGTTTACTTTAATCATTAATTTGGCCCGATCTTTCAACTTGTATAAACAGTTTAAATTATATTGAATTAAAGTAGTATGAAAATGTATAAACTTTGTAAATAAAAAAGTATAATACAAATATAAAGCTTAAGTTTATCTTTTATCATTTATCCTTATCTTATACTAGAGGGATGATTTTATTATACATCCTTAAGTAATTTTATAATCCTTCCTATCTATTTCATTTAACATTTTCAAATCACTGTAATTTATTCAGTTAATAAACATTGTTTTCGCCCAAAATTTCTTTTTATTTTTTTCCAATAACGCCATAGCAAGACAAATTGCCGACATTTTCCTATTTTTTAAAACGAAGATAAGCGACGAGTATAGGTTAGAATAGCTGATATTGACTGCATATTATAAATTCTATTATCAGGTTCAAAAAACTCCAAATTTTTCAGTCAAAAACTTTTAGGGCTATCACCAAAGCTCCTTGGTACATCAGCAACTTTACGTTACATACAGACCTCAATATGCCTACAGTTAACGAACACATACGGACCCACTACAAACGATTTCACGATAACTTACACGGACATCCTAACACACTCATACAAGATATGGCGACAACCAACATGCCTGACAACACTCGCAGAAGGCTGAAGAGGAGCTGGATTAGGGATCTCCTAGCCTAACTTTATCCGATTATCATGACAGGAAGAGGTGCCGCTGGTACCACTCTTTCTCATGCCTTTCATGCCACGTTAGCATGATCTTAGCCAGCACATTCACTGGTTGTCTCATAAAAAAGTGTGAATTTAAAACTAAAGTTCAAAAAAAAAAAAAAAATTGTAATCCGAATGCTTCAAAATTTTCTGAATAAAAATTATTTAAATACCTTATATCTTTCTTAAAGTTGACTGAGTATTTACTAGGTACTATCAGTAAATGCTAATTAATTCTCCCATAAATAGTTTCTTGTTTTTATTTTTTTACTGCTGAAAGTTCAACCTTTCAAAGGAATATTCCTATCATACCACAAAAAAAATATTGTCAAAACTTTTGGATTAATTTGTTTTCTGTAATTCATTAAATCATGCATTACGGATTGATAAATTATTTGCCACTTCTATAATTTTATTTTAATTGAAAAATAGTTTCAAATGTTATACATTCATCTTCAGTTCTAAAAACACTCAAAAATAAGCGATTAAAAATACAGTTTAATATTATTATGCATATTATTTTTTATATGTATTTTCCGTGTTTATTCTCCATATCTTCTAAGTTTGTAGTTGTCAATCATTTGAATTAATTCTACTTCATTATTGTATAGAAAAATTGTATTCAAGGACTCATTCTATAACGAAAACTTCAGAAATTTTACGTATGTTACCTTGATGGAAAACAAATAAATAAATACAAACTTTTTGTTTGATTGGAGGTGATTTAGTGAAACGGTCTTGAAAAATTGTGATTTTTTTAAAACTTACAATGTAGTTAAAATAAGGGAAACTATTATTTAATAAATCGGCTTGTAAATGTTCCCAAGTACAGTTGTAACATCCTGCATTACCATTAAACACGAATGAGGGACTTGTGTTTTATATTTTAATTTTAGGGTTTTCCAAAATACTAAATTGCCATTTTATTTGAGAATGTCCCATATATATGCCAGATTTTAATGACTATTATGCGATTAAAAAATAATATTATTAAGAATTTACTCTTTAAAAAATGTTTGTTTGTAATTTTTTAAGAATGCAAGATTTCAGTTGACTTACGAATGTTGTTATAGAAGGATCAATCTAATTGGGAATTGATAGATTATTAGCCACTTCTGTAACTTTTGTTTTAATTGAAAACTAGTTTCAAATATTATACATTCATCTTCAGTTGTAAAAACACACAAAAATTCAAAAATAAGCAATTAAAAATACAGTTTGATATTATTATAAATATTAAATTAAATGTAATATAAATTAATATTATAAAATATTTATTAATTATGAATTTAATTAAGTATACGTAATTATGTATTTGATATCTTGTCTTAATTAAATTCATAATTCATAAATGTTTTATAATAATAATTTATATTACATTTAATTTAATATGTATAATAATACCAAATTTTTTAATCGCTTATTTTTGAATTATTGTGTGTTTTTAGAACTGAAGATGAATGCATAACATTTGAAATTTGTTTTCAATTAAAAAAAAAAAATAAAAAAAATAAAAGGGTTCAGTACTTGTTAAGGACCGTACTGTCTCTAGGCCAACCAACGGTTGTGCAAGGAGGTTGATTTGGCCGAGATCACGCTCTACCACCAGGTTTTTTCCCCAAAAAAGGGTACCCATTTTACAGAGGCTGGGTGGTCCCCAGGAGGGTCTCCCGATCCCACAGGGTCGATCCACGGCTGATAACAGAATAAATAATTATCTGCCACAGCCGGTCTCGAACCCGGGACCGGGAGCATTGTAACCTAGTGCCTTACCACTAAGCTACTCCGCTCCCAGAAAACAAAATTATAGAAGTGCCAAATAATTTATCAATCCCTAATGCAAAATTTACTGAATTAAAGAAAACAAATTAATCCAAAAGGTTTTGACAATATTTTTTTTTTTTTTTTATGGTATGATAGGAATATTCCTCAGCAGTAAAAAAATAAAAACAAGAAACTATTTATGGGAGAATTAATTAGCATTTACAGATAGTACTTAGTGAATACCCAGTCAACTTTAAAAAATATTCAAGGTATTTAAATAATTTATATTCAGAAATTTTGAAGCATTCGGTTTACAACCTCGAGCCTGATAATAGAATTCATAATATGTATAGCAAAATTATTTCTTAATAATGAAAGAACCAATGTAGATAGCCTGTTTAAGATCAATTTTAGTTTGTATTGCAGTTTGAATTTTCTTTTTAAATATTGCATTTTTTTTTCAAATTGGGTCATGTTGTTCTTTTTTCGGAGAGTGACAAGGTAAACATTACTGTTTTTAATTTTTAATATATAAGAGCAGGTTGTGAATGAATTATAAATATTTCAGTAATTTTTAATCATTTTTCATAACTAATTTGGGATTGATAAATTATTTGCCACTTCTGTAAATTTGTTTTATTGAAAACTAGTTTCGAATGTTATACATTCATCCTCAGTTCTAAAAACACACAAAAAATTCAAAAATAAGCAATTCTAAATATAGTATATTTTGAATACACATAGTAAGTAGTATATATAGTATATTTTGAATACATAGTAAATATACTATATTTTGAATTGCTTATTTTTGAATTTTTTGTGTGTTTTTAGAACTGAGGATGGATGTATAACATTCGAAACTAGTTTTCAATAAAACAAATTTATAGAAGTGGCAAATAATTTATCAATCCCTAATTAGATTGATCCTTCTATGCCATCATGCGGATGTCAACTGATTTTTCATAACGACTATCAAAATGGTCCAGATGTAAACAAAAATAAAAATATTTTATTTTCTTTGAATTTTATTTCATATCTTGGATACCTATAGGCACTTAGAAGAAATTCTATTCTTTATACCCCTTTGTTCTAACACCTTCTCGCTTATATCTCCGTTTCCATAAATGCTAGAATGCGAAGATTGGTATCATTTAACTGAGAAAATTTGCCATTAGAGATTGCAAAATGAATTTTTGGTGAAATATGCAAAGTGAAAATATAATTATTGAGTTGGGTTGACCAATTATGGGAGTGAGTTGCGATAGTAATGATGGTAATGATGGTCATGACGGTACACTCGGTATCTTCGGTATCTTACGTCTCCTATCATCGACCTATTGTGCACTAGCTAACTTTCAATGAATATAATTTATTTTAACAGTAACATGAATTTTATTTCACCACAAAATAAGCACTCTAATTAATTCTACGCCTTTAAAACCTTTTGTGGATAGAAAATCTCATTGTCAGATTTTTTTTATTTTTTTTTTTTTATCACTAACAATTATATTTTTTCAGGAGAAGAATTCCTTTGTGTTGCTTATATCTTTTATCTGTTATAATATGTATACCTAAATATTTAAATTATTTAGTCTTTTAATCAATTATTTCAGATTTTTTTTCTGATGTTTATGTACTTGCATGGTATTTTAAACAGACCTACTCCCAGAATAAAAGTTTTTTTTTTTGTATCTATCTATTATTATGCTTTGATGTATTTATGACAAATGATAATTTTTTTATATATATATTTCTTCTTATTATTAAGTTCATTAAGCGGAAAATTTGTAAAATGATAATTTACCCCACATGTACCAGATTAGAGTGTTCATCTAAAACTTAGTAAAGCCCTTGAACTTCGAAACTTTAATGAACCCATCCACCGCTAAGTTAAACTTTACAAATAATATTGTAATTTCATCTTTTGGGTTACATTGATTAGTATCATTAAACTTTATAACGTTTTAATTGTATAATAATACATAAATAAAAAGTCTTAATGAATCTCAACCTTCAGTGAACGCTCGATTCTTCCCTGAATTAATTTATATATTACCTAATATCGAATCTCGTAAAAGCAAATAAAAATCTAGAGCAGTTTTTTATGAAATTATCCATTTAGAAAGTCCTTAATCCAAGCTTAATCAAGTAGAAACGAGATTCTTAAATAAAATTAAAACCAAACTTATAAACTAAGTGAAAATTCAAATGTCAACCAAATCTTTTAAACACATTATTACACGCCAAAGACTAAATGAAAAATCGAATAGTAGAAACAATGGGAAGTACGTAAAAAAAAAAAAAAAAAAAACAGATTAGTATGAGTTTATGCTCGATTTTAATTATGATTTAACGATTAATCTTTCATTTTACGACATTTTGTAATTTTTTCTTCATTCATTGGCTATCCGTTGATTACAAATAAATTCCCCTTCTTTATGCTTTATTTTTGTCAATTAAATAAAGTTAAATCTGTATAAATTAAAATAAATTCAAATAAAAGAAGAAAAAAAGGTTGCTTTGTCGCAGATATCCCAAATACCATCGAAAATTAGACAGAACGTTGATATTCGTCAGGCGTTGAAAGGCGATTTCGCGAAACTTTTATATTAATTATTGTAACATTTCAGAAACTTCTTTTATCATTCTTTATTTTATTATTTCATAGAACTTCTTAAGCTACATATTAATAATATGCAAGGGCAAAAGCTCAGAATGAGATATAAATAATTTTTAGGACATAAATGGAAAATTCCAAAAAAGAAGCCAAGAATCTCAAAAATAACAGATACAGTAGAGCGTCGATTATCCGAACTAATGTTGTCAGTGATGGTTCGGATAATCAAAAGTTCGGATAACCGAAATTCACGTACTCGCACATATATATATATACATATATATATATATATATATATATATATATATATATATATATATATATATATATATATATATATATGGGCTGCCCAGAAGACCGTTTTTGCAAAAACCAAGTGTAAACAGCATCTTCCACCAATTCACTTTTCGCTTTTTTCATAGTTTTACGGTTTGAACTGCCCGCCTCACTGTCAAGATTATGTGCGTACCTGGGGTGATTGAATCAGAATTTTTTTTTCCGGTTATCGTTGATTTACCAACAACGAACTCGATAGGTAATGTCTGACCCGATTCATCTTTTTTCAGCCGCGTAATTTTAAAACCATTTTATCTTTTAATGAAAGAACCGCTCGTTTTATTTTTGTTTACATGTTTTAATTTTAAAAAAAATTATCACCAATGCGGTATACACCTCACAAAGAACGGTTTAAAACTGAGAGTAGGCTAACTACAACCAGCCAAATGAACGGAAAGGGTTTCACAGAAACAAATGCAATGAACTAATTAGGTATACAGTTCTAAGTAAACAAATACCTATTAAACGTCTAAGTTCATTGAAAACACACACACTTATGAACCAAATACAAATACTATTTAACGAAGCAGTTTCTGAGAAATAATTAAGGATGGCTTCCTTTATAGACGTTCTGTGAAAAATAATTTTATTTTTCGTTTAATTTTATTCAAAATAACAATAATTTTAACAATATCAATAAGTAATTTACATGATCAAATTAATTAAAATTATAGACATAAAAAAAAAAAAAAAAAACCGTTCCGATAATCGAACGTTCGGATAACTGACGTTCGGATAATCGACGCTCCACTGTATAAATAAAAAAAATCATCTATCTATATTTTGCCAATTCAGGCATCGTCAGGCCAGCAGGAGAGAAAGAGATGAAATATAAAGAAAAAACCACATACAAATGATGACCACATATGAACCACATACAAATACTATTTAACGAAGCAATTTCTGAGAAATGATTAAGGAGGGCTTCCTTTATAGACGTTCTGTGAAAAATAATTTTATTTTTCGTTTAATTTTATTCAAAATAACAATAATTTTAACAATACCAATAAGTAATTTACATGATCAAATTAATTAAAATTACACACATAGAAAAAAACCAAAAAAAAAAAACCGTTCCGATAATTGAACGTTCGGATAACTGACGTTCGGATAATCGACGCTCCACTGTATAAATAAAAAAAATCATCTATCTATATTTTGCCAATTCAGGCATCGTCAGGCCAGCAGGAGAGAAAGAGATGAAATATAAAGAAAAAATCTAATAAAGAAACCATGAAGCACATCTAATATCCAGAGTCAATAAAATCACTAACCAGAGACAGCACCCTACACCAAGATATCCAGCCACATACTGAGGGGAAAGGGAGGTACATGGCAACAGCTGGGAAAAGTTAAATTATAAACAGCTGATATTAAATTTAAAAAAAAAAGAGGAAATACTCATCCTAAAAATTCAAAAATGTATAAAAAATCATAAAAATAAATGAAATAATTAAACAAGAAAAGATAAACCAAATGTAACAGGAAAGGGAAAGTTTATATGCATAGAAGAAGAAGGTCTTTATAAATAAAACATTTTTTTCTTTTATATTTTATTTCTTTCTCTCCTACTGTCCTGATAATGCCAAAATTGGCGAAATATTGACAGATGTTTTTTTTTATTTCTGTTATTTTTGAGACTCTCGGCTTCTTTTTTGAAATTTTCCATCTATGTCCTACATATTAATTTTGAAATTTATATGTCAGTATATATTCTCTGTTTAAAAATAAATATTTTATTTTAAAAGTTTCAGAACGGAAGCATTACGCAATAAAATGTTACATAATTAGAGAACAAATCTCATATCGCGAAAGTAAGTTTCCGAATCACCTTTTTGCCTTAAAACTTCTTCTTTTTTTCCGAACAATATACGAAAAATTTGCCATTGTTGTGGGCTGTTTACACGCTACTGACAGCATTAAGTATTTTATTAGAGATTCGTGCTTTCGGGATCACGGGATCACAGGGGTTCATTATCAATGCATGAAGTCCTATGCCCTCCCTCAGGAACCCAGGGATAAAGTCATTACAGTTTAGTTTATGAACAAGCCGTGCAAAGTTCATATTAATACTTTGTAAAATATCTGATGTGGACAACACATGACTTCCTTGTACGCCTATTAAACTATAAATCGGTGCCTCAAAAAATGAATTTGGTTACTAGTTTCTGAAGATTGCAGTATCTCAAAAATGACATTCGGCGTCGCGACATCCATCTATTGACACACACACAAACAAATGGGGAGGAAAACCAGTATTTTACACACAATTTTAACACTTAAAACAAGTAATAAAAATGTTTAATAGGATTGGAAACCAAATTGCGTTTGTAACCTTTATTACCGAAACATATGATTTATGTATTTAATTTAAATATAATTTTTTTATGTAAGCTTATTATGACCTTCAAGTAAAGTACCCTTTTAGACTCACCAATTTGAACCAAAATATAGTAAATACATTCATATCGATATAAAAGACCTATTTACCAAATTTGAGAGGTTTTACATTATATTTTAATATAATTTTTGATGGAAATCAATTATGACCTTCAAGTAAATTACCACTTCCGGTGATCAAGCAGTGACCAAAAAGGAAGGTTCCCAACTAGATTTTACAACAATCCTAAATACAAAATTTCAACTTTCTACGGCTAACTGTTTTTGAGTTATGCGAAATACGAACGTACGTACGCACACACGCCACGACAAAACTAGTCAAAATGGATTCAGGGATGGTCAAAATGGATATTTCCGTTGAAATCTGAAAACCGAAAATTTTCGCGATTACAATACTTTTTACTTCGTAAAAGGAAGTAAAAAGAACCTATCCGCCGGGTTTGTGATAGATCGTTTTTAGCATGTGTTTCGTAAGTGCTTAACAAAGTGCTTTTTATCATCGGATATCGCTTTAACTTGATTTTTATTACTTTTATTTTAGATAATTTTTATAAAGTAATTTCTTCGAGTATCCAGTAATTTCTTCCAGTTTTTATTTTATTAGAATTTCCTTTATATATAATGTTTCACAACGTGTCTTGGTTATTTGTTCATCATCACAAGAAATCTCTGTATTATAGGACAACATTATTATAATTGAGATAAGATATTTAAAACATGTTCCATTTACCAATTAAAAATTAATTTGCTAACATACTAGTCTACTTTACGTAATCCATGTCTTCTAGCACTATTTACATTAAAACCATTATACACACTACTTTATATTCTTTTAAGTCTATTGTTTATATCTGCGTAATGGGTATCTAGGTTTTTCGTGTCATTTTTAAAATTAACTGTATTCTTCATGTTCTTTGTGTTGCTTCAGTGTAATACTGCTACTGTTTGTTAATACTGCTTGTTGTTAATACTGCTGTTAAGATGTTAATTGTTGTTAATACTGCTATTGTTTAATTAATCTTCTATTTTATGTTAATTTATATCTATTTTTATATAGTGTTTTAATAATAAATTAAGATGAAATGATAAAATTTGATTAAGAAGAAAAGTATACAATGATATTGTATATTGTACACTATTCATGTCTTAACAGTGCTAGAAGACATGACTCATATAACGTAGACCATTATATATGTAAATTAATTTTTAATTGTTAAATATTAAGCATGTTTTAAATAGTTTATCTAAATTGTAATTATGTTTTTCTATAATACATAAATACCCTGAAACATAGGCAAATAATGATGTACACAAAATTCGAATAAAATAAGAAGGATCCTGGAAGAAATTACATTACAAAAAAAAAAACTAAAAGAAAAGAAATATGATGTAATTCTTCCACACGAAATAATGTAGAAATTTAATTTTATTTTACAATATATTTTTTCTTAGAAGGAATGTATCAAAAGTTTCAGAAATAATTTTTTTTTTTTTCAAAAATGCTTTAATTTCTAATTTTATACCCTTTTATTTCATGTATTATTTTTTCCTACCCACTTTTTCTCATGATTTTTATATTTCTGTTTAGTTAAAAATGGCTTCACGAAGTTTCATTTAGTTCAGTTCTGTGGTTTTTGAAAAACAAAGTATAATAATCAACATAATAACTGATATTTATGACAATTTTCGCGATAGTCAAGGCAAAAATACGTCTCAAATTCTTTCCAAAACTACAGAACTCGGGTCAACGGAAATTTGTTTAGTTATTTTTCAAACATAGGCATATAAAATCAGATAAAGTATGTAGAGAAAAATAACACTTTTTATAAAACATTAAAATATGAAATTTATAAATTTGTATGAAGGAATGAGATGGTCCGGGAGGCGGTCAAAAAAACGGATCACAAATAGTAAAAACTATTTAATTATTATAAACTATTTTATTTATTAGTGATCCATATTTTTGACCGCCTTCCGACCTATCTCATTCCTTCATAAAGTTCTACGGTCAACTATTGATTATTCAATATTATAAATTTTTAATTTTCTCTATTTAATAACACCCTTCTGTGCGTCCTCCCGCCTTCGTCGTTTAGACTCGCTAAACCCTCACAACCGTTTAGTATTGCGGGTACTGTACAGCCTGCCCCGTGTCTACTTCTAATTTATATCAAAAGAAAATTTATTAACATCTGATAGTAATTATGCAGAATATCCTACAGACAATTTTATTGTGTGTATATTTATTATGTTGTGTTTTGGGTATAATTATGTAGTTTGTATATTCATTAAATTGTATATATTTATTTACTGTGTGTATAGTACCATTTATTTATTGTGTGAGGCCATAAATAAATAAGGCTAAATAAACAATAAATTAAGGCTAAATAAATAATAAATTAAGGCTTTATTAATATTATTAAGCCTGATATTTAGTTATATGTTTATTTATTTGAAAATATTTTGGTTTTTCCTCCTGGTTGTGGTTGAGGTTTAATAAGTATTATTCCAAAGTCCTTTATATGGTTTTGAGCATAATAATATTAGTACGAGAATATCATTTGTTTTTACTATGCACTATTTTTACTTTCACTTACCTATATATGAAATATATATATAGTAAGGGAAAGTATTGCGATCCTGAACAATTTCGAATCCGAGTTTTCAACGAAAACGTAGGTCTCCTGAGTCAAAATAATCAAGTAAGTCTGGCTCAAAATAAAAAATTTGTACGAAACTGAAATTTCGTATTTAAGGTAGATATATGCCTTTGATGTTATAATTTTTTCTCCAAAATCGACTAAATACTAGAAATGCTAGTTTATATCATCGATTTTATAAATGTTTATAATTTTCTCGAAAACGGCTCTAACGATTTTCATTAAACTCATTCTATCAATGTAAAATTAAATTTTATTTAATAGAAGCTAGCTATTTTCCTCATTCTAATAGTCTGACATGACTTAAATGACGAATTTTCAAAATTACTTCCTCTAAAGTATCTTTAATTTTTTATATTTGAAAAAAATATCTATCTCCCATTGTTATCAGTAATAAAAAAATGGACAAATATGGCAGAATTTGATAATCAACTACAAAAGAAAATAGGAGAAATATTTACCCACGTTAAAAACTATTTTCTGGACCTATAGATAGTAATATATATATGTATAATATACCGTTGGAAAACTAAAAATTTATAAAAAATAGGTATCATAATGTCTTTGGAAATTTTGGAGGATGACGAAGAACGCATAATCATAAATGATTGTTGTAGTTAATAATTTCTAGTAATCATCGATTGGTTGACTACATTTCTAGCGCTTTAGAGTCAAAAAATTATTGTCCTGGCGTTTTCCTCGATATAAGTCAAGCTTTTGATAAGGTGTGGCACGAAGGATTGCTTTCCAAGCTCAAAATTTTGCTTCCTCATACTTAATACTTAATATTACTTTCGTACTTGACAGACAGACATTTTACAGTAAAAGTAGGTAACGATTTATCAGGCTTAAAACGCGTAAGAGAAGGTGTTCCACAGGGTATCCTGGTCGTTTCAGATACTGCCACAGAATGCTGCAAAAATTCCCACAATAGACTGACTTGCAACATGATCCCGCTAGCACAAACACATCCACCACGAACCCGTATCATTCCGACGGCTTTTAAGGGTGTGGCCTAGAGCTTTGTTAACTTGACCGCTATAATAGGATGAGTGCAGATATGCATGTTGCAATAATAATTTGCAGATTGCAAATTAAATAAATGCCAAACTAAATAAATAAATATTGTTTAATGGAAACTAAATGTTTTTATGGAAACTTAATGGAATTTTCATGGAAACTAAAAAGAAACTTTTCAATACTTTGATATTTATTTCAAGTAAGGTGGTAAGTGAAAGTTGCATGATGTACGCACCAGATTTTTTTTATTGATTTTAGTTCTATTGTTTTGAGAGGGGGATGTGCTGATAAAAGAAATCTGAAATAAAAATTTTATATGTATATTGGAAACGATATTATGAAGAGTTAAAATAGCTCTATTCATCAATTTTTTTTGTTAATTTTTTATTTTTAGGGTTTAAAGCCTACCTGGAATTAAATGTATACTTTTTTTATTTTTTTTTTGGTTATTTTAAAAATATTATTATTAAGAGATTACTGGGTCGATTTGTTCCTTATACAAATTAAATTAATTTTAAATGGTTATACTTTAAAAGTGGTTTTTCTTGCTCAAAGAGTTTCTATCCTAAGTGCTAGAGACAGGTAAAGGATGACCAAAAGATTTTAGGCCAAACGAGTTAGGGTTGGGGGAGGTGCAGCTGACAGAGCGTTTGATGGATTAAATTTTACTTGCCTCGATTGATCCTACTGGTGTAAGCTTTTCCTCAGCTTCACCCTCACCTTTGTAACGCGATACCTTCAATCATTTAATAATATAAAATATAATAATAATATAATATATCTTACTCACTCTCTCTCTCTCTATATATATATATATATATATATATATATATATATATATATATATATATATATATATATATATATATATATATATAGAGAGAGAGAGAGAGAGAGAGAGAGAGTGAGTAAGATATATTATATTATTATTATATTTTATATTATTAAATGATTGAAGGTATCCAGAGGATCGCGTTATATATATATATATATATATATATATATATATATATATATATATATATATATATATATATATATATATATATATATATATATATATATATATACTTATTTATATTTATATAAAAATTCAGCCTGCATACGTTTGTGCTCGCAAAACTCGAAAAGTAGTCGGTCGATTTTGAGGCGGTTTTCAGTACCATTTAGAGAATTTCTTCCGAAAGGTTTATGTGCATTAAATTTTTCGAAATGCCCTCCTCGAAAAAATAGGAAAAAATGTATAAACAATTGGTGTAATTTTGTAATCGTTGTTATGACAATTTTTATACATGTGAAAGCAAGTTCACTACGAAAACATTTTAATAAGAGTGAAAGTAATGTGTTAATAAAATCGGAGATTAAAAGAAAAAAAGTGTGAAAAGTGAAGCTTTATTACCGTCTTGACAAATTTATTATCATTTTGAACTTTTTTCTGGAAAACGTCTAAATGAAATGGCTCGAATTCTAAACAATGCAGTCGATTACAGAGGGAAAATTTTCATCCCCTTTGGCTTTGAAATATTTACAGGCAAAATTTTGTTGGTTACCGGTAGTTAAGATTTCGTTGAAAGTTCTGGTAGCCCCCCCCTAAAAGCTCTTATAATTAAAGCATAGAAATGTAGAAGAGTCTAAGTGCCTTTAGAAAATGCTTTCAGAATTCAAGTTTATACTTGAAAATTATTAAAGAAATAAACCTTAATTTAAAAAAAAAAAAACACTTTTTTCTGATAGCCAATGGTTGTATAAGTAATAAAATCACGTTTATATTAGTACTAGTTTTTACAATAAAAAAAGAATTTTTTTGTAAAAAGAAATCTTTTTTCTTCTTTTCCTTTCGTTTGTGTTTCCTCGGTGAATCTATGTTCACTATAATACTATAATACTGTTATGTGCTTTCATATTCATTTTATATAGCAATAAGTATGATAGTAGAGGGAAAACAGGCGAGCTGGGCCACCGATAGGAGCAGCCAATCAGAAGCCAGCATTTTGGTCACGTGACCTATGGCGGGAAATTTGAATTTGAATTTTTGCCTCGACCTAACCTTAACTGCCACGTGGTCTTGCCTCGACCCTACCTTAACCACCACGTATGAAATGTGCTAACAATAAAATAAAAATCAAAGTTAAACTTATATCTTTTTTTTTTTTTTAAAGTTTTGTACAAACTTTACAGTATGGTGGTGAATGATGATTAGGAATGATAAGAACAATAGTTCTGTCTTCTGTTACTCACATTATTTATTAAAAGTTAAACATAAGAAAACTTGAAATTTGGAAGAGTTTTTAACTCTCAATTATTTTCACTGCAACACCGTGCGGTTACAGCTAATTTAATATATTATAAAAACGTCGACCCATGTTAGCTATTACTTATCAATTGAGGCAGTAGCTGGAAAAAGGCTGTCTGTCCAAAGACCATCTTCATAAGAATCACCTTGTGAAGTTTTGTTAATGATGTAACTATATACGAAATCGGCTCTCATTTATTTTTGTATTGATCCTCGATACTGTGTATCACACACAAAAATAAAAACACTTTATTTTAGGTTAGAGTCTATTGTAGATCGTAAATACGTAAGAAGAGTTAGTTGTCACACGCCTTTTTTCGATAGACCAAACACAATAAAGAAAATAAATTTTCATTATTATTTCTTTAATTTACGATTGACTCTATGGTAAATCAAGGACATGCTCCGGGTCGCGATAAAGAATAACATAAAATAGTGGTAAATATTTATTAAATGCCGACTCAGTCTCCGTCCACCTGTCTCTGACGAAGAAATATACTAGAAATATAGGTTGAAACGTCAGCATTTAATAAATAGTTACCACTATATTTTGCTATTCTTGACCGCCATTTAAATATCTTAATTAAATTTTCAAAAGGTATAATTAAAATTACTAAAAACAAAACAAAAAAAAAATTAAAGAAACGGTAAAACAAACACTATTTTAATTAGGGATTGATAAATTATTTGCCACTTCTATAATTTTGCTTTTATTCATAACTAGTTTCGAATGTTATACATTCATCTTCAGTTCAAGATTTAAGTTGACTATATCAAACAGAAAAGTTTGTATTGCTTTGTTCTCGCAATAAACTAGCATCTATAACATCATGTGGACGTCATCGAACAAAGCAATACAAACTTTTCTGTTTGATATAGTCAACTTAAACCTTGAACTGAAGATGAATGTATAACATTCGAAACTAGTTTTCAATAAAAACAAATTTATAGAAGTGGCAAATAATTTATCAATCTCTAATTAGATTCATCCTTCTATACCATCATGCGGACGTCAACTAAACACTATTTTATTAAGATAAAAATATACTTTAAAAAAAAAAATGAAAGTTAAATCTGATATGTCTGCATTTTTCTCACAAAACGAACAAGCTACTATTTAAATCTACAAAGAAGAAAATTTCTCCGGTAACATTTTTAGTTAGAATCTATTTGATTAATGTCGTAATAAAATTTGTACATACTCCTTTTAAATAAAAACTGATATTTGAAATGTGAAGTTAACACCTGGCATTGAGCCAGGAAGTATTAGTTATTAAATAGGGTTTATAACCCAGGAAGTTATTGTTATGCTTCCTGATTATCAGCGTTAAAACAAGTTCTATTTCCTTAATCATCCCTTCTCCTATTGTATGTATAAAAGCCTATCTGAAAGGGACAGATCAATCAGTATTAGAATTTAAGGTAGAATAAGAGGATGTGAGACACTCTCACTATGTTAGCTTTAAGTATAGTTATGATATCTTAAGTTAGTCTATCTGTAGTTAACATTCAGTAGCTCATGATTTATATTACGTAACCTGTACTTTAGTCTAATAAAGTAATTTTTAAGGCTTGCATTCATCGACTTTGTTAATTGTAGAAAACGCAAGCGATCGATTTTTCAACACTTTTCTTCTAAAAACTCACAAAAACAGAAAGGAAAATTCATACTAAATCAATATTGAAGCTTTCTATGGATAATGGGCTAGTAATTTCCCTCATTAAAACAGTTCTACCAGATCACTATGGATATCGAGGATTCCAAAATACAATCTCGCGAGGGAAGGAGGGAGGGATTGAGAGGGAGAGTGAGAGAGAGATTGTATTCTAAAAATACAATCTCCCGAAAAATGGCGTAACACCGCGAATGCCATTTTTCCAGCTACCGGCTCAATTACACACTAATATATAATTTTATATTGTAAACCTTCAAAAGAATCTGTTTTTGTAGTTAAAAAAAAAAAAAAACTAAATAGATTACATGAATTAAAATTATAAAAAATAACCTTATGGGTTGAGGCAGTGACTAAATAAAGACAATCTTAAACGCATAAAAGTTACACAAAACAGAACAAAGTTGAAATCATAACTAAGATTTCGTGAAATTGTATGGCGGAGATTTAATGATGTGTATACAAAAAAAACAGAAAGTTAGCATCATATAGATAAAAATAATAATTACGTTAGGAGGTGAATATACCTTTTATATATGAGGAGGGAATGCTGCAAATGAAAGAATAACAAACTTTAACCATATTATTTTTGTGCAAAATAACTTCCCTTAGCTCCAATTCTTTTCTTCCACCGCCCCGTGAGGTTTTTATCCCACGTTCAAAGAAACTTCTCGGCTTTTAGTCCATTAACTATATATAGCAGTGGAGGAGAATATGGAATACCATTTATATTTGTCGTTAACAGGTGAAACAGATTGTTTCAAAATGGCGGTCGAGAGATCTCATAAGCCCATAACTCAGCCATCTATAAAGATAGTGAAGAAATGTAAGGTGTTTTGGAATCAACATAACAAGGAATTAAAAAGAAAAATATCTGATGTGGACTTCCTTGTACGCCTATTAAACTATAAATCTGTGGCTCAAAAAATGATCCTGACTTTGGTTACTAGTTTTCGAAGATTACAGTTAAAACGGCACACGGCGTCCCGACATCCATCTATTTACACACACACACACACTCTTGTTACTGGAGGTCTCATTCCGTTATTACATGTCGTTTTCATTCAGTATGTAACTAGTTTCCAAGATATTTCTCGACGTTCCGTGACAACAATAAAACTGTCAATATCACTGGATAAAGTTATACGTTGAACTGAAGATGAATGTATAACATTCGAAACTAGTTTTCAATAAAAACAAAATTATAGAAGTGGCCAATAATTTATCAATCCATTATAAGGTTTAATTAGTACTTTGTAGATTGTAAATCTGTTAGTTAAGGATAATTTGGAGCGTCTGTCAAGTAACCTTGATAATTGTCCAAATCGTTTGTTGATTTTTCTTTTCAGTTTGATGTGGGTCCTCCATGTCAATCTCTTGTCCAGATGAAGTCCCAAATATCGCCCTTCCTCAAATGCAGAAATAAATAAATATTAAGTTAGAAAATTTACAATAAGAGCCCAAATTAAGAATAAATAAACAAATTATAATAATTGATGGCTCCTAAGGACCTTTCGCTGATATTAGAGTAGGAATTAGCTCAAAATGCGAATTTGAATCGTCCAAGAACAAATGTTGAGGAGGTTCCTTTTCCTACTGTGGTTTCATTTCCCTCAGGCGGAAACGTTCTCTCTGAAAAAATGAAATTTTTATTTGGTCTTTCGACGGTTTCCCACACGCACACTGCATAATTCAGGCGAATGTTAGAGAAGGAACCCCAGTTTCTTACAGGGGTGTGATATAAACATTCGCTAAGTCTTACATTATTTATTTTTTTTTTTTTTATTCTTCAAAAATAAAATATGTTACGATACATATAATAAAATTAAAATTTCCGTTCATATTTTTAAAAAATCTCTCACAGAAATTATATATGTTAACCCTTATTATGACTACTTGCTCTTGAAGTCTGATGCTGACTCGAGAGAAGTCATAAACATTAATCATAAAACAACAACAACATAAGGATGCATATTTTCGACTTTATTTGATTTTTTTTTTAATTATTATTGAAATCAATAAGTATATTATCAATACAACAAGTAGATATATTTATGTTTATTTGGGTGTTGTAATGCCAAACTAATTTGAAGTTTGTACTTTGTTTAAATAAAAAAAACATGTTTGCATAGAAAGAGGAGTAACTCAAGCTAACGGTATTGTATAATTAAGGTTGAATGAATTTTTTTTTAAAATGTAGCAATAGTAATATTTTTAATTTTTTTAAAATAAAGCTTCTATCCATCTATCTATCTCTCTCTCTCTCTCTCTCTCTCTATATATATATATATATATATATATATATATATATATATATATATATATATATCAATAGAAGCCCAATGCAAATAACAAAAATAAAATAAACAGAAAAACAGAAATCATAAATTTACCAACACTAAATATTCCTTTTTTTTGTAATCTTATTTTATGCTATGTGTTACATTCGTATTTTTTTCATTTGGGCTCATTCATATCTGTTACACTTAATTCTTTTTTCCAAACCATCGAACTTTAAATTTAGCAAGAACCGGGCAAATTCTCTTGTATTGATGTAATATACATGTGTCAAAAATTGATGTAAACGTGTTGAAAAAAGAACCAAGAGAAAAAAGACCAATAAGAAAAGAAAGAACCGGATAGCGAGCTTCAAAATACTTTTTAGGTCATTGTTGCTAATTTCCCGAGTGTCTTCTGGCATCGATATCTCATGACCAAGAAATTCTTTAATTAGGAAAATTAATTTGGGTTCCATCCCTCTGAGAAATCTTAGGCAATGAAACTATGTTTCTTGGCGAATGTATAAAGTTTTGAGAGAAATGGAGTTGTTCTTGGTCTAACTAAACTAAAAGTCATCTTAGAAGATTGGTGCACCAATCTAAGAAAAACTTCTTGTGATCTAGTGAGGGGAGGAGGGGCGAAGGGAGCATTTGCCCCGTCGGCAGAATTTAAAAGGTGGCAAAGTTCGAACGAAATTTTATTTTTGGATTTAGGAAAAAATAATAATTGTTTCTGCTTTTAGATTGTTTTAACCTATTATGATAATAGGATAATAAAATGAGCTAATGTTATGAGATTGTGGTATTTATTTAGAAGTATCGTACCTAAAATACTGTAGTTGGCTTTTATTGAGGCTTTTATTGGCAAAGTTCAGTACAAATTTTATGTTTGGGTTAAGCCAAACAAATAATTGTTTCTGCGTTTTGATTTTGTTTACTTTTATTCTGTCAATAATAAGAGTTAATTTTATGAGATTGAGATATTTATTTAGAAATATCGTACCTAAAATACTGTAGGTGACTTTTATTGAGGAGGGTGGCAAAGTTCGATAGAAATTTTATGTTTGGATTAAGCAAAAGAATAATTGCTTCTGCGTTTTGATTGTTTTAACCTAAAATCTGTCAATAAAATGAGCTAATGTTATGAGATTGTGACATTTATTTAGAAGTATCGTACCTAAAATACTGTAGACTTTTATTGAGGAGGGTGGCAAAGTTCGACAGATATTTTCTGTTTGGTTAAGCAAAAAAATAATTGTTTCTGCGTTTTGATTTTGTTTACCTTAATTCTGTCAATAAAATGAGCTAATGTTATGAGATTGTGATATTTATTTAGAAGTATCGTACCTAAAATACTGTAGTTGGCTTTTATTGAGGCTTTTATTGGCAAAGTTCAGTACAAATTTGCTGTTTGGTTTAAGCCAAAAAAATAATTGTTTCTGCGTTTTGATTTTGTTTACCTTAATTCTGTCAAAAAAATTAGTTAATGTTATGAGATTATTCAAAAATATCTTACATAAAATATTGTTGTTGACTTTTATTGAGATGAGGCTGCAAAATTAAGCTTGCCCTTTCAGGCAAAAATTCTTATTTCGGCCATCATTAGAATTGAATCAATTCCAAACTATTGAGATTTAACTATGAGGCTATGAGGCGAATGAAAGAAAACATACTTAACGATATTATTTTTTATTCAAAATAACATCCATTAGCTTCAATACATTTCTCTCCCTTGTTCGAAGAAAATTGTTTGCTTTGAATAAGAAAATTCGAGAAATTAAAATTTTGCCTCGTTTTCATTTTGGAATATATTGTTTTTTAAAAATTCATCAATCAAAAAAATCAGTTGGGGACAGATCCAGATAGTTGTGATAGAACTTCAATTTTCAGATCACGTTAAGATAACTTTAAAGTTAACTTAACTCAGTTAACTTTAATATAAATACGCGATCTGAAAATTAATCTACCACATCTACTATTGCACCATTTAAAAAAAAAAAAAAAAAATCCATAATAAGCACGAGATAAGATTTTCATTTCTCAAGTTTATTGATACAAGGGATAAGAAACCTTGCAGGGCCTTCGAAGAAATGTATCGCAGTTAACCGAAATTATTTTGACTGAAAATAATACCGTTAAAATTTGTTTTTCTTTCTTTTGTCTCTTACCCTAAGAACTGGCATTTGATTAATTCCGACCCAATAGAGTAATTCAATTGTAAGAAGAGAAACTCAAGCACTACTAAGTCGAGGAATATTTTATCAAGGAATATTAAACCTTTTATATTTTACATTTTATAAAACGACGTTTCGACCGGTCTGGCTCATTTTCAAGTTGATTATATTTTTTGCAATTTTTTTCTATACACAGTGTTCAAGACTCGATTGACACGACCCCTTAAAATTATGAAGTTTTGAAATTTAGAAGTGTAACTTGGTAGGGCACATATGTGTCAGCTGGAATTTCCTTTGAGTTCAAATTCAATCCCCCACCTTTATCCAGTACCGCTCCAGCGCACATCAATGTTTAATTTCCAATGGGATGGGGTAATTTTTTTACAGATTCTGATAGAAAATTAAATCATAAGAATTTATGAATTTATATAGGGAACTTTTTTGATCCCATGCCTTCCGAGGGCGCTAATCGTATAAAACGTTTTTTTTCAAAGAACGCCAAGTATTATAATGGCAATAATAAACAAGAGAACAGCGAAAAGTGTCAAAAGTAAAAAAAAAAAAATATTTAGCACAAACCGGTTATTTGTTTTATTAATGCATTTTTGTTATCCAATAATTATAACAAATACAATATTTTTTTAAGTGATACTTTTAGCTGTTTTAAGTTATGAAATAGTTGAGATTCAACGAAAAAGGGAAATTAGAGAATGACAGAAGGTTTATAGCAAACACAAGGAAATAAAAATACAAAATAAGGAACAGATATAATATGGGTGATATAGTGATAATAATAATGTGTTTAGAGCTAAAATGAAAGGAAAAAAATATTAGGTATGTTATGTATAATATTATTGTATGTCTAGCAATAGATTGATAGGTATGCTGTGTATGTAGCTACCCAGGTATTTGGGCAGCATTGCTGTAAATAAATCATCTCTCTCTCTCTCTCTCTCTCCCTCTCTCTCTCTCTCTCTCTATTGCTACCCTTTATAATGCTTAGCTTCTGTCATGAAAGTAGAGTCGTTTCAAAGTGATTATAATTCTCTACAAATTTTATTGGAATAGTTTATTAAAAAAAATAATTAAATGCTTTTCTTCAGAGAAATTTGGAACTTTGTTTAAAAAACATTTTTTGCGATTAGGGCGTATCGGATAAAAAAAAAAGTGCCTGATATTATTTTTTCTTAAAATTTCATTTCCTACAAGAATCCGCAAAAAAAAAATTACCCCATCCCATTGGAAATTCCATTGGGCTGGAGTGGTACTGGAGAAAGTTAGGAAGTTGAATATGAGCTGACAGAAAACTTGTATTTCTTCCAAAAATGTAAAATTTTAAGGGGGGAGGGGTGTCAATCGATTCTTGAACCACAATGACAGCTACTGCCACATGTATACGCCTCGACAGTTAACAGTCGCACCTTATTCTTATATCGTCAGGTTGGAGATGAAAGTGATCAAATGATATTCTTGTTGCTATCTACCATCTTCGCAGCAAGCTTCGTCTTCGCAAAAATGTCAAATGATCGCTTCTATCTCCAAAATTACGATATTTCGAGTTTCGATTATCTCTGAACTTGTAATTGATTCTATCCAAAGTTTTGAGTTTATTCAATTCTTGGGAGAGGAACAAAAACTACCTAATTGAGTTTATTTTTTTAGCTTTTATTATAAATTTTATTTGTAAAAATGGATAAGACCCAACCAGGAAATCTACAAGGAGATTAAAGATCTCCGTTACGAAAAGCCACTGTTTTTAACAATCTCCGAGTTCATACCCGTTGAAGCTATTAGGCCCAGAAAGCCTATTAGGAATCGCGTAAGGAAGGGTGGGTCGGGTAAGGGGGAAAATTATACATATATTGTAACGCTCTACAAATAAAACTAGTTTTGGCGAGGATATAGGTCCTTCGAGAGGTTCTTATAACAAAAATAGTCGGTTTTAACATTGATACAGGCTCCCATACATCCTGCCCTTGTTATTATATCGGAACGGACTATATTAGCGAGTAGAGGGACATTAGAATTAACGCTAAAATAGTCTATTTTAACATTCGACTTCTCCGAGTTCATACCCATTGAAGCTATTAGGCCCAGAAAGCCTATTAGGAATCGCGTAAGGAGGAGGAGGAGAGGGAAATTTATATATATAAACCGAAATGAGAATCAGAAGACTAAGTTTCTACGGGAACATGGTAAGAATGGACCAAGGGAGATTAAACAAGAAAGTCATTGACAGAATCCGTGAATACAAGAGGGTAGGAGGATATGTAAAACAAATGAGATAGGAAACAGAAAAATTGGAAATAATATACAAAAAATGGCCTGGATAGAAAACAACACGGAAAAAAATTAAAAGAAATCAAGGTTCTTGTGGAGAATAAAGAAAAACGGAAGGGTACTGCGTGGTCGAAAGAAACGAAGCAAAGGCACCCAGAAATGATGAGAAGATACTGGGAGAAAAGAAAAGCGAAAATGAGAAAGGAAAAGTAATGATATTCGCGTAGTCTAAAAGGCAGTTTCCTGGAAAAAAAATCATTAATTTTTATTTAGATTTATTATTAATTTAGTATACATTGAAATTAAATTGCTAGCTTCATTATAATCATGAAATATTTTATTGATATAGGATTTATCTGTTATAAACATGGATAGTCTCACAGGGTCTGTGAGATCCATTTATCGGAAATAATTTCCCATTTTTTGTTTAATATTTTTGTTGAAAACATTTAATATTTTCAAGATATCTTTATGAAATTTTACAGGAAATTTTTTGTGTATGCCTTAAAGCAGCGAAAAATGCTCTTATGATGTACTCTAAAAAAAGTAAAAATATTTAAATATAATTATTTAGAAATTTTGGAAAGTGATGCTTCATTTTACAAAAAACACAATATATACAGTCTCAGACCTATTAGAATGCTCAATTTTTAAAAAAAATACTCTTGAATATTTAGGCTTTTAGAAAAATAGATAATATAGGTGGCTTTTTAATGTTTTATTATTGTACACACGGAACGGAAATCACGCACGCCTTTAGAGTGCACTCACAAATTCAAAAATATATTTGTTGAGAACTTTTCAAGATATCTTCATGAAATTTTGCAGGAAATTTGTGTGTTAAATCTAAAATTAATGAAAAGTGCTCTAAAAACCTATCTCAATCCTCTAAAACTAAAAATGTAAATATAATTTTTTAGAAATTTAGTAAATAAAAAAACACAATTTATACAGTCTCAGACCTGATAGAATGCTCAAATTTGTTTTAATATGATCTTAAATGTGTGAACAATTCATCATCAGCGGCGCGACAACCCACTTAGTGAGTCAAGGCCTCCTTCAGCAGCCTTCGCCATCCTTCCCTATCTTGTGCGGCTGTAATCCAATTCCGCAGAGCAAGCAGATTTCCGGCACCACTTGCGACACCGTCTGTCCACAGCAGTTTCGGTCTTCCGATGCTTCCTGATCCATAAACTTGATCCAACATTATCATTTTGGGAACGTCCTGTTGGGTCATCCTGGCAACATGTCCAGTCCATCTAAGCCTGCCTATTCGGATGACTCTCACAATATCTGCTCATAGTGCTCTTCGATACTCCTCTGCCTCCAGTTTTCGCCTTCTTTTAATCTCATTAAGTCTCAGAACCATACAACTTGGTAGGGCGGATCAGAGTTTTATATAACCTAAGCTTTATAGTCCCAGAGAGATGAATTTAAATGTGAATAATTAGATATATAAAATTTAGGCAATATTTTTTTCCATGTTTAGGTATTGTGCACAACAGATGGATACCTTTTAAAATTCAAAAAATGACGAATACTTACGTTAAACAAAATGTATTAATTATTTATTAATACATTAATGTATTAATTATAATTTTTTATTATTAATTACATATTAATAATATACAAATTTCCTGCTAAATTTCATGGTATCTAGAATAGTTTTCGCTAAAAATATTTCTAAATTTGTGAGTACATCTTTTAGGCGAGATTTTCATCTTTTGTGCACAGTAAAAAAAAAAACAGGTTAAAAATCACCTTTATTTGTTATTTATCTAATAGGCCAAATATTTTAAAACAAAATTGAACATTCTATCAGGTCTCAGACTGTAGATATTGTGGTTTTTGTAAAACAAATCATCCGTTTCCTGAATTTCTAAAAATTCATATTTATATATTTTTTTTTTTTTTTTAGGGAATTTAGATAGGTTTATAAGAGTATTTTTCGCTAATTTTAAGTTTAACTCACAAACTTCTTGCTATATTTCATGATGAAATCTTAAAAATATTTTAGAGTTGCTAATGCATGTTGTCGAGGTCTCAGCACTATGGGTCAGAATTCTAAATGTCAGCAAACATGATAACACTTATTCAGTTTATTTAAATTTCAATAAACTTTGAAAATAATCATGTCAGATCAGTTTTTCTTTCTGCTGTTATCTTATAGCCCTTATTATATAGCTTTATTTGAATTTCAGATTCAGAAAAATATTTTTAAATTTGTAAGTACTCGTTAATAGCGCGATTTCCGAAGCTTCGGATAGAACCAAATTAAAAATATAAAATAATTAATTTAACTAAAACTATAAATGATACAAATTAATCTTGTAGGTATTACGAGGGTAGTAATAGAATCTATTGCACCAAATTTCATCAAAATCTGGGAAATTTGGAGGGGGGGGGGGGTGTCATGACCTGATGATTTGTCATGGAATGACCATGTGGTGCCCTAGTATCAGCATCGTATGCCTAAAACTAATTATTTTACAAATGTCTGGTATATGACAGGCATGTTGGTGGAATTACCGAACTTCAGTAAGACACGTGGTCGGCGAACGCTCTAGTTTATGAGAAATCCCGCTAGTGCCCCACTTCCTGCAAATGAAACTTCATTGTTTTAGTTGACATCCGCATGATGGTATAGAAGGATCAATCTAATTAGGGATTGATAAATTATTTGCCACTTCTATAAATTTGTTTTTATTGAAAACTAGTTTCGAATGTTATACATTCATCGTCAGTTCTAAAAACACACTCAAAATTCAAAAATAAGTAATTCAAAATATAGTTTGGTATTATTATACATATTAAATTAGATGTAATATAAATCAGTATTATAAAACATTATACAGTAAAAAGTATTATACAGTAAAAGTATTATGAAACAGTATTATAATTAATATCTACCATTGGAAAGCTAAAGATTTTACTAATTTACTAATACTAATTTATATTACACTTAATTTAATATGTATAATAATACCAAACTCTATTTTGAATTGCTTATTTTTGAATTTTTTGTGTGTTTTTAGAACTGAGGATGAATGTATAACATTCGAAATTAGTTTTCAATAAAACAAATTTATAGAAGTGGCAAATGATTTATCAATCCCTAATTAGATTGATCCTTCTATACCATCATGTGGATGTCAACTCAGCATGTATTTGATTTCTTATCTTAATTAAATTCATAATTCATAAATGTTTTGTAATACTGATTTATATTACATCTAATTTAATATGCATAATAATACCAAACTATATTTTGAATTGCTTATTTTTGAATTTTGTGTGTGTTTTTAGAACTGAGGATGAATGTATATTCATTAAATTCGAAACCAGTTTTCAATAAAACAAATTTATAGAAGTGGCAAATAATTTATCAATCCCTAATTAGATTGGACCTTCTATACCATCATGCGGATATCAACTCAGCATGTATTTGATTTCTTGTCTTAGTTAAATTCATAATTCTTAATGTTTTATAGTACTGATTAATATTACATCTAATTCAATATGTACAATAATACCAAACTATATTTTGAATTGCTTATTTTAGAATTTTTTATGTCTTTTTAGAACTGAAGATGAATGTATAACATTCGAAACTAGTTTTCAATAAAAACTAAATTAGAAAAGTAGAAAATAATTTATCAATCCCTAATTTGATTTTCATGTTAATGTTAAATTTTGTTCATCTTCGAAAAATACTTAGTTTTCTAGTTATCAACCAAAAAACTGAAATACAGTACGGTGGTTGGCGAGTTGGCAAACCTGGTGTACGGATTCTATACTCCAAAATATTTATAGAATCGTTGAGAAAAAAAATGTTTATACTTTTTTCCTCGAATAAACCTTTATTGACTAGACTAGACTAGATTTCGGATGCCACATCCTTTTAATCAAAACAATTTTCGATTCATTTATAAATTTAACGTATAAATAAATTTAACATATAATATATGTAAGAGTAGTTATATTTTGTAGTCATATATTAAGTAACTAGTAAAAGGAGGAAAAATTTAGCAAAAACCTAAACAGAAGTGTAAAGATTGGGATCGGGGGAGGAATGTGGTAGTGAAACGCGAAAGCTCAAATATTTCTAAATAAGTCGGATTGTAGTAATTCAGTTTTTTAAAATATTTCTATAATTAAATATTTATTAATTATTTAAATTCATATTAAAAACCAGAAATTCAGGTTCATAAATATTAAAATACTATTAGAAAATTTTACATTTTTCAATTCGACGTTTCGCTAATTCAAGCATAATCAGAACAGAAAAAATAAATATATTAAAAAATAAAAATAAATAGAAGAAAAACATCATATACATGAAGACATGATGCAACGCATCTCACATATACATTCTGAAAAGGCATATCAACTATAGAGAGTATCTCCCTCCAAGACATTTACACACATACTGAAGGAAAGGGAGTTTACACGATATCAGCTGAGAAAGGTTAAATTATAAACAGATGATCATCAGAGAACAGGAAATATACAGACTAAACAACCACAAATTAAATAAAGACCATACAAATAATTAAAATAATGAATAGAAGAATAATAAATTCAAAAGAAATATAAAAGTGTAAATCCACAGCAGAGGAAAATCCATACCAAAAAGAGTCGATACGCGGCTATCCCACAAAATATATTAATAAAGCAGAGAGGGAGGGGGTAAAAACTCTGCATTTTGTATTATGGATTTAATATTCAGATATCTGTAAGAGATTCTTTTCTTTTTCTCTAATACAAGAAATATCCTATCACGTATGATAGTTAAAGTTATACATTGGTTTCTTGCCTCTTAAGTCTTTAAATCAAAATTATAGATAGCGAATTTATTTTATAGGGAAAATCGAAACATTATTAAATAATGTTCATCAGGAAATCGATGTAGGTAGGATATAGATTTACAAAAAAAATAAATGTAAAAGGTCAGTTTATATTTTTATTTAATTAATTATTATTAATTAATTTAGTTAGATAATTATTCAACTCAGTTCGATCAAGCTCAAGCATAGAAATAGTGCTGTTTTACGGACTCAAGCATAGAAATTGTGTTGTTCAAGTGGTGTCGTATACTCAATCTGGGAGTGGTAAATGGCTAGTCAAGTTGAGTGGGATTTACTAGCTCCAGGGTCTTTACTGTCTCTGGCTAACACCGGACTCCCTTTTCTCCAATTCAGAATTGTCTGTGAAAGCAAAACCTTGTCTTTCTGTTTGTGTTAAAATAAATTTAACAATTTATTTAACTGATATTAAGATATAAGGAGCGCTGTTTACATGGTCAACCGAACAATCTCATTTTTGTCCTGAATTTTTACCAAAGAAAATTATTTCTGAAAAAATTAATACATTATTTTCGAGCTATAAGAAAAAAACGCTTTTTGTTGAGCATTTTTACTTACTTGTACGAAGTAAAGGAAATATTTTAATCGTGAAAATTTTCGGTTTTCAGATTTAAACGGAAATATCCATTTTGCCTAGTTTCGTCGTGACGTCTGTACGTACGTTAATACGTCCGTGCGTGCGTATCTCGCATAACTCAAAAACGGTTAGCCGTAGAAAGTTAAAATTTTGTATTTAGAATTTCTGTAAAATCTAGTTGTGAACCTCCCTTTTTGGTCACTATATGATTACCGGAAGTGGTACTTTACTTGAAGGTCATTATTGATTTTAATTAAAAATTATATTAAAATACTATGCAAAACTTCTCAAATTCAGTATTTATAACATATATATTGAATTAAATAATATAATAAATTTTGGTTAACATTGGAAGACCGGAAGTGGTACTTTACTTGAAGGTCATATTAGACTTTCTTCAAAAATGATATTAAAATATAATATAAAACATCTCAAATTTGGTAAATAGGACTTTTATATCGATATGAATGTATTTAATATGTTTTGGTTAAAATTAATGAGCCGAAAAGGGTACTTTACTTGAAGGTCATAATAAACACATCAAAAATTATATTAAAATTAAATATAGAAATCAAATGGTTCGGTAATAAGGTTAACGCGAGTTTTTCCACTCCGACTATACATTTTTATTAGTTGTTTTAAGTGTTAAAATTTGTGAGATGAACAAGTCTGCAGAAAGAGAATAAGACATAAGTTAAGTGGGTTCTTCCGCTTAAAATGTCGAAACTGTCGATTTCTAATGCTTTATCTAGTGATATTGATAGTTCTAATGTTGTCACGGAACACGAAGAAATCTCTTGGATGGAAGACTAGTTACCTACTTAAATAAAACGACATATAATAACGGAATGAGACCTCCTGAAACAAGAGTGTGTGTTTGTGTATGTGTGTCAATAGATGGATGTCGCGACGCCGAGTGTCGTTTTTGAGATACTGCGATCTTCGGAAACTAGTAACCAAATTCAGGATCACTTTTTGAGTTACCGATTTATAGTTTAATAGGCGTACTAAGAAGTCATGTGTTGTCCACATCAGATATTTTTAGAAATATATTCGGGAAAAGTTTGATGTAACAAAGTTGAAATTCGTAATCAGCACTCCAGAAATAATTAATAAAGAAATTTTAAGAACTTCTTCAAAACTTTTCAGCGAGACCTCTTTCTGGTCTCCGGTTGACTGGACTTATAATCTGTCCCTAACTACGAATCAGGAAATATGATCACCGTGGCTGTGTATGCTACAAAGGAATTGGAATAATTTTGTGATGAACAGAAATAATTTGATGGAATTGATAATTTGATGGAACCACCGAGCACAATCAAAATGTTTTCTGGATAACGGCCATTCTGAACAGTTTATTTAACGGATTGAAAGTTAAAAGCTTGTAAGAGGATTTTTTTTTTTTTTTTTTTATTTTCCCTTTAATTTGAACGAGATTACATCCCTGCCTCTTGATAAAATATTTCATATCCCAAAAGCAAATACCTTTATCGATTTGTTATATAATTTCTCTTCGAGAGTTCAGAAGAGGTCGTTACCCTTATTATGTAAAGGGGAGTTCCAGTGAAACGAATATAAATTGTATTTCCAGAGCTGTCCTGTAGATTTCATTATTTTAAAAATTATCTTACGTTCGCAAATTATCTTCATCAAACGAAAATAATGTGAATAGTAATTAATAACAATCATTATCTCTGAACATTATGAAAATTAATTAAGAGTCAAAAGGGTAGAATTAACTTTGCTAGAATAATTAACTGATAATTTACCATTTTCTTTTTCTTTTTTTTTCGATGGTTGTATCTTTGCTATCTGCCAGGTTGTTGCAAAAGTCCTTGTGCATTAGTATAGTTTTATTTCAAATTAAATATTTTAAACATTATTGAATACTACCCTTCAAAGTAAAGTCCGTAGTTTTCAACTACTTTCACCCATCTTTCTACCAATAATTGGGTTTGATGCCGGTACCACTCCTTTGGTTTTGAGGCAAAGAACTCTTCACATCCAATTTTTATGTCTGGGTAATTATCAAAGATCCGACCTCTTAAAAAATGAGCCATTGGTCTAAAGAAACCATAATATGATGGTGCAATATTTGGGCTTTACGCAGGATGAGACGAAACGTTTACTCCTTACAGTGCCGATAATTTTTCCTTGGTCAAACGTACAGGGACATTGTCGTGTTGCAAAACGGATTGGTTCCTGTTGACCAAAACGGAGTACTTTGCACTCAAAACTGCATAAACTCAGTATAGCTGTTCACAGTAAAGGCGTGAGTCCCTACTACGGCCGATAAATCACGAGTAGTTGCATGTGGGTCCTGGTACACACATTCAAGAAGAACGTCATCAAGGACCGATGGGCGACCTGATCTGGGTTGTGCGGCTGTATTTCGATGGATAATTGGCTCTCCTTCTATGGCACAAATTCCTTCGGCGGCTGCCTTTGCGCTTAAGCGTTTTTCCAGTAATGTCTCGAATAACTATTTTTTCTTCTGATACTGCATGTGAATTTTAAAAATATAAATGATCCCATAAAACCAACTCAAGTCACAAGGAATAAAATGGTTAGTCAAAGTAAACATTGACCTAAATTGTAGGAACAAAAACATTGTTATAAGATAATTAGGAGAGATGGAATTAAGGGTTGTGTTCATGCACAAGGACAACCTTACATTAATTTTACTGGATATCAGATTTCTGTATATTATCAAACAATCCAAATTCTTCATATTTTATTTTTTGATCTTTGCACAACGTTTCGGACTCAATTTTATCCGTCTTCAGAGATTTATTCATTCAATCTTAAATTATTTTTGTGTCGTGCTCTATTTTCCATTGCGATTCAATACTTACCCATTTCCAGACAGCTGTATATAATAGCAGATACATCTTCCTTATAATTTAAGGAATTTAAAAATAAAATAACGTACGTTTTATGCAATAGAAAAAAGTGGAAAACACAAAAATAGTTATATGATTGGATTGAGCCCGAAACGTGAAAAAATAAAGCATAAAGAAGTTGTATGGTTTCGTTTAGTAGCTAAATGATAATTTTGGTAACATTTTTTTTTTTTAATTAAATAGAAAAAATTGGTAAACATGTATTTTTCCTTTTATTTTCAATTTACGTTTTAATATAATCCTTGAGAATTAATGGGAAATAAATAGTGCATCTACGATAGTAGTGAAACTTTAAAGCATTATAAATCCACTATAATGTTTATTTCCTTTTTATTAATATTTATATTTTTTTTAAATAATTAATAGTAAAAAATATATTACCAATATTACCAATATTTTTGTTACATATTTTATACTATCAATACCCTAAATTTTAACTGTTCTTATTATCTGACAAACAATTTTTTATATTATTATAGCCCAGGCTAAAAACTGTGTAGCCCATTATTCCATTTTATAAATTGTCCACTATCATGGTGATTGGAGTGATTGGATTTTGGCATGGCATGATGGAATTAAGGACTGATAGAATTCCTGCAATTCCGCAACACTCCAAATATCTACACAGGATTTCTTACTCACCGTCGTTCTACATCCCATTTGGCATGGATATATCTTATAAGGATATGAATTTTATGAATGAGTGGGATGTGTCAATGGGCCTTGCTTAACTCCTCCGAAGGACGGGTCAGGCTAAAAAAAAGGACTAAAAATCCTCGGTGATACGTGAACTCCTCCACATGAGAAATTTCTCTTCTCTCCTTCCTTCAACTTATTAGGGCGCAAGCCATGTTTCAGATGTCGATCGTAGGGAATCTTTTCGCTGTAAATCTACTACAAAATATCTTATACTCTCCCAATTGGATTTAAAATATTAAGACGGTATTTTAGGATTAGTATATCACTAAAAAATTCTAATCCATAGCTTTGAATAATTACTACTATAATTACGAAGTGGATAATAAATATATTATAATTAATTATAAAATTATGATTTATTATAATTATGATTTTATATATATATATATATATATATATATATATATATATATATATATATATATATATATATATATATATTTATATATATAAAAACCAAGATAAATAGTTTAAATTTAGTACATAAAACATAATAAAATAAATTTAAAACTATATATAATATTTTAGGAAAATTTTGGAGTCAATACATATCATTAAAAATATAGAAAAGCATGGTTAGTCATAGCGATATATGGGAGGAATACAAGGAAAATACATTATTCCAGCATAATATATAAAATAGATTTTTAATAGATGAATGAAAAATGCTAATTAAAATGAAAAATCAGTTGACATCCGCTTGATGGTATAGAAGGATCAATCTAATTAGGGATTGATAAATTATTTACCACTTCTATAATTTTGTTTTTATTGAAAACTAGTTTCGAATGTTATACATTCATCTTCAGTTCTAAAAATCTCACAAAAATTCAAAAATAAGCAATTCAAAATACAGTTTGGTATTATTATACATATTAAATTAGATGTAATATAAATCAGTATGTATGTAGCAGATGAATGTATAATATTCGAAACTAGTTTTCAATAAAAACTAAATTATAGAAGTGGCAAATAATTTATCAATCCCTAATTAAAATGGAAAAGATAAATATGGGTCAGTTTATAAAATATAATAAAATAGTCGACATCAGAATAGGTAATTAACGTTAAAATACGTAATGATTAAATATAAAGGAAATTAAAAATAATAAATATGATTTAATTACAGAAAAAATGAGAAGTTTATGAGGAAAAAATTACGATAAAAATGTTATTAAAAAGTGGACAAATAAACAGTTAAGTTTATTATGAAAAAAAAAAAAACATTTTACAAAGCTGCATTATCATAATTAAAAATCTGGCATGACAATAAAATTAATTATATTATCTAATTATACACTAACTTAATTATATTATGATTATTTACGTTTCTTAATAAAGTACAAGAGAACCGGAATTCGTCTTTTGTCAACCTGCTTTTCCTCGTCTGGTAATTAAATTAACTATTATTTTAAATTTACATTAACCGCTGAACCATTCTCTGAACTCCCTTGAAACTTGATCATAAAAAAAAATACATTTTCCTTATTTAATCAAAGCAAATATTACAATTAATATATAGTAAAATATGTAAGATCTCTGTACTTACCTGTATCATTCTCTTTCCGTCCGATTTCAGTAATTAGAGTTTTGTCTTAAATCTATATTAAATTCAAAATCTGAGCCCTTATCAGTCTATATTTATCCTTCTTGAGTTGCAATATAAAAATATCTGGTGTGTGAGTGAATTCCCGCGACATTCCTTATAACTTTTGGTGCAAAGTCCATGCAAAAATTGTTTGCTTTATCATTGATAATAGTAGCCCGATTTAAATGATTTTTTAACTTTTATTTTGCAGGTAACTTAATTGCCTTTCAAGTGATTCGCTGAAAACTGCGCATCTAAAATCTGATCCTAAAAAAGTACTTTGTAATTATATTTATATTTTTATAAATAAATATATATATATATTTTTTTTTTGTGGAAAACTTAATTGCAATTTAAATCTTTCTTCATAACTTTTTTTGGGTCTTTTCCGTTTCGAGTACCGCAGTTACTAACTAACCGGTGATTTCTGAGATAATGTTTATTATTTTGCATGCTGAATGTTAAACATCTGTTTTTATTATCAACTAACCTCGTTACCTGATTTGTTTATACTACAAAGTTCTAAATTCGGGTAAAATAAATTTCTCTACACTTGTTACTAATTTTAATACCGAGGATTGTTGTGTTCGTTATTATACGGATCAGGGTGTCATATCTCATAGAAAACTGTGTCCATATGGTCACGATATGTAGCCTCCCCATGAAGGGAGTTTCGTCTGTAATTTGGAGGTATAGAAGAAGAACATGTTATACTACTGTACATCTATGAACTGGAACGTGGTTTCAAGGCTATAAGTTACCATTTAAGAGCTCATTATGGTCTATATATTCTTGGACAAACGAGTATTCTACAATTAAGTGGTACGAAAAGGAGTTACAAATGAAACCTGAAGATTTGGATAGTGCATATTTATTTTATGGTTTAACAATGTATATAAATGTTTATTTTTGTTGGTCACTGCATACATTATTAATAACGTAAACTTTAGCATCATATGTTAAACTAGTGATCACATAAATCACCGGTTAGTAACTGCGGTACTCGAAACGGAAAAGAACCATTTTTTTTAACTGTTTTTACTCGGGGATGTACAATATAAGTAAATTTAAAGGACTTTAATGATAAAATTTTAATTTAATTTCTAATAAAAATCGTTTAGCCTTTCTGAACTCTTCGGTCAATAAAAAAAAAATCAGTTTTTTCGGTTATCGTTCAGCCGCCATAGCGCGCGCACAAGGTGCCCGATTTCGTACACAAATTTCAAAGGACAAAAAAAAAGTTACTAAATCGGTCCACCCGTTCGGGCTCCAAAACGCATAGATCCATTGAAAACTACACATCGAAAACTTGACCCGATTACAATACCTTCCTCGTCTAGATGATAAGGAATGTAATTAATGAACTAGAATATTGTAAAAAATCCAATTGGGAAATTTGAACTGACGCTTAATTATTTTGCCATTTAATTTTTAATGGAATTAAACTACTCAAACTGCTTCACTCACTTTTTTCCAATTCTTCCAAAACGAATCTGAGACAGAAACTAAATCTATACACATACTTAAACTCATATGGAGATACTCCTCACAGATATTCAGGATAGTTAGTTGACGTCCGCATGATGGTACAGAAGGATCAATCTAATTAGAGATTGGTAAATTATTTGCCACTTCTATAATTTTATTTTTATTGAAAACTAGTTTCGAATGTTATAAATTCTCATCTTCAGTTCTAAAAACATACAAAAATAAGCAATTCTAAACACAGTTTGATGTTATTATTAATATTAAATAAAATATAATATAAATTAGTATTATAAAACATTTATGAATTATGAATTTAATTAAGACAAGAAATGATAATAACTTACTCGGGCATATCAATAAACTGATTAGAGATATGACTATGGCCGATATGCCCATGGCTACGAGGAGGAGACTAAAAAGGTGCTGGATGAGAGATCTCCTTTCTTAACTATCACAGGTAAGAGATTCAAGTATGCAACATCCTTCCTTTTGCCTAACATGTTATTTCTACCTAAATTATTAGCTCATTTGCTGATTGTCGACTTACTTTTGACAGGTGCAAATTAATATTTTAAGTGAGAAAAAAAAAATTAATATACCTTTATTTATTTATTTTTTAACATATTTCCGAATTTTAATTTAGAATATTATTATTATTGCCTAAGCACATTATTATTATTCATACATTCTATATTTTATATCTTTGCCTTAATATAAGGTTACCATAACTCAAGCAGGAGTATATCGAAGAGAAAAATAGCTCCCAGAGGATAAGATATTACTGCCTGTGGTATAGAAGGATTTGTTCTACAGCTACAGCCTTTTCTGAGCGATCCTGTAAAATCTTTCTTCATCCTCCTATACACCATCAAGATCGTCCATCTTCTCCTTTCAATGATTTTTCAGACAAACGGGCCCTAGCTCTCCGCATCCCGGGTTCAATTTGTCATCTTGGGATGCCATTACAGTCTTCCAGAACTTCTAAGAGCTGTTCACGAACCCATTTCGCAACTTGAAAATATGAAAGTTGAAAACAAGAAAATAATACCTAAGTAGTTTTTTTTTTTTAGTTTTTTTTTTCACTTTTTAAACTTCTGAAAATATGCATAAGGAAATAATTTTATAGAATTTTGTGACTATGTCTGCACTTTCTGAATGAATTATTATAAATGAACTAATATAATATCTTAGTCATAACTTATTATTCCTAATTATTTCATTTTGAAGTTTCTACTGAACTTCATATTTCTACACAAAAATGTAAATATTTTAATTTTAATATATCATGTATGATGTACTTTATTGTTTCATGTAATTCATAATCTTTCCTTCACTCTTTCCGCATTATTTTAATTTTCATTATTTACTTAATTATTTACTTAATTAATTACTTATTTATTTAATTTTCATGTGTTTTTCTTTTTACTTCATACATTCTTATCATGCTTGTCATTTCTGTTTACTATCATCTTCTAAAGCTACTATTATTATTTATTTATTTATAATTTATTTATCTATTACTACAGTTGCTACTACTATTACTGTTATTGGTACTGCCTCTGTTGTTTTCAGTGCTGTTATCTTGTTTTTTTCATTTAGCCCTGACGATAGCCTTAAACTTTTATATATATATATATATATATATATATATATATATATATATATATATATATATAAAAGTATATATATATATAAAAATATACATATATATTATATATATATATATATATATATATATATATATATATATGATTATAATTTTTTTTGTAAAAAGTTGTTGACTGACTTCAATAGTTTAAAACTCATTTTTTCTTTTTCTTTGTTCTTTGCTCTCTTTAATTAATAAATAAATATATACATACATATTATAATTAGGATTTATATACATACATATATATTATAAAGTAGGAGATATATAAATAAGGATTTGAGACATTTATCAGGCCAATGGAAACTAATCTAAAAAGTTGTAGAAGTAATTTATAAACTCGTAGCTAACTTTCACATACACAGGATCACAAATCTTTATCAATGATTCATGCTTCAATTGGATCCAAATAAATCATTCAAAGAACATTTACACCTAACAAATGAACGGTTTATTCGCGATAGAATATTTTAATATATAAATAAGTCAGAATGGAGTAGATTATAAATTTATACTGGTGATATATATTTACCAAACAGATTTTGCGACTAAGTTCAAAAGTCGCTAAAAATATTTTAAAAATTATATTTATTTTTTTTTGGGAGGGGGGGGGAGTAAACGGTATAATATAATTTTAATAAAAAAGTCAAACTATAATTATAAACTATTTTTATTGAACAGGAAATAATTATAACTTTATAAACTACTAATAATAATTTTTAAAAAACACAATTCAAACATTTTATGAAATAAAATTTCATAAAAAAATATTCATTTTCTATAATAAAATAGTTTAGATTTCTAGTTCTACTAATCACTTTCATAATAATTCTACTTTGAGGCGTATACTAATAAAAAGGGATAAATGTAAATTCTAAAATATTACAAAAAAAATCCTGTAAAAACTTGGGCATTACTAGAATAAACTTCTGCCAGGTAACTGTAACTTTGTATTTTGCAGTGCAAATTAATTTTTTGTATCTATTTATTTTAGAACCTTTTAGAACTTTGAATTAAAACAATAATCGATTTTTTTTTAATAAAATGGAGTTATCCCTTTTTGTTAGTATACGCCTCAAATAATTAGCATTACTCGCCTTTAATTATGTCTTTTTTTCCTTCTGAATTTTTTTCTTTCGGTTATTTACATTTAAATTTCTCCACCTATTGGGACGTGATCCCTGTTATATCCTACTTTCGTCTTCGTTTTTACTACTGACAACAAGTTTGTTTTCTTCCCTATTTACATCGTGGCCCAATTTTTTACTTATATCAAGGTTGATAAAAGCCGGTAAAGAATTGAGTCTCGAAACAATCACAAAAAATATCTGATGTGGACAACACATGAATTCCTTGTACGCCTATTAAACTATAAATCGGTGGCTCAAAATGTAATCCTGAATTTGGTTACTAGTTTTCGAAGATCGCAGTATCTCAAAAACAACACTCGGCTTTGCGACACCCATCTATTGACACACACACACAAAAATAGGGAGGAAATATAGTATTTTACACTAAATTTTAACAATTAAAAAAAATGTTTAATCGGTTTGGAAACGAAATTGCGTTTGTAACCTTTATTACCGAAACATATGATTTATGTATTTAATTTAAATATAATTTTTGATATAAGCTTATTATGACCTTCAAGTAAAGTACACTTTTCGGCTCACCAATTTTAACCAAAATCTAGTAAATACATTCATATGTATATAAAAGTCCTATTTACCAAATTTGAGATGTTTTACATTATATTTTAATATATTTTTTTATGAAAGTCTAATATGACCTTCAAGTAAAGTACCGCTTCTGGTTTTCCAATTAAGACCAAAATCTAGTATGTTATTTAAATCAATATATAAGTTATGAATACTAAATTTGAGAAGTTTTGCATAGTATTTTAATACAATTATTAATGGAAATCAATTATGACTTTCAAGTAAAGTACCACTTCCGGTAATCAAGCAGTGACCAAAAAGAGAGGTTCACAACTAGATTTTACAACAATCCTAAATGCAAAATTTCAACTTTCGACGGCTAACCGTTTTTGAGTTATGCGAAATACGAACGTACGTACAGACGCGACGACGAAACTAGTCAAAATGGATTCAGGGATGGTCAAAATGGTCAAAATATTTCCGTTGTAAAACGTGAAAACCGAAAATTTTCGCGATTACAATACTTCCTTTACTTCGCACAAGGAAGTAAAGACAAAATATGTGTTCACTAGTAAATAACAGTATGGTTACGATGGTTACTTTCATCTAGACACAATATCAGGAAATATAATTTTTTTTTGTATACTCTATTTTGTGAACTTATGTCGCAATTATTATTAAGGCCCTATTGCACTCTGGCAGTTTTTGCCGTGATAGTACTGTCGCGATAGTGAGGTAGTACGGCAGTGTCCTTGTCTACACGCTAAGGAGAGTAATCCTGGTGATAGCTGGAAAAATTTCGAATGTTGAACAGCTAACATAACACAACACTACCCTAAAAGAGCAGCTAATATCATGTTTATTTTAACAACTATCATTTACAAATACAAAAAAAATTAATCTAGAAACTTAATTTTTATTATTTTATTTAACGACTTATTAAAACTTTTATGGTCATATGTCGTCACCAAATATAAGTTTCTTCCATCTACTTCTGTCCTGTCAGTATATAATTGTATACTATTAGTCTAATGTAGTATATAATTGTTTCTGGAACAAAGCTTTCAGCCTCCTTTTTAAGATAATTTTCACTTTCAGTAACATTAGCAGAATAACCTAAAAAAAAAAATAAAAAAAATATTAACAAATAATTTACCCTGAACACAATTTTAGCATAACTTATATTCCAATAATTAAGATAACTTTTAAGAAATATGTTACTCAGAATTATAATTTAAATAATTCTAAAATCCTTATGTAAAAATCAGGAAAACTATCACAGTTTCTTCAAGTATTGTAATTGTTGTTAAAATAATTAATAATGTTTTCAATTATAATATAATTATATACTACATTATATAGAATTGTAATCAACAACGCATTCCTCTATTCATCATTTCTTCCCTGGAGCCCTCGCAGCCTCATTGTTTCAATGGTATGGAGTATGTTCTCCATTTGTTTCAATTGCTGTCTTATTTGAGTATTTGGAACTTTTAAAGCCTATATATATATTTTCGTCGCTTATGCTTGTTTCCATGTCCATATCTGTTGTTACTATGGCATTCACCCAGCTTCTTAGAAACTTAATTTCAATTTAAAGTCAATTTCATGTAGCCCACTTAATAAAAATAAATACAAACAAAAAAATAATAGGAAATTTATAGCATATCGATGGCCTAGAATGATAAATACGTAACTCAAAAAATGCAAACTTTACTGGAGAAGCAAAAATCTTACCAGTGAAAGATTAAATTCTTCGTCCATAGAGGAAGAGTAAGATAACTTTTTTTCGATATTGTGAGAAAAAGTGTAAAAGTTATTTAAGATTTTTTTTGAGATAGGAGGTTTTCATTCTAAGCCAACGAAATGCTAAAAAGGTTAAATTATGAAGTTTTTATTCCTACTCTAAGAATTGAATAACATCAAAATCTCGGATAGAAGTACAAAAATAAACCATTACAGTTGATAAGGTGCAACAATTACTGTCAAGATGTATACATGTGGTTAGCGTGACAGTTTATATGATAGTTTACTGTCGAGAAAGCTACATATCAAATCTGTTAGTAGAGCCACGACAGCAGGTGCTGTCATGACAGCGAGTGTCATACGGTATACAACTCGGCAGTCGCTGCGATGCATCCGACACGATGTAAATGGGCCTTTAGTGGCTTTAGAATTTCAAAAATTATCGTGGTTTTGGAATTATTTTGAAACAGCTAAAAAATTATATAATGATTACTCAATTAAATATCACGACTATATATTACGGTAGTATAGATCCTTTTTCCGGCTCTTAGGAGCGATGGATTTTGATGAGTGAGGTATCAAAAGAAAGGGAATTTCACGAAGAAGTCACGAATCCTAATTTCCATTCTCAAATTCTTGCTAGGGCTTAAATAAAAGTGATGAAAAAACTGGGAGGTTTCAAAGATTTGACGACTGAGAGTCGGCGGATCGAGACGGGTAGGTAGGGTTTTTAAATATTTTGACGCGCGCATCAAGATCATATACGTATCGGTCCAGCGTTTTAGAGCCCAAAAACCTACCGTTTTCGAGATAACGCACGATATAGGTCCACATGGGCCATATGACATCTTGCGTACGTGCCGTTGTCATGGCAACTTCACATCTTTGGAAGCAATTTGAAACTGTATACAAAAACTTTTTAATAAGTGTGAAATAGTTATTTAGCGAATAAAATGTTGTTTTTAGGTTGCTATGAATGATAGAGGAGATTATATATTCTTTTCCATGTCTAATCCTAAAGGTACCTACTGTTAAATATGAATAGTAAACATAGAAAATGGTATAGCTGAGTCTTGTTGCCTGTTGAGCTGAATGGATTACTAATTACTTATTTAGTAAACTGTTACTTCAACATAGTCATTATAAACTATGTAGCTTCACCAAATGTGCGTGTTAAATACATTTTCTTGGTAATATAATATTGTTTATACGAATAAACATGTTTCCTTAATATCGTTTATACTTGCAATGTATTAGGATTAGAAGATAGCTATCTAATGTGAGAGTTCTCGCTCGGGTATACTAGTTTTACATTTAAAGTTTGAAACTTACTGTTAGATCATTAATATATCTTATTAACAACACTCAGAATTATGTGGATGATGTTCCAAATGAGTTTGTACTCTCGGAAAATTATCCAGCGGGAACTATGTCCCGTAATTGAAGAGACATGTCACTGGAACGGAGACAGGGAAATAAAGGGAGGGGAGGTTGAAGGTTTGAGTTGAGATATCTTGGCTGCTTCCTCTGCTCCAGGAGCCATTGACTGTCCCCACTCTACTCTGAAAATTGATTTCTGAGAGATTCGAAGGAATGACCTGTTCCAAATATCTGCTTCAGGAAAATCAATCATAGTTTTTGTACATTCAATTCCGACCTTAAACATAGTTCTCTTTACTGAGCTCCAATGGACCATTAGCAAAATCAGCATTTATTTTATCCTCCTACATGCACCTAGCTTTCCCTATTAATTTGTTCACTATTTTAAGAATTATCTTCTATTAATTTTGTGTTCAGAATAACTCCAAATTGACAATGTTTAGCTAAATTATTTACAACTTAATGTGCTGCTGATTTCTGCTAGTTCCGGTCCTGAGAGTTCTCCCCCCCCCCCCTTCCCTCCCCCAAATCCTATCTCCCTGGTTTTAATCTGATAACATGATACTTCTTGTACTATAAAACAACTACGCACTGGCCAATGAATACGTAATGTGTATATGCATAGTATTAGTATACTTTTTTTTTATATTCACTATTATATTCGCCATTTTCTAAAAACGAATACAATTATGAAAATTCTCTACTACGATAGAACATAACTAGTTAATTTGGTGATTTTTACATTTTCTCACAGATTTATTTTTTTTTAATCAATTTGTATGATTTTGGCGTGGATTTTTGTAAATTAAAATTTCAAAGGATTACATTTTTTTTTTGGAAAAAAAAAGTAGCTAAAATATAAAAATGTTCATTTTTCAATCAAAAAAAAAAAAAATTAAAATTACTTAGTTTAAAGGTACAATTAAAAAAAAATTGAACTTTGAGTTAGCAACAGAAGTCAGTTGAGGAATTCTCGTCAAACGGGTTGTTTTTGCCAGAGAGGAGAAACTTTGCCAAATTTTTGCAAAAATAAATCAATATTCAAAAATGTTTGATTCAAGTGCCGCCAGAGGTACGCAACGCACTTGAGTAACCTATCCGGATGTAAATTTGGCATCAACAAGTTTTTGGCTTCCTGGGAATTTCATATTTCTAATCAGCTGTTTTATTTTTCAGTCATTTAACCAAACGAATTATAGTTGTGTTAAATGTTTGTTTGTAAAGCCTTCTTGATCAAAAGGTAAGTTAAATTAACTGCACGATTTATTAAGGTCTATGAGGAGGATTGTTGTTTTGGGTCTTTTGTCGAAAAGACATGCCAGTTATGTTTTATAACTCAGTTAACATCCGTATGATGGTATAGAAGGATCAATCTAATTAGGGATTGATAAATTATTTGCCACTTCTATAAATTTGTTTTATTGAAAACTAGTTTTGAATATTATATATTCATCCTCAGTTCTAAAAACCGTACTAACTTTTCTGTTTGATATAATCCATTTAAACCTTGGTGAGTACCAACATGTATTTGATTTCTTGTCTTAGTTAAATTCATAATTTATAAATGTTTCGTAATACTGATTTATATTCATCTAATTTTTACTTTCCCTTACCTATATACGAAGTATATAGTAAGGGGAAGTATTGCGATCGTGAAAATTTTCGAATTCGAGTTTTCAATGGAAATACATGTTTTAAGGTCCCCTGAGTCCAAATGATCAAGTCTCGCAAAATGGTCTGTGTGTCTGTGTGTCCGTGTGTCTGTGTGTCTGAGTGTCTGTGTGTATGTGATCAGTCTAGCTCAAAAACGGAAAGCTGTACGCTACTGAAATTACATATTTAAGGTTAGCACATGCATGTGATTTTACAGCAACATTTTCGTCAAAATCGACTTACCGGAAGTGCCACTTTATATAATCGCTTTTACACATTTTTACAATTTTCTCGAAAACGGCTCTAACGATTTTGATTAAACTTGCCTAAATTATTCTTCATAAAGACCTTTAACTTTTCATATATATGGTATATCACCGAGGAATTGCAGGAAAAAAAGTTATGATGAAAAGAATATTTTATTTACGCATAACTTCAAAAGCGTGCAATTTATGGTAAATTATCTATAGACTTGTATGAAATAAAATTAAATTATCTAAAAAACAATAAAAGAATCATAAAAATCAGACCAGTATTAACAGATACAGCGCATCGGACTAACCAGAAATAGCTATTATATTAGGGATATTAAACTTTTTTACAATTTTCTCGAAAACGGCTCGAACGATTTTGATGAAACTTGCCTAAATTATTCTTCATAAAGGTCTTTAACTTTTCATATATATGGTACATCACCGAGGAATTGCAGGGAAAAAAGTTATGATGAAAAGAATATTTTATTTACGCATAACTTCAAAAGCGTGCAATTGATGGTAAATCATCTATAGAATTGTATGAAAGATAATTAAATTATCTAAAAAACAATAAAAGAATCATTAAAATCGGACCAATAATAGCAAAGATACAGCGCTTCGGACTAACCGGAAATAGCTATTATATCATGGATTTTACACTTTTTACATTTTTCTCAAAAACGACTCTAACGATTTTGATGAAACTTGCCAAAATTATTTTTCATAAAGGCCTTTAACTTTTCATTTATGTAGTAAATCACCGAGAAAATGCAGGAAAAAAAGTTATGAAGAAAAAAATATTTTATTTGCGCATAGCTTAAAAAGTATGCATTTTACGGTAATTTATCTATGGAATTTTATGAAAGGTAATTAAATCATCTAAAAAATAATAAAAGAATCATCAAAATCGGACCAATAATAGCAAAGATACAGTGTATTTTATGAGGAGCATACAATAGATGGAGAACCGAGGGCATCCGAAAGGAGATAGATGCGACCGAACCTCCTCCCACCAATCCGCCAATCTGTTGTAAACAATACAACAGATTACAATACGCTCTGTAATAAAGTAATTTAAGAATACAAAAGCGAAAATTAACTTAATAATTTCTACTTTCACATTATTTAATGGAAAGAAAATGTTTCCATAGAAACTAAACCAGCAACTTTTAAAATATGTTTGCAACTTGACAAAGTTAAAATATATAGGCAGTGTACAGGATTGTACTAAAATTGTTTTAAAAACTATTTTATTATACTTAAGTGGGAGAAGAATTGAATGCTGCTGAGTTTATTTCAAGTATTGTGTATGTGAACTCTTTAGAATTGTATTAAAAAGATGATTATTATAGGGCGGTAAGGGAAAGTTGTGTGATGCGCGCACCGCACCAGATTTTTTAATATGTATAATAATACCAAACTATATTTTTAATTGCTTATTTTTGAAATTTCAAATATAGATAACCTTGTGACTGGATGTCGTTGACTGGTTAGTTGTTTGACGGTATTTTAAAGACTGGAGATTTTATAATTAGGGATTGATAAATTATTTGCCACTTCTATAAATTTGTTTTATTGAAAACTAATTTCGAATGTTATACACTCATCTTCAGTTCTAAAAACACATTATTTTTGAATTGTTTATGTGTTTTTAGAAGTGAGGATGAATGTATAACATGAAACTAGTTTTCAATAAAACAAATTTATAGAAGTGACAAATAATTTATCATTCCCTAATTTTATAGCTCATACGTATTATCTAGGTAGTTATAACAATATAGCTGTTATCTAAGTAGTTAATTATATTTTAATTAAATAAAATGTTAACTGAGATATTGTTTTAATTTTGACATTGGTGCGGAACATGATGAATATATTCCAGTTAAGTGAACATATAAGAAATGATGATGCTGCTCTTAAGTTTCTACAGAGCCAAAATATCATTGCTTGTACTAAGGTATGTGCAAGAGGACATCAAATGAAGTTACGACTCATGTGGGCTTCAGCGAAACGACGTAACAGGAAGAAATGCGGGACTAGGAGGGACATGTTGGAGTCCTGTCTGTGCGAATTTATATTGAGGAAGAGGTATGAGAAGGAATGTTTGCTTCAAAAGATATTGGAACACATCGCTGAATTTTGTCCTCAGATTTAGATGTATTTATTGTTTAATTTTTTAGGTTATCTATTAAAAAACATATGTTTTCTTTTAAAATCACTTCTATATATTATTACGGTTGTATAGATCCATTTTCCGGCTCTCAGGAGCGATGGATTTTGATGAATGAGGTATCAAAAGAAAGAGAATTTCACGGAGATTTGACGAATTCCAATTTTTTTTCTTAAAATCTTACAAGGGCTTAATTAAAAGTGATGAAAAACTGGAAGGTTTCAAAACTTTGACGATTGAGAGTCGTCGGATCGAGACAGGATAAGTTGGGTTTTAAAGATTTTGACGCGGGCAGTAAGATCATATACGCTCTTATAGAGCGTATTGGTCCCGCGTTTTAAAGGTTAAAAACCTACCGTTTTCGAGATAATGCACGCTATAGGTCCGCACGGCCTCATGCCATCTTGCGTGCGTGCCGTTGTCATGGCAACTTTATATCAATTTGAGTCTGTTTACGAAAACTTTTAATGAGTGGGAAATTATATATTGTTTCCATGTCCAACCCTAACTGTTAAATATGAATACTAGACATAGAAAACGGTGTAGCTGAATCTTATCGCCTTACTGTTAAATTTAAGAGATGTTTTCCAGTGGGGTAAGCTAATTACTTATTAAATATGAACTGTAACTTCAACATAGTCATTACAAACTATGTAGCTTCACCAAATCTGTGTGTTAAATAAACTTTTTTGATAATATAATCTTTACTCAAATAAATATGTTTCCCTAATATCGCTTACACTTGTAATGTATTAGGGATTAGAATAAGCATTGATATCTAATGCGAGAGTTCTCGCTCGGGTATACTAGTCACTACTATATATTATTACGGTTGTATAGATCCCTTTTCCGGCTCTCAGGAGCGATGGATTTTGACGAATGAGGTATCAAAAGAAAGGGAATTTCACGGAGATGTAACGAATTCCAATTTTGTCTCTTAAATTCTTACAAGGGCTTAAATAAAAGTGACGAAAAAACTGGAAGGATTCAAAACTTTGACGATTGAGAGTTGGCGGATCGAGACGGGATAAGTTGGGTTTTAAAAATTTTGACGCGGGCATCAAACCGTTTAAAAGCTTAAAAACCTACAATTTTTTAGATAACGCACGGGCCTCATGCCATCTTGCGTACGTGCCGTTGTCATGGCAATTTTAAACGTGTAAAAACAAGTTGGATCTGTATGCAAACACTTTTTAATAAGTTTTAAATTATTCTGTTAAAATGTTGTTTTTATGTTTCTATGAATGATTGAGGAGATTATATATTCTTTCCCGTGTCTAATCCTAAAACACTGTTAGAAAATGGTATTGCTGTCTTGTTGCTTAGCTGTTAAACTGAAGGGATTACTTACTAATTACTTATTAAGTAGACTGTCACTTCAACATGATCATTATAAACTGTCCTACTTTACCAAATGTATTTGTTAAATAAACTTTCATGCTAATATTATATTGTTTCTGACATTATAGGAAAACTAACTTCTCCAATATAACTAGTTTATACTTCGATTGCATTAGGGCGATGTCTAATGCGAGAGTTCTCGCTCGGGTATACTAGTAATGTATAATTTCTTTATCATGTATCAGTTACAAAATATAACTGGCATGTCTTTTCGACAAAAGACCCGTTGTTTTTGTTTAAATCCTTTGATTAAAATTTAAAAATTAGATGGGCATAATCACTTCGAGCTCCACCAGAAAACGATCCTTTGCCAGCCTAGTTTTTTTTTTTTTGTTATTGTTATCTTCTTTAAATTGGTATTATTGAAATGGGACCAAGCTTGATAGATCAGTACTCCAAGTCCTTACTCAACAGAACACGAGACGGACATCGAAGAGGAAGAATGTGGACCAACTATTTCTCCTGACCCTCTTTACTGACGTTTTGTTATAACGAACATCGGACACTGACTAAGTTGTACATAGAAACTCCCAGTTTGTTTCCTCTAAAACATGCTGCTGGTGTCACCTACCTTGGCCTGATTGAGGACTAGCTGCTCTTCGGGGTGATAGGGGTCAAACTATTCTAACAAGAAGTTGGAAGTTTTGAGTTGTGCTTCTTTCATTCTGGATGGACTATTCTGAAGTGTATTTATGGTTCTATTAAAGTTCTTAATTAGGGATTGATAAATTATTTACCACTTTTTTAATTTTGTTTTTATTGAAAACTAGTTTCGAATGTTGTACATTCATCTTCAGTTCAAGGTTTAAGTAGATTATATCAAAAATAAAAGTTAAAAAAACTAGCAATGCGAGACAAACCAGTACAAACTTTTCTGTTTGATATAATCTTGAACTGAAGATGAATGTATAACTAATTTTCAATTAATTTTTAATTTTTACATTGTTATTTCATTTATTTTATTTTATTTTATTTTTTCATTTGTCTTTTGTATTATGTAATTTAGTTTTATCTTTTTCTTTTTATACTTAATACTTTTTTATCTTACTTGTATTTTCTGTTTTTTATCATTTATCATTTTTACTGTTACTGGTACTGCCTCTTTCTCTTTTTTCATTGTTGTTATTTTGTTTTCCTTTTAGCTCTAAAGATGGCCTAAAACTTAGGCCGAAACGTAGGCACAATTATATAAGTTCGCATTACAGTAGTCTATTTCTTTGACCGCACCCCCCGACCAACTTCTCCCTTTAAATATAAATATACGATCAACAATAACTCCCTCCATTATGAATGTATAACATTCGAAACTAGTTTTCAATAAAAACAAAATTATAGAAGTGGCACAAAAATTATTAATCCCTAATTAGATTGATCCTTCTATACCATCATGCGGATGTCAACTGATTAAAGTTTTTATTTAGCCCATCCATTATTATCAATATTTATGAAATCTACTTCAAATGTAGTACTTTCATTTACCTATCAACCTCAAGGTTTAACATCCGCATGATGGTATAGAAGGATCAATCTAATTAGGAATTGATAAATTATTTGCCACTTCTATAAATTTTTTTTATTGAAAACTACTTTCGAATGTTATACATTCATCCTCAGTTCTAAAAACACATAAAAAATTCAAAAATAAGCAATTCAAAATATAGTTGGTATTATTATACATATTAAATTATCTAAATCAGTATTATAAAACAATAATTCATAAATGTTTTATAATACTGATTTATGTAATTTAATGTGTATAATAATACCAAGTTTATTTTGAATTGCTTATTTTATTTTATTTTTTTTTGTGTGTGTTTTTAGAACTGAGGATGAATGTATAGCATTCGAAACTAGTTTTCAATAAAACAAATTTATAGAAGTGGTAAATAATTTATCAATCCCTAATTACTTTATTGTTTCGTGTAATTCATAATCTTTCCTTCACTCTTTCCGCATTATTTTAATTTTTATTATTTACAATATATATCATCTTTTTCTTTATACTTCATACATTCTTTTCAAGCTTGTCATTTCTGTTTACTATCATCTTTTATTACTGTTATTGGTCCTGCCTCTTATTATTATATGTATAATAATACCAAACTATATTTTGGCTTGCTTAATTTTTGAATTTTTTGTGTGTTTTTAGAACTGAGGATGAATGTATAACATTCGAAACTAGTTTTCAATAAAAAAAAATTTATAGAAGTGGCAAATAATTTATCAATCAAAATATATAGTAAGAGAAAGTATTGCGACCGTGAAAAATTTCGAATCAATTTTTTCAACGGAAATACACGTTTTAATGTCCCCTGAATCCAAATGGTATGTGTATTTGTTGATATATTTATGCCTGGTATGTTAAAACAACTTTTTTTACCAAAATCGACTCACTAGAAGTGCCAATGCATATTATATACGATTTTGATCAATCTCGTTATATCAATATACAATTAAATGCTCTTTAACATCAGCCTCATGCTCATTTAAATAGTCTGAGAGCGATTAAATATTGAATTTTCAAAATGGCTACATCTAAAGTGCCATTTAATTTTGTTAATTTGAAATAATTAATCATTTCTCACTATTAGTAGTAATAAAAAATGGATAAATATAATCTATGAAATAATTTGATAATTAATTAAAGATGAAAAAAAGGAGATATATTTTCTCAGGCTGAAAACAAATTCCCAGAAATAAGAGTTGTATTATGGATGTATAATGGAGATACCATTGGAAAGCTAAAGATCTTATAAAAATTCAAAATCACCATCAGTAGATGGTAATGGAGAGTGTATTTAATGAAAACTAAACGGAATTTTCATGAAAACTAACTAGAATTTTTTAAAAATTTATTTCAAGTAGGATGATAAGTGAAAGTTGTGTGATGTGCGCATGCACTAGATTTTTGTTGCTATTTTTAAGTATTATGATAATACTGATAACTTCTCATAATTTAGTTATTGTTATACTTTGTTCATGGAAGTTTAATTTCAATTAGTGAATTATAATTTAGATGATATTTAGGAAGTATAAGCCAGGCCTATGGAGTTCCATTATCTGAGAAAACAAGAGATTAAATCCTCAACCAACTGTGGCCGAGTGGGTTTTAGTTAAATAAAGGGATTATCTTATATTATGGCCTCTAACATATTATTCATTGTGGCTAATTTGTTGTTTACTATGAGAAATTATTTCGGAGGGGATAGTACTGTTTGGGGATATTGATGTTATGGTGATTAATTCTATTTGGGAAGCGAAGTAGCAAACGCTCCTAAGCTAAAGTGCTCTGGTTCGAATCCCGGATAGTAAATGAAATATCATTACGGGACATTGTTTGAGCTTTTCATGACTTTTTATTGGTTCACTCAACTCTAATTCACCTCGCATAAGTCAGAGGAATGATAAAGGGGTTGGAGTTATTGACAACTCTGTTTCTTAACCTGATACTGTATCACTGATATCAATTAGTACTAGCAGTACATAAAAATAAAATTACTTTATTATATCAAAAAGAAATAAAAGATAGATATTTATTTGAGATTGAGTAAATCGACAGAAACGGAACGCCTTCATTCTGACAGAGGCTACCCGCACAACTGGTGATACACCTAGAATGGGCCGAGAGGTGGAGAGGGGCTGAGTATTGTCTGTTATGATCTCCTCGTGTGCAATGATTTCTCGTGCACCAGCTCGATGCTCCACAGTGGAAAAAACGAGGGAATTAGGAGAACAAAACTCCTAAACTGTTTCAAAATCTTCATACCTTGATAAAAAATACTTCTTTGATCAACAATTACATGAAGTAACCGTCATATAAAATTTAAAAATTTTCTAATGTCATTTTGATGAATAAACATATTTTATTTTAGTGCAGGAGCAAGGTGCAAGGTTTGTTGAGTAAGATGAAATTATTAAGAATATATTTATGAAATACAAAATTATTAAAATTTATTTTACTGAAGAAGAATTATTAATATTTAAACCTTTAGTCAGTATTAAAATATTATTTAAAAACATAATTTTTTTTTTTTTTTAGTATGGAAAAATAAAATGCAAAACTTATCTTTAGTTTGAAAAAAAAAATCATTAATATTAAAGAATATTTTTTAAACTTCCAGGAATATCATTTTCTGTTTTCTTCAATATCAAAATGGCTTTCACTTCACTGTACAACGCTGATGATGTTTCACTAGGTTTATATGGTGCGGAATTTCGATTCATTGAAATAACTGATATCAATGGATTTGAGGAAAAAAGTAATGAATTCCATTACATTAAAAATCCACTGTTTTTAACAATCTCCGAGTTCAGATCTGTTGAAGCGAGTTGGTCCCGAAAGCCTATTAGAAATCGTGTGAGGAAGGATAGGTTGGGTAAGAGGGAAGAAGGAGGAAAAAATGTATACATATATTGTAAAGCCCTAAAAGTAATACTAGCTTTGGCGAGGATAGAGGTCTTATATATATATATATATATATATATATATATATATATATATATATATATATATATATATATATATATATATATATATATACGCACACAGAATGTCTAATATAAATCGGCTCAAATGCTTCTCACAGCCAAACGGATGATCTAATCGAAAATGTCAGAAAAAAAATTCGTTGGTGTACATCCATAATTTCATTAACTGCTATTGTTTTTTTTTTACTTTGATGTGATACATACGGTTGACGCGCTGTGAAAACTTCGGGTTCGCATATCGCATATCGATTTAGGAATTTTTCCCGATATTGTACTCTCGATGTCTCCGCAAATCTATGCTGCAGAACTCAAGAGCTTCTTCAGAAAGTAAAATTTAATTTCATCTCTAATTCAAGCATTAATTATTTATTTCCACTTCATCAATGAACTCATTAAAAAGAAATAAATTACTCTTCATTTCCCAAAGAAAAAATGGCGCTGATTAACGTCTTCTTCTACGTCTTTTATAAACTGAAGGCGTCTCTTCCTCTGACGGGTATTTTACATATTTTTTTTTTTTTTGGGTTGGTAATTATGAAAATTATTTAAGTATTTTTTTATTTTATTTTTCATTAAATTAAAGGTTTTAGTTAATATTTTATTTTGTATAAGATTTTTAATAATTGTTAGAAAGCTAAATCCCAGTTATAGAAAAAATATGTAAAATAATTATTTAAAACAATATATTAAAAATAAAAAACTTAAAAAAAATAAATAAATAAAATTTGTGCTGATACGGTATTGTGACGGTATTAAAAATGATATGATTGGTGTTTTCATTGCATTGTGTTGCAATTGTTATTTAGTGAGATTTCAAAAAAAAGTTATTAGAAGAAATATTAATGTACTCTGGTAGATCAGGAATGATGATCTACGCCGAGATCTTTACATAGCTACAGTTGAAGAAGAAATTAAAAAATTCGCTCAGCCACATTAAGAGCGATTACAAGGGCACACCAATGCTGAGGGCGTCCACCTCCTCAACTTTAATACCCTATTTAAAACATAAAACGACGAAAGCCCCACGGGCTTGGTTAAAGTGACAGTTTGAGGCCAAGTTGTAAGAAAATTAAAAGAATACTGTGCATATTTTTGTATGTTTGTAAATAGTATGTTAGAACTAAATTCCTAATAAACTCATTATGAGCTTGATTGTAATTTCAATAAATATAAAAAAAAAAAATATATTAAACAAAATTAGCGAGTAAAATTTTCTCCAAGCGGATAATTATTAAAAATTCTTTGAATATTTAATTTTTGAATATGTAAAATATACATGTTTATATTTTATTAAAGGGGTAATATTTGTTTCCTGAATTATAATAAATTATATGGCGTAGAGCAGAGATAATTAAAATCAAAAACGTGTAATTTCTTTCTTTGCTGCAACCCTGCCTTTTATACCAATATTTAAAAGTATGCCTTTTTTTTGCGTTCGTAAAAAAAAAGAAAAGAAAATTCGAATTCCTGACTTCATTGGCCTTATTAGTTAATAAGCTTAAAGAAGTTTTTTATTTTGTTTTTCAGCGCCCCCTAAAGACAATTCCTTGACCCTCTCCAGTCTGATTTTCTATTTTTCGACGGGCGAGACTGAAGAAATAAAGCAAAAAAAAAAATGTTCTTAAAAAGACATTCATCAAGGCTCCATGGCATTGTCCAAAACATGATTATTCTGGAATAATGATAATTATCGTGGAAATAAAGGACAAAAATAAATATGATGGCCAAATTTCGAGGTCAACTGGTCGGAACCAGCGAACAACAGAAGAATAAGGTCCTTCAGGCATTACTTCACTTCTTGTTCAGCTGGTTGGTAAAAATCCATTGAATCCTGTGAAACTTTTTCAGTCCAGAACAACTTTGTCAATCCTGTCAACCCATTCCGCTCCGTCGATTGTTAATTTTGTCAACGTTTCATAAAAAAGAAAAAAAAATATTTAGAAAAGATAGTCAACAGTCTCTTAACAATGGTTGTTTTTCAATTTTTTACTACAACGGTACCGGTTTTGATTTCAAAGGATGAGTTGGAAAGATACAATTTAAAAATAACCTCTTCTTTGTGGCATGGTTCACAAAATTAAACATTCTCTTCAAAGGGAACACATTTTCCATTTCTTAATTTTATTGTCAGGTGTCCATTTTCTTCTGTTCAATTATATTGAGAGCTCAATTAATAATATCTTCGTTTCAATCGGAACTATTAATAATTACATTGTTCACCTTTGTTGAACATCATATATAGGGTGAGAGAGAAATAAGTTGAAAGAATGAATATTTTATTTATTTTCGGGATATGCCCCATACAAATAGAGTTGGCTACGATGTTGATGGCTACAATCACTACTATATATTATTACGGTAGTATAGATCCCTTTTCCGGCTCTCAGGAGCGATGGATTTTGACGAGTGAGGTATCAAAAGAAAGGGAATTTCACGGAGAAGTGACAAATCCTGATTTTGTTTCTTAAATTCTTACTAGGGCTTAAATAAAAGTGATGAAAAACCGGGAGGTTTCTAAGTTTTGACGACTAAAAGTCGGCGGATCGAGACGAGATAAGCTGGGTTTTAATGATTTTGACGCGATCATCAAGCCTTAAAACCTACCGTTTTTGAGATAACGCACGATATAGGTCCGCACGGGCCCTATGCCATCTTGCGTACGTGCCGTTGTCATGGCAACTTTATATCAATTTGAGTCTGTTTGCAAAAACTTTTAATGAGTGGGAAATTATATACTGTTTCCCATGTCCAACTCTAAAGGGCACTGTTAAATATGAATACTACATATAGAAATGGTATAGCTGAATCTAATTGCCTAACTGCTAAATTGAAGAGATGATTTCCAGTGGGGTAAGCTAATTATTTATTAAGTATGATCTACAACATAGTTATTAGAAACCTTGTAATGTCTTCACCAAATCTATGTGTTAAATAAACTGTTTTGGTAATATTATATTTTTATACGAATAAATATGTTTGCCTAATATCGCTTATACTTGAGATTAGAAGATATGTAATGCGAGAGTTCTCGCTCGGGCATACTAGTAACTATAATTTTGTAAAAATATTTAAATGCTAAAGTCAAGCAAATTATATCATTATGTAAAATTATTATGTCAACGTCATCTCCAAATACGCGCAGACATAAGTATATAGAAATACAATATTATATATAATAATATAAAAATAAAATCAGTAGACTGCCACATGATGGTATAGAACGATCAATCTAATTAGGGATTGATAAATTATTTGCCACTTCTATAAATTTGTTCTATTGAAAACTAGTTTCGAATGTTATACATTCATCCTCAGTTCTAAAAACACACAAAAAATTCAAAAATAAGCAAGCCAAAATATAGTTTGGTATTATTATACATATTAAATTAGATTAATATAAATAATAATAATAGATTAATATAAATATAAAAATTAGATTAATCTAATCATAATTTAATATGTACAATAATACCAAACTATATTTTGAATTGCTTCTTTTTGAATTTTTTTTGTGTTTTTAGAACTGAGGATGAATGTATAACATTCGGAACTAGTTTTCAATAAAACAAATTTATAGAAGTGGCAAATAATTTATCAAGGCCTAAAAATAAAATATAAATGTAACATAAACAACGCATAAATAAATAATTTCAAACAGCTTTAATACACAAATAAATAATATATGATACATGAATAGACCCAATGCGATAATCAACAAATCAACAAGATCATTCATTGACAATGAACGATTTCATTCTACAGCATTTCCTAACGAAGTAACGTAGGTTCTTAAGAAGATCGCTATTGCCAATTCTATATAACTCTACATAATTTGATCTGTTCATATTTTCGGAATGAGGCAGGTAGTGATGACGGAAAGGTCTATAGATCGGCCACCGGACCAAAATATGGAAAATATCCTCAAGCTCGTTTAAATTGCAGATAGAGCAGTTTTCTTCTTCGGCTTGAAATAATAATAAATATTATTAAATGTTAGTTTATAATAATAGTTGCCGGATAATCTGATTTGCACTAATGTTTTAGTCATAGGGAAGACAGAAATAAGTTATACATTTTGAAGAGCTTTATATATATATATATATATATATATATATATATATATATATATATATATATATATATATATATCTTAGAGTTTACTGAGCGAAAAAGTCAAAAAAAAAGGAAAGGTTTTAATAATGAACGCAATGAACTCAGAATTATAACTAACTTTATTGCTCTCGTAATCCTACATATATATCTTCGGCTTGTTTACATAAACGTTGTTTAGGATTAACGTAGATATTGTTGGTCCCCAGGACTTAACTCCCCCCCACCAGTTTCGAAAAATTTCGGAACTTGGAGAAGAGGGATGCCAAAGGCCGGAAGGCCAACAACAGCCACCTTACATAATGCTGAACAATACTTACAACAAACCAAAAAATGACCTTACAAAAATAACATGAAATTACAACCAAAATTCTCTTTTTCACTTTCGATTTTTGATTCACTGCAACACTTAAGTTTTAACAACAATAGAACTAATACGCACTATACAGAAAAGAAAAGAAAGAAAGAAAAAAAAAAAAAAAAAAAAATAGATACTTCATATAGTAAAACATAGGTCCACATGCTATATACACTCATAATAACAAAAATAATAAAACAAAATGTATGCTTCTGTATGACGGCCAGGACACTCCAGGCCGTTACGAACGGTCACTCTACTCGAGTGGAAGCTTAAGTTGCTCGATATGAACATTTCTACGTTTCCTGGGATCTTTAATGTGTTCAATGGTTACAAGGTTATGTTCCCTAATTGCTACCACTCGGAATGGCCCTTCGTAGCGAATCAATTCCTTCCCCCGGTTGGAACTCCGTTGTCTATACACGACGGTCCCAATTTTTATCCTCCCCATGGCGTCTTTGACCTTGAGATTTTCTTTCGCCACTCGACTCCGCTTCTCCCGTTCTAACCTATCCTTCACTTTCTCCCGTAACTTCGCGATCGATATCCGATTCATAACCACCTGCTCTCTTAACTCGCCCTCAACGGTTGTCGCTCTAATGTCCCTCCGCCGTTGTCGGAGCCCGAAAATCACTTCAAAGGGAGAAAATCCAGTAACTGAGTGAATGGACTCGTTGTACGCCACGATCGCCTTTTCCATCGCCTCATCCGGCTCTAACCCTTTATCCAACTGATAAATACGCAGATGGTCGCTAAGAGTACTATGTAATCTTTCTATGACTCCTCTACTCTTAGGGTGTCCCGGGGTGTTAATTCTCCAGACAATACCCAGTTCCTTTGCTTCTGCCCTGATCTTGGCGTTGTCAAACTCCATTCCACCATCAGAGGCGATCCTATCGGGTACCCCGTATACCTTAAACCATGCGCGAAGGGCCCATAGGACTGCATCCGCCGATTTCTCATTTATGAGATGGGCCGCAGCTACCTTACTAAAGCAATCTATTAACGTGACCCACTTATAGCCCCTCCAGGAGAATGTATCGATTTGCAGGTCCGCCAGAGGTGATTCTGCAGTGGGCGTCTCTTCTTGTACTCCTTTGGGAGGATGCCTATCGTATTTAGTAGATAAACAAACGTCGCATGCCCCCACGACCTCCCTGACAGTCCTCTTCATATTCCACCAGAAGTACCGCCGCTTAAGTGCTTGCAAAGTTTCGGCGATTCCCCTATGATTAGTTTTGCCCTGGTGATATGCCACGGTGATCTCGTTCTGACGTTCGCTCTCTCGGATCGTCTCTACCATCAGGGTACATCGAATGAAGTTGCGGTCCACACCCAATTTTTCTAACCGCCATAACCTCTGCACTTTTTCCCACACGGTGGCGTTTCCTATATATAAGTGGGATGTTCTTCCCGGCTTGGAAGCATCTTTCAGTACTCGGCAAATATTCTCATCGTTGACTCCGGGTTGTGACCAGATGGTGATGATGTCGCACTTGCCATATTTGGAGAACTCCATTTTAAGAAGTCCCGAGGTCCTGGTTTTCCAAATGACCTGGCGCCGCTTGTCATTAATAATCTCCTCAAGTTGCGTCATCTCGGTCAGCCTGTCTCCCACTGATGATTCTTCGGCCTGGTTTTCATCCTCCTGCTCGCTACTGCCAGTACTCTGTTCCCCTTCTCCCTCCGGAGTCCATTCCTGTAGGAACTGTCTAATGTCCCGTGACGATTCTTCTCCCGCCTCGTCCACCGCGTTTACCATTATGGCCCGGGACAGCCAATCGGCTACCACATTCTCTTTCCCGGGTTTGTACTTGATTTCCAGGTTGTACTGTCCCAAAAACTCCTTCCACCTAGTGATTCGAGCGGATGATTCCTTCATCTTGCCCACCCACTGCAGGGGTCTGTGGTCTGTATGCACCGTGAACTTTCTTCCGAATACATAGGGCCGGAAATGGTCTATTGCCCACACTATTCCTAGAAGTTCACACTCTAGTGCACTATATCTGGTCTCGGCTTCCGTGAGACGCCGACTAGCATAAGCAACGGGACGATCTCCTTTTTCCCCATCTTGTGACAAAACCGCTCCCAGTGCGTACTCGCTGGCATCTGTCGTGAGCATAAAGGGCTTCTCAAAGTCCGGGAAGGCAAGCACTGGTTCCTCTTGCAGCCGCGCCATACATTTGCGGATGTTATTCTCCATCTCTGGGGTAACAAAAATTTTCTGTCCTTTTTTCAGTAGGTTATTGATAGGGACCAGATATTCCGCCATTTCTGGAACAAAACGACGGTAATAATTCAATGAGCCTAACAGACGACGTATCCCCTTTACGTCTCTCGGTACCGCCATCCTGGAAATTGCGTCCACCTTGCTCTTATCAGGTTTAACTCCCTCCTTCGTGATGGTGTGTCCCAAGAAAGTAATCTCCCCTTTTCCTAGCAGTGACTTTTCAGCGGAGAGCTTCAGGCCGAATTCCCGTATCCTGTTGAACACACTCTTGAGATCCTCTATATGCTGCTTCTCAGTCTTGCTAAATACCAAAAGATCGTCCATATAGACTTGACACACATCTTCATCCACCCCTCGGAGGAACTCATCCATTAATTTCTGAAAGGTAATGGGCGCGTTTTTGAGTCCGAACGGCATCCTAGTAAACTGATAATGTCCTCTTTCGAATGTAAACGCCGTCTTGGACTGATCTCTCGGTTGCATCTTGATCTGATGGTATCCTTTAAATCTAGGGTGCTGAACACTGTTGCCCCGCTCAACCTATCTATGATGTCCTCGAATCGCGGGATGGGGTACTTCTCATCTACCGTGTTTTCATTCAACCTCCTATAATCGATCACAACCCTATACTTCTCTTCCCCAGATGCGCTCTTTTTCTTCACCGCCCAAAGTGGACTATTGTACGGTGATGTGCTGTCCACAATGATTCCTTGTTCTTTAAGACTTCTTATCTCCTCCCTTATGTGCTGCCTCAACGCCTGCGGGTATCGCCTTTCTTTCACATACGTCACACGCTCTTCCTTTAACGGTATTTCGTGAACGGTCTCTCCAGTCGCGCCTAACCGCTCGCCCTCCTTGTGAAAAATGTCGTTAAAGTCCCGCCGGATTCGTACCCTCCAATCCTCCGCCTGGTTCACCGCGCCTACACAAACCATCGCGTCTCTCACCCTCCCGTAACACTTGTATGTCTTACCCCCTATCTTAATGGACCATTTACCATTCTCATTTCGCACCCGAGTTCCTAATCGATTTAAAATGTCACATCCGATTATCCCTTCGTACCCGCGCAACATACTCTCCACCACGTGAACTCTAAATTTGGTCCCTGTTTTAAACCATGTCCCCAGTTCTACCATCACCTCCCCCTCTACTATACAAGGGCCACCCAGAGTAGTCAATTTACATGAACATACCTGTACCTGGAGTGTCCCTTTTCGCACCACCAACTTCTCCACCGCCTTCCGACTCAGGATTGTGCCGGAGCTCCCAGTATCCACAAGGCACCTGACTCCTCGCTCCACCTGGATAATAGGCAAACCGCCGCGTCCTCCTCTCACACTGCAGTTCACTATTGTGCGGTCGCCTCTCTGCCGACACTCCCCTCAGTCCTCCGCCAGCTGCTTCCTCCCAGTCTTCACCCGTAGTCGTCCACTCCTGCGACTACTCCTGTCTCCTTCGCCTTCGCTGGTCGCCGGTCCTTCTTCGTCTGTTTCTGACGTCTCTGTCGACACCGGGGTCGCCCTATGTCTTCGCAAAATTCTCTGGGCGTTCACCTCCATAGGTTCCACCCTCTGCTTCTCCCTGCGAGAGTACATATAGGGACAATGCCTGGCAATATGTCCTTCTGTGCCGCACTCAAAGCACTCCGTGCGAGGGCACTGAGCAACCAGGTGCCCCGGCTTCCCGCAACCATGGCATCGCCGTTCCTCCCTTCTGCTCTGCTCACCCCGTTTTCTCATGCCTGGCCTCTGTCTGTCACCTCCTGTCCTATCCCTCCTATGGACCTCCGTCTCCTTCTTCCTCCAGACTGCCGGTGCGGGCCTTGGTCTTCGATACGAGACTCGATTCCATCCAGTCTCTTCTGGCTCTGGCCGTGCTTCCTCATCCCTTGCACTAGCATCCATCATTTCCTGGGCGCATTCGATAAAATTTTTCTCCCGTGGTAGCCCTTCCTTCTTTCCTATTTCTCTCGCCAACTGTATTTTCAGTAAGGTGGATACAAAGGCCATTTTGAATTCTACTTCTGCGGCGCTCGCCGTCTCGCGCATTTTTTCGGTGATCCTATTAAACTTCACCAGCAACTCACCTGCGTATTTTCCATTGCTCTGCCGCGGGTGTTTGCCTTCTCGGAACAGCTGAACGAGGTCCTCTTCCGGTGTCCATCTGCCTCCTCCATAGGCCTTCTTCAATCTCTCCTTGATGATGTGCCAGGGAGTTTCTTCATCCGCCTGAATAAAGTTTAATACATGCCGCTTCACGCGACACACTAGCTCGGCCCTCAACAAATCCGCGTCTCTGGGGTCTAATACGTTCTCTGCTTTCGTAACCTCTATTCTATTCATTATTCGATCTCCTCCTTTAAGGAAATGGTTCAATTCTCCAATTTCTCCATTGAACCTTTCAAGGTCTGAGATCGCCTTCCGTAAGCCTTGTGCCGTCACCGCCCTTACTTTCATCCATGCTAAAGTGTTTGCATGAGCTTCCGCCAAGGTGTCTTTAGGCAACGCGGGAATTTCAGCTGGAACCTGCAGCACTGCCGGCTTCAATAATCCATCAGTTGCCATGTCTCAACACAACCTCAGAAGAAAGAGCGGAAAAAAACAAGGTACTTCTCACACTACAAAAAAAAAATCGGCTTACCGCTCACCGATTTCCCGCACGCTCGTTTTCCCGGGTTTCGGCACCACTTAGAGTTTACTGAGCGAAAAAGTCAAAAAAAAAGGAAAGGTTTTAATAATGAACGCAATGAACTCAGAATTATAACTAACTTTATTGCTCTCGTAATCCTACATATATATCTTCGGCTTGTTTACATAAACGTTGTTTAGGATTAACGTAGATATTGTTGGTCCCCAGGACTTAACTTATATATATATATATATATATATATATATATATATATATATATATATATATATATATATATATATAAGTTACGTGATAGCGAGTTAAAACTGATAAAAAAAAGGAAAAGGTTAGAGAAAGAATACGCACTAAGGCTGAATCAATACTGCTTTATTCCTCTTAGTAATCCTCCTTATATACATTTATCATTGTTTACATAAGAGATTTGAGTATTAAGTACAATAATGCTATGCTCCAGACTATAACTCCCCCCCGCCAGTTTACGTACATTCTTCGTAAACTTCACACATAAAATAAAAAAAAATCTGTTTGTAAAAAGAAAATACACATTCAATAAAATACACCTTACATATCTAATAAAAAAAAATATAAAAATCAAATCACAGGTTTTCCTAGTCTAAACTGAACAAGATGTGATAAGATGTGAGTTACTACTAAAAAAAAATATTGAACACACAGAAAAAACCTTCTTATATCTATCTACCTAAAACAAACATAAACAAAACCTTTGTGGCTATGTAGCCTATTAACACGCTTATTCTGCACTCTCGCGCACTTGTTATCACAAAACACATTAAAAACTAAATTTAAATACAAAATTTCTCATGTACAAAGTTTGTTGGTGTGCTGGGACGAGGATATTCCAGCTTACTAAGGTGTTGCTATCGCTGGGAGCTTTAATTGCTCGATATGAACTGTCCTACGTTTTGTGGGTTTCTTAACACTCTCAATGGTAACTATATTGTGCTCTCTAATTACCACCACCCTGAATGGCCCCTCATAACGCAGTAGCTCTTTACCACGATTAGTGCCTAACTTTCTGTACACAATCGTCCCTATCTTTACCTCTCCCATCATATCCCTGAGGTTGAGATTGTCTCTAGCGACCCTTTTGCTTTTCTCTCTCTCTATCTTCTCCCGAACTTTTAGCCACAGTTTATTCCTTTCAACGATATTATTGACTAACTCCTCCTCGTCCGCTGTCGTGCCTCGATAGTCCCGCCTATGACCGCGGAGTCCGAAAAGTATTTCGAATGGCGAAAAACCCGTTGTCGTGTGAATGGAATGGTTGTATGCCACGATAGCCTTTGCCATTGCCACGTCTGGTTCCAGCCCTTTATCGGTTTGGTATACCCTCAGGTGGTCGCTCAATGTACTGTGCAACCGTTCAATACTTCCCCTGCTCTTGGGATGACCGGGGGTGTTGAGATGCCACACCACGTCCAAAAGTTTCATCTCCGCTCTGATACTGGCGTTATCAAACTCCCTTCCTCCATCGGACGAGATTCGATCGGGAACTCCATAGAACTTGAACCACGTATTTAGGGCCTCTAACGCTGCCTCTGACGATCGTTCCTGAATCTGATATGCCATGGCCGTTTTACTGAAAAGATCAATCATGGTGACCCATTTATATCCCCTCCACGTGAAGGTATCAATCTGGAGATCACTCAGCGGTGTATTGGCAGTGGGTGTCTCCTCTTGTCTCCCCCTTGGTGGGTTTCTATCATATTTCGTGCTAAGACACACTTCACAACCCCTTATGGTTTCATCGATTGTTTTCTTCATCCCCCACCAAAAGTACCTTCTCCGCAATGCTTGCAATGTTTCGTGCACCCCACGGTGGTTCGTTTTGCCCTGGTGGTAGGCGAGCGTCACCTCTCTCTGTTGCTCGGCATCTCTAAGTGTTTGGACCATCACTTTACATCGAACAAATGTCCTATCTACCCCGATTCGCTCGGATCGCCATATTCTTTTTATTTTCTCCCAAATGGTGGTGTTCCCGACATATAGATGATGTATTCTTCCAGGTTTGGATGCATCCTTCAGAGCTCTACAGATTTGATCATCCCTTGCTCCTGGCTGCGACCAGATGATCGTGATCTGACTCTTTCCGTACCGCGTATACTCGATCTTCATCAATCCCGAGGTCCTGGTTTTCCAGATAATTTGTCGACGTTTGTCGTTGACCATCTCCTCTACCTCTTCCATATCCGTCGGTCTTTCGTCGTTCGGGTTCTCTTCTTCCGATAGTTCCTGTCTTTCGTCTGTTGTTTCATGTTCTCCCTCCCCTTCTGGTGTCCACTCCCTTAGGAATTGTCTCACGGTCCTGGATGTTTCCCCTTCGTCTTCCTCTATCGCATTTACCGTTATTGCTCGGGACAGCCAATCCGCTACTATATTCTCTTTGCCCGGTTTGTACACAATGTCCATGTTATACTGGCTTAGGAATTCCTTCCACCGGGTAACCCTTGCGGAGGATTCTTTTAGCTTCCCAACCCATTGCAGAGGTCTATGATCCGTATGTACTCGGAATTTTCTCCCGAACACGTAGGGCCTGAAGTGGTCAATGGCCCACACAATCCCCAATAGTTCCCTTTCGAGGGCGCTGTATCTGGTTTCTGTTTCCGTTAGGCGCCTGCTGGCGTATGCTACGGGACGTTCCCCCCCATTTCCGTCTTGAGATAATACCGCCCCCAGCGCGTACTCGCTCGCATCCGTCGTAATAGTGAATAGTTTTTCGAAGTCGGGGAACGCGAGTACCGGCTCCATCTGTAATCTCTCCATACATTTCCGGATGTTGTCTTCCACAACTGCAGTGACTATTATTTTCCGCCCTTTCTTCAATAGGTTATTGAGGGGTACTAAATACTCTGCCATTTCTGGCACGAATCGCCTGTAATAATTCAGCGTCCCCAATAACCTCCTAATGCCTTTTACATCCCTGGGTACCGCCATCTTCCGTATGGCCTCAACTTTATTCGCATCGGGTCTAACTCCTTCTTTCGAAATGGTGTGTCCTAGAAAATTTATTTGTCCCTGGCCCAATATTGACTTGTCCTTGGATAGTTTTAATCCAAATTGTCGCATCCTGTTAAGTACGCTTTTTAAATGCTCCACGTGATCACTTTCGGTTTTACTAAAAACTACCAGGTCATCCATATAGATTTGGCACACTGATTCATCTATACCCCGTAAGAACTCGTCCATGAGGCGCTGGAACGTAATGGGAGCGTTTTTTAATCCAAAGGGCATCCTCGTGAATTCATAATGCCCTCTTTCAAACGTGAAAGCCGTCTTGGGTTGGTCGTTCGAATGCATTTTTATCTGATGATACCCTGCTTTCAAGTCCAGCGTGCTAAATATCGTTGCCCCGCTCAACCTGTCCAAAATATCTTCGAATCGGGGAATCGGATATCTCTCATCGATCGTATTTTCGTTCAGCTTTCGGTAATCTATCACTACCCTGTATTTTTCCTCGCCCGACGCGCTCTTTTTCCTCACTGCCCACAAAGGACTGTTGTAGGGGGATGTACTATCTATAATTATCCCCTGTTTCTTTAAGTTCTCTATTTCTTCCCGGATGTGGTGACGTAATGCTTGCGGGTACCTCCTTTCTTTGACATAAGTCACTCTCTCTTGTTTTAGCGGGATTTCATGTACCGTCTTTCCCGTTGCTCCCAGTACGTCGCCTTCTTTGAAGAAGACATCCCCGTATTCTGTTCTTAACGTCTGTCTCCAGTCTTCCGTATTGATCGCGCCTACTCGCGCTCCCTGGTCCCTTACGAGAGTTTGACATTTAAACTTCTCTCCCCCTATCCTAATGTTCCATTTCCCATTGCTATTCTTAATCCTCGCGCCTACCTTTCCTAGGAGATCGCACCCTATAATAACCTGGTAATCCCGTAGCATATCCCCTACGATATGTACTTTTAGGTTGGACCCCCTAGCTCCCCATCTATCTAGGCCTATCTCTGCCTCTCCCTCTACTTCACATGGGCCACCCAGGGTGATTAATTTGCAACAACATACCTGGATCTGGAGTGTCCTCTCTCCGCCACTCAGCTTTTCCAGCGCTTCCCGACACATGATGGTGTTGGAACTCCCGGTGTCGACCAGACATCTCACTCCGCCTTCTGCTTTGATTATAGGCAGACCGCCGTGTTTCCCTCTCACGTTATAGTTTACTAGCCTGCGGTCGCCTCTCTGCCGCCACTCTCCTCAGACTTCCTCTCGGTACTTCTTTCCTCCCGATACTCGCCTCCAATTGTTCCTTCCGCTCCTCTCACCGTTTTCATTGCCTGGGCCGTCTACTTCCTCCTCTGATTCCGAATTCCCGGATGTCTGCGTTGACTCGCCTGATGATCCGCTCAGTCTCCGTGAGCTGTTCCTTCTTCGGACCCTTTGGGCATTTACCTCCATTGGTTCCTGCTGGGCCGACTCCTTTCTTCTGTAGATGTAAGGGCACTGCCTTGCGATATGCCCTTCCGTCCCGCACTCGAAACATCTGGTTCGTGGGCATTGGGCTACTAAATGCCCAGTTCTCCCGCAACCGTGACACTTACGGTCTTCTTTCCTACCGCTGTTCCTTGGCTTTGGTAGTCCTGGTCTTCTCTCTCCCAGTGCGCCCCTCTCTCTTCTGTTATCTCCAAACTCTCTCTTCTTCCAGGTAGTCTGTATAGTCCTGGGGCGTCTATATATCATTCTAGTCCACCCGGTCTCTTCGACTTCCATTCGGGCTTCCTCATCTCTCGCGCTCACGTCCACCATTTCCTGCGCGCATTCAACGAAGGTCCGCTCTCTAGGCAGGCCTTCTTTCTTTCCTGTCTCCTTAGCCAGCTGTACCTTAAGTATTGTTGACAGGAAGACCATCCTGGCTTCTACTTCTTCCACGCTCCATGTCTCCCTCATTTTCTCCGTGATTCGATTGTACCGGGCTAGAAGCGTCCCTGCGTATTGCCCGCTCGACTGTCGTGGCTGCCTGACTTCCCGGAACATCTGAAAGATATCCTCTTCCGGGGTCCATCTGCCTCCTCCGAACGCCTTCTTTAATCTCTCCTTTACTACTACCCACGGCGTTTCCTCGTCTGCTTGAATCTGATTCAATATGCTTCTTTTAATTCTGCATATTAGAGCCGCCTTCAATGCCTCCGCATCTTCTCGGCCTAACAGGTTTTCTGATGCCTTCGCCTCTATTCTTGTTATTAGGCGGTCGCCTCCTTTTAAAAAATGATTCAGCTCACCTGTTTCTCCTGTGAATCTCTCTAGGTCCGATACCGCCTTCCTCAGGTCCTGTGAAGTTGCTGTTTTGATTTTTAGCCACTCTAATGCGTTCGCGTGCGCTGCCGCCAAGGTGGTCTCCGGTAGAGGTGGGATTTCCGCCATCGGTGGAACATTCGTCTGTATGTTTAACACTGGCGGTCTCAGTATTTCATTGGTTGCCATCTCTCTATTCTTTCCTGATCACGCCGTCACGTCACGAAACCGAGAGCTCAAAAAAAATAGAATGGGTTTCGGAATGGTTAAGCTCCTAACGTACTTCGTCCCGGGTTTCGGCACCAGTTACGTGATAGCGAGTTAAAACTGATAAAAAAAAGGAAAAGGTTAGAGAAAGAATACGCACTAAGGCTGAATCAATACTGCTTTATTCCTCTTAGTAATCCTCCTTATATACATTTATCATTGTTTACATAAGAGATTTGAGTATTAAGTACAATAATGCTATGCTCCAGACTATAACTTATATATATATATATATATATATATATATATATATATATATATATATATATATATATATATATATATACATATATATATAATTATTTTTAAAGGAAATTAAAATATTATGTTTTTATAAACTTTTCGATGGCGGTCATACAGGCTATTGTATTCAAAAATTGATTCCCCCTACTGTAATTTTAGGGGGGAAGCAAGTCTAAAAGTGACATTTTGTTTGTACTGATATGCAAATATGTTGATTTTTCACGATTTTTACATTGGAGATTCTACAACGGCTATTGTATAACATCGTTAAGGGTATTGATTTCCAAATCAGTGATGGGATGAAAAAACAAAAGCAAAAACAAAGGACAAAACTCAACAGTTTTCCGGTGTAAAAATGACGGAAAGTGCTTCTGCAACATGTTAAATGAGAATAAGAAAATATTCTAAATGTTGTATGTAAAAGATCCCTAACGACCAGCTCATTGTGAATTATTGCTCAAGTAAGAAGAATAATCCGACCATTTCACGAGCGTCACCTGCATCCAAGAGTTTTGTCGCTAGATTAATGATAAGCCTCCTATTAAATCAAGAAGAATGTCTAGAGCTGAAGCAATATTCACATCTACAAAGTTCAGTTACGTTATGCAATATAATTGGCAATTGTTTTATAAATCAGAAGTGCGCTTTTACTTAATCACCGCTACTAGCTAAGGAAAGTATTGTAATCCGGTCAAATTTTCGATCTGCAGTTTTCATCAGATCTTTAGGTTTCGGAGTCCGTTGGGGTATGTCTATTTGCGTTTGTGTATGTGCCATGATGATCTCTTGAATGGGTGGACTGATTTTTATTTTGTAGGGTTTCGATTCTTAATGACTGTCGGCACCCTATGCGCTGTGTCCGAAAAACGTATTTTTTCTATGAAAAATGGCTCTAATGCTTTGATGAACCTAACTCAAAAAGTATACATTTTATGGAAGAGTAAAGTTGTATAATCACTTGAAAGCTAATTAAATTCTCTGAATAACAAAAAAAAATGAATTCTAATTATATATATATATATATATATATATATATATATATATATATATATATATATATATATATATATATATATATACATTGCTATGTTTTATCTTTATTTGAGTTGAGCTTGATATCTATCCAGTTGCTAATACAGTAGTCTATATATATATAGGGATGCCATTGGGCAATCATTGAGGATGATTATCCCAAAATTGAGTAAGCTTATGAATACTTTTAAATTTCTTACCTTTGATATGTATTGATATGGTTAAATATTGTTAAATATTATCGTTATTGAATTTAAAGAGACCAGGTGCGAACAAAAGAAATAAGGGTCGAGCAGATAGAGAAGGGTAACTGACAGGCGATGACAGATGTCACCACATAAGTGATAAGGGATAAGTTAATTTAAAAACCCTACTGAGAAGTTAACACTGTAACAATGCCAGAAGCTGGAACACCTAATCAATTTTAAGAACTGGTCCCCTTAGGCTTGACTGGCCTCGAGGAAAAAGTGGAAAAGGTATGATTAAATTAGACTAGTTGGATAATAGTTCGCAGATACTGGCTGTCAGGACAAGGGGCGGAGCCATCCGATGAAATCCCAGAATTTCCTCCCTCTATAAAACTAGTAGGCCAATGAACATCGTTTTCAACTCCCTCTTAGGCAAAATAAGAGAGAAAGGGGGAAAGAAGCAAAGAGGTGAAAAGGAGGGACTTGGGAACTGACCGAGGCGGAAGGAAAACCTCTAGGCCGAGAGAGATACTTCTAAACTGATCAAGGCTGAGGGAGACTGGGCTAGACTGAGACCGGCTGACGTGAGACTGCTCCTCTGAATCCTGACCTTGCCTGATGCAAGCCTACAACCATCGCCTTCAAGCCTTCGCCTGAGGAACCATCAACACCAATTAGTACAGATAAGAGATTTATGTTAAAACAATTAATGGCTAAGTCTAGGCTGAATCATTCCATGGCTAACTTTTTATTGTAATAGTTTGTTATTTTAATTTTGAAGAATAAAGATAAGTGTTAGCAAGGAGGTAGTTCTTTAGTAACCATGCCCATATTTAATTTGAATATATTTCATGAAGATAGCAGTAACGTTGATTAACATTAGTATTAAACTTAAAAGTAGGAACACTATCTTGGTTAATTATTAAATAATGGTAAACACAAACCAGGCCTTTGGAAAGGTACCCAATTTAGAGGACAAGGTAAGAAATTCAAAAGTATTCATAAGCTTACTTAATTTTGGGATAATCATCCTCAATGATTGCCCAATGGCATCCCTATATATATAGACTAATGTATTAGAGCTAAATAGTAATCAAGCTCAACTCATGTTAGAGAAAACATAGCACCTTGTCCTCTAAATTGGGTACCTTTCCAAAGGCCTGGTTTGTGTTTACCATTATTTAATAATTAACCAAGATAGTGTTCCTACTTTTAAGTTTAATACTAATGTTAATCAACGTTACTGCTATCTTCATGAAATATATTCAAATTAAATATGGGCATGGTTACTAAAGAACTACCTCCTTGCTAACACTTATCTTTATTCTTCAAAATTAAAATAACAAACTATTACAATAAAAAGTTAGCCATGGAATGATTCAGCCTAGACTTAGCCATTAATTGTTTTAACATAAATCTCTTATCTGTACTAATTGGTGTTGATGGTTCCTCAGGCGAAGGCTTGAAGGCGATGGTTGTAGGCTTGCATCAGGCAAGGTCAGGATTCAGAGGAGCAGTCTCACGTCAGCCGGTCTCAGTCTAGCCCAGTCTCCCTCAGCCTTGATCAGTTTAGAAGTATCTCTCTCGGCCTAGAGGTTTTCCTTCCGCCTCGGTCAGTTCCCAAGTCCCTCCTTTTCACCTCCTTGCTTCTATCCCCCTTTCTCTCTTATTCTGCATAAGAGAGGGTCGAAAACGTTGTTCATTGGCCGACTAGTTTTATAGAGGGAGGAAATTCTGGGATTTCATCGGATGGCTCCACCCCTTGTCCTGACAGCCGGTATCTCCGAACCATTATCCAACTCGTATAATTTAATCATACCTTTTCCAGGCGGTCTCCACTTTTTCCTCGAGGCCAGTCAAAGCCTAAGAGGAACAGTTCTTAAAATTGATTAGGTGTCCCAGCTTTTGGCATTGTTACAGTGTTAACTTCTCGGTAGGGTTTTTAAATTAACATATCCCTTATCTCTTATGTGGTGACATCCGTCATCGCCGGTCAGTTACCCTTCTCTACCTGCTCGTCCCTTATTTCTTTTGTTCGCACCTGGTCTGGTTAAATTATATAACGATAATATTGTCCAATATCAATACATATTAATATTTATATATATATATATATATATATATATATATATATATATATATATATATATATATATATATTAATAATAAATAATAATATATTATTATTATTTATACTTATTTAATTTATAATTAGAATTTATTATTAGAATTATCTTATTAGAATTTAATTTTTACTTCCTTGTACGCAGCAAAGGAAGTACTGCAATCGTGAAATTTTCGGTTTTCAGATTTCAACGAAAATATCCATTTTGGCCATCCCTGTATCCATTTTGACAAGTTTTTTTTCGTGACATCTTATCGTACGTACGTATCTCGCATAACTCAAAAACGGTTTGCCGTAGAAAGCTAAAATTATGTATTTATGATTATCGTAAAATCTAGTTGTGAATCTCCCTGGTCTATATAACATCTTTGGTCACTGCATGATTATCGGAAGTGGTACTTTACTTGAAGATCATTATTGATTTTCTTCTAACATTATATTAAAATATAATGCAAAGCTTTTCAAATTTGATAAATAAGACTTTTACATCAGTTACATCAGAGCCGAAAGGGGTACTTTATTTGAAGGTCATAATAAACTTACATTAAAAGGTTTATTTGCATTTAATACAGAGATCATATGTACGGTGATAATGGTTATAAACGCGATTTTTTTCGACTCTAATTAAACAATTATATTACTTGTTTAAAATGTTAAAATTGAATGTAAAATCCTTTTCTTCTCTCCGGGGTTTCTTCAGCTTAAAATGTTAAAACCGTCGATTTCCAATAGTTTATCTTGTGACATAGACAGTTCTAATATTGTCTAGCAACACGAAGAAATATCTTGGAAACTTGTTACCAACTGAAAGACAACAGAATGAGACCTCCAGAAACAAGAGCTTATGCGTTTTTTTTGTGTGTGTGTGTGCGTGTTTGTACGAGTGAATAGATGGACGTCGCGACGCCTAGTTTCGTTTTTGAGATACTGTTATCTTCGGAATCTAGTAACCAAATTTATGGTCACTTTTTGTGCCACCGATTTATAGTTTAATAGGCGTACAAGAAAGGAATGTGATGTCCACATCAGATATTTTTTTTTGTTATGCAGAGAATATAATTAGCTTTCAAGTGATTATAAAAGTTTACTCTTCCATAAACTTTATACTTTTTGAGTAATATAAATTCTAATTCTAATAAATTCTAATAAGGTAATTAGATTATCTCCATAAATAATCGTATAAATCGGACTTGTATTAGCAAAGATAGGATGGATTCGACTTCGTACGAAAATCCCGGTAGTTCCTGAGTGCACTTTATTTAATATTTAATAGATAACATAGAAAACTGTAGAGCTTGCATATATATATATTTTTTTTTCTTTTTTTTTATTTTTTTTTTATTTTTTTTTTTCGGTTGGCTCTATAGACCTTGTAGATCTTTGGCCGCGCGATGTGGTGTTCTTACAGACATTTATTGCTTGCGGGAGCACAGACAGCCTGGAGGGGGTAACCCAACCTCACGTTGCTGCGAACCATGGTTTCCATGGTGCAGCGGCAGGCTGCCCATTGCTCCATAACCGGTCCCTTTGGGGCCAATTCAGCAGTGTCCTTCCCCCACCGACTCAATCGGGTTCAAGGACAGTGACAAATCGGTCTAGATCCACGGATTATGGCTGTTCGGAGTCAGCAGGCACACGAGGACCTATATTTCTTTTCCCGAGACAGACCGTCCATGGACCAAACCTCCGGGCGGCTATTTTATGTCCTGGAAAACCACAACGCGATTCACAATTAAGGTACACGGGGTAGGGTCATCACTCCTACGCCCGGTCTGTGTGAGGAGCCTCCAGTAGGCTGACGGGCCTCACATACCCGGGTGGAGGGGTGATAGATTTCTTGAATTATTACTTTAATTAAATTAAAGTAGTGCCGGTGCCGGGATTCGAACTCACAACCTTTGGGTTTGAGAGTAGGTGCACTTTTTGCAAGCGCGCTAACCCGCTCGGCCACCCCGACCCCCTTATATATATATATATATATATATATATATATATATATATATATATATTCTCTTAATCATTCATCAAATTGTCTTTAATCAATGCAATCTTTAATGAGACTAATAAATTTTGATTGAAGTAGGAACTGATGAATCAATGAAATGTTGTGCTGCTATTTTCAATCCTATATGTTAAACTTGAATTCCAGATCTGAATACTTTTAGATCTAGATTCAGTTTAAAACAGCAGCCGCTAAAATGAAATTGCTTTGTCTAAATAGGAATTTAAATTGAAAATGGAACGAAAACAGCGTCAGAGTTTCCAAAACGTATATCCTCTATTTTCCAGATGCTCATTATCTGAAGAGTTAATGGGGTCCATCAAAATTCTCATTTTGTCAATTTACCATTTGGGAGGTGAACGGCATGTTTTGATTATCCAAAGTGTCTTAGAGAGTCTTCTTCTCTGAATATGCCTGAGCTGATATATAATTATTGAACTTTCCATCTCGTCATGTCCAAAATATGAATGGTTTCCCGCAGGATTCGGGATAAATTGGCAGTCCTGAACTAGAAGTTAAACACAGTGTCAGGATCTTCTTTAACTAAGCAGGGAGGGGCCCATGGTGCTTTAAGATATGGTGGCCCTCCAAATGAAAGAATTTATCTTCTGAGCCACTCTCGGAACTAAACTAAACAACATACTTGGCATAATACAAAAGTTTTACAGAAGTAAAAATAATTTGACGTAATTAAGATAATGTCTTAGGGATTATCAATAAGGGTTACACATTGTGTGCGTGCATGCATATATATATATATATATATATATATATATATATATATATATATATATATATATATATATATATATATTGTTATTTTCTTTTCAATATATTAAATTGGAAATTACCCCTAAAAAACTTATTGTATTTATTTCTTCTTCTTTGTATTGTTCTCTATTATTAATGTTCTTTGTTTCATATATATATATATATATATATATATATATATATATATATATATATATATATATATATATATATACTATTAATTGTATTATAAAAATATTTTATGTTTTAATTTATCTAAATCTAATTGTGTATTTTATTTACATGGTTGTATTTGCTTATTTATGTAATCTTCAATTTTTTTTCTCGTATTATGTTTAATTTAAAAACCGACTTCTAAAACGTTACAACTCTTGTTATAAATAATATAGTAAATATTAGAGTATTTATGTTTAATATCTATTTTTAATTATTTATGATAAATATCAGTATTTTAATATTATTGTATTTAATATCAATAAACTCTTACAAGGCCATATTATCTCAGAGCATGGAGCACCTATGTTAAATCAATAAATGGCTCTCACAGAATTACTGTGGGTGAGAAGAAATAAAAAATAAAAAAATCTGGTGCGGTGCGCTCATTACACAACTTTCCATTACCATCCTATAATAATTATCTTTTTAATATAATTAACTTTATCTTTTTAATTTAATTAACTTTATCTTTTTAATATAATTGACTTGAAATTATCTCGGCAGCATTCACATCATCTCCCACATAAGTAAAATAAAACAGGTTTTTAAACAATTTTAGTACGACAATTCTGTACACTACCTTAAAATTAAGGTATATTTTAAATTTGTCATGTTGAAAATATAATGTAAAAGTTTCGGTTTAGTATTCATGGAAAGGCTTTCTTTCTATTAAATAATATAAAAGTAGACATTATTAAGTTGATTTCTGCTTTTGTATTTTTACATTCTGTTATTAAGGAGCGTATTGTTGAGAACAGTTTGGCGGATTGATGGGAGGAGGTTCGGTTGCATCCGTCTCCTTTCGGAAGCGCTCAGTTATCCATCTAGGATCTTCTATTCCTCGTAAGATACGCTGTATCTTTGCTAATTCCGGTACGATTTCGATGATTCCTTTTTTATTTTAGAGAATTTAATCACATTTCATACATGATTTTACCATAAAATATTTTTTGAATTATGAGCATATAAAATTTTCTTTTAGTTATAAAGTTTTCCCTCTGCCTTTTCTCGTTGATATGCTACAAACACGAAAAGTTAAAGACTTTAAGGAGAAGACATTAGGCAAGTTTCATCAAAATCGTTAGAGCCTTTTACGAGAAAATTGTAAAATTCATGATGTTGCCACTTCTGGTTAGTCCGATGGGCTGTATCTTTGCTAATACTAGTCCGATTTTATGATTCTTTTTTTGTTTTTTTAGATAATTTAATTACCATTCATAAAATTCTATACGGAATTTACTATAAAATGCATACTTCTTAAGTTATGCGCAAATAAAATATTCTTTTCATCATAACTTTTTTTCCTGCGTTTTCTCGGTGATGTACTAAATATATGAAAAGTTAAAGGGCTTTAAGGAGAATAATTTAGGGATGTTTCATCAAAAACGTTAGAGCCCTTTTCGAGAAAATCGTAAAAAAAAAAAAAAGTGTAAAATCGATTATACCTATATTAAGTGGCACTTTCGGTTAGTCGTTTCGACGAAAAAATTGCTTTAACATCACATGCATGTGCCTTACTGAAATACCTAATTTCAGTATCATACACCTTTTCGTTTTTGAACTAGGCTGTTTGTATACACAACAGTACTATTGTATATACACAGACTATCTTAAAACGTGTATTTCCGTTGAAAATTGGAATTAGAAAATTTTCTCGTTCGCAATACTTTTCTTATATAGGTAAGCGAAAGTAAAAAAAAGGTTATACATGTGTACACGCCGAATCCACAAGCTGGGGACTTGATCTCTTACATCTTAAGAAACATACTAATTTAATTCATTATTTTCTTTAATATTTGAAAAGTAACGAAATGTTAAAAAAAAATAAATGTTAAACATTTACAAGAGGAAGGGGCCACAATAGATCTTTGGGCTGGTGCCCATGGTACTGCACAGTGTTTTAATATTTATTTATTGAAAAAAGGGAATGAAAATTCATTTTCTAAATAATATTGAATAAATATATTTTCAAAGGCAGCTGCAAGGGCCTGTCGAGCCGATAAATAAACAAAATAATACGGAATAAATATATTTATTTTTTAACAAGAAGTTGGTCGAGGGTTCCGGTCAATGAAGAAAAGAAATAAGTGAAACAGTAAATTTAATCAGTCTTTAGATTAATAGTTTTGCCATTTAGTCAACTGGTATTTAAATTTAAAGTTAGTTTCTGGCAAACCAGTAAGTTGGCATCATTAATTAACCGTCTTTCCAGTACAGTTGCTAGAACTGTATTTCGATTTAAGTTAGTTGGCGCCCGACTGTACGTCTCTCTGGTATGTTAATATTATTTATTTTTCTCATTCCTCCTCCTACTTGTTTCTATCCTTATTCTTTTTTCTTCCCAACATATGATAATTACTTTTAAATTATTTAATTTTTTTTCGAAATTTAAATTAATTTTTAGCATTATTTTTATTTTCATTCTTGTCAACATTATGAACATCATTTTCATAACTTGTATTATCATAATTATCTCGATGTTCTTTGAATATTTCCAAATCTTCATATTAGTTCTTATTATTTATTATAACTATTTTTTTTAACTATATTCATTACATTGTATATGTTCCTTGATTAAGGTGAACACTCCAATATATAAAAATAAAGGCAGGCTGCTTTTATTTCACCAATATATTTATTGTGATGCAAATTTTCGGCCTACAAGCCATCCTCAGGCATTTCTGTAAAAAACCCCTATTTAGTTCAATTTTTAACATATCACAGAAATAATAATACTTAAATATTCTAATAAATACTATATACATACTAAAATTATACTAAAAATAATACATTAAAATAAATAAATAAAGGACAAAATAATAAAAATTATATAAAAGAATATTAATATGGATGAGGAAAAACTCAAAATGAGACAAAAATAATTGTAATAAGAAGCCAAGAGTCTCAAAAATAACAGAAAATAAATCAAACTGTCGATATTTTGCCAATTCAGACATTATTAGGACAGAAGCAGAGAAAGAAAAAAATAAATAATAAAGAGAACGAAAAAAACATATATAATGAACAAAATGCTGCACATCTCATACCCACAGTCAAATAAATCACTAACCAGAGACAGCACACCATACCAAAACACCCAGGCACCTACTGAGGAAAAAGGGAGGTTACATGACAACAGCTGGGAAAAGTTAAATTTACCAACAGCTGATCATAAAAAAAAGAATTTTCATTTATATTCTAACAATTGTTTATGTCTCATTTTGAGTTTTTGCTCATCCATATTAATATATTTTGTGAAATAGCCGTGTTTCCATTGTTGCCTTTATAAGGATCTTCTTCTTCTGTGCATTTTAACTTTCCTCTTGTATTTTTTAGATTTCTTCTTCTTAATTATTTGATTTATTTTTATGGTCTTTTGTAAATTTTTGGATTTTTAGTATGTGCTTCCTTTTTTTATGATCAGCTGTTGGTAGTTTAACTTTTCCCAGCTGTTGTCATGTAACCTCCCTTTTCCCTCAGTATGTGTCTTGGTGTCTTGGTATGGGGTGCTGCCTCTGGTTAGTGACTTATGGATGTGAGATTTGCTGCATTTTGTTCATAATGTAGGTTTTTTTCGTTCTCTTTATTCTATTTATTTTTCTTCTTATTATTTTTTCTTTCTTTATTTCTGTCCTAGTGATGACTGGCCAAATATCAGCTGTTATTTTTGAGACTCATGACTTCTTGTTTGAATTTTTTCATTTATAACCTAATTATTATATAAATGTTTCTTAGATAGTACTCAACGTTATTATTGCTTACACATTTACCCAGATCCTTTTCTTCGTTTGCTTATGGTTCGGGTCACTGTTTAGCATACTACTTTTGTCTATTGTATGCAAATTGCAAATACATGGTTGTATTTGCTTATTTATGTAATCTTCAATTTTTTTTTCTCGTATTATGTTTAATTTAAAAACCGACTTCTAAAACGTTACAACTCTTGTTATAAATAATATAGTAAATATTAGAGTATTTATGTATAATATCTATTTTTAATTATTAATGATAAATATCAGTATTTTAATATTATTGTATTTAATATCAATAAACTCTTACAAGGCCATATGTTCTTAGAGCATGGATCATATATGTTAAATCAATAAATGGCTCTCTAACAGAATTACTGTGGGTGAGAAGAAATAAAAAATAAAAAATCTGGTGCGGTGCGCTCATCACACAACTTTCCATTACCATCCTATAATAATTATCTTTTTAATATAATTAACTTTATCTTTTTAATTTAATTAACTTTATCTTTTTAATATAATTGACTTGAAATTATCTCGGCAGCATTCACATCATCTCCCACATAAGTAAAATAAAACAGGTTTTTAAACAATTTTAGTACAACAATTCTGTACACTACCTTAAAATTAAGGTATATTTTAAATTCGCCAAGTTGAAAATATATTGTAAAAGTTTCGGTTTAGTTTCCATGGAAAGGTTTTGTTTCTATTAAATAATATAAAAGTAGACATTATTAAGTTGATTTCTGCTTTTGTATTTTTACATTCCGTTATTAAGGAGCGTATTGTTGAGAACAGTTTGGCGGATTGATGGGAGGAGGTTCGGTCGCATCCGTCTCCTTTCGGAAGCGCTCAGTTATCCATCTAGGATCTTCTATTCCTCATAAGATACGCTGTATCTTTGCTAATTCCGGTACGATTTCGAAGATTCCTTTTTTATTTTAGAGAATATAATCACATTTCATACATGATTTTACCATAAAATACTTACTTTTTGAATTATGAGCATATAAAATTTTCTTTTAGATATAAAGTTTTCTCTCTGCATTTTCTCGTTGATATAATACAAACACGAAAAGTTAAAGGGCTTTAAGGAGAAGACATTAGGCAAGTTTCATTAAAATCGTTAGAGCCTTTTACGAGAAAATTACGTAAAACATTGTAAAATTCATGTTCCCACTTCTGGTTAGTCCGATCTTTGCTAATACTGGTCCGATTTTCATTATTCTTTTTTTGTTTTTTTAGATAATTTAATTACCATTCATAAAATTCTATACGTAATTTACTATAAAATGCATACTTCTTAAGTTATGCGCAAATAAAATATTTTTTTCATCATAACTTTTTTTCCTGCGTTTTCTCGGTGATGTACTAAATATATGAAAAGTTAAAGGGCTTTAAGAAGAATAATTTAGGGATGTTTCATCAAAAACGTCAGAGCTCTTTTCGAGAAAATCGTAAAAAATAAGACAATTTAAATAAGACAAGAAATTTAATACATGTTGGTACTCACCAAGGTTTAAATGGATTATATCAAACAGAAAAGTTTGTACTGGTTTCTTCTCGCATTGTACTGGCCATGAACGAGAGATAGACAGAATGTTTTTAGGTAAACGGTTTAAGGGTCAGGGTTTTCCCAGTAAGGCCGGTGAGTAATTGTTTTTTCTGTTATAGATGGGAATAAATTTAAGATTGGACTATTGGAGATATTTATTTGGTCATTTAAGCAAAAATCTGGATTGGATTTGAAGTATTTTATTATTTCAAGTTCTTCATATATATTTAATTTGAGGCTGTTTTCAAAGTAATGTATTTAACTCCTGAGTCTTTGATGAATTTATGATTTTTTTTTCATTTAAATGAATTGCAAAGTTGGAATTCTCTGTCTTATTATTATATGCACGTATATGTTCATTTAATCTCTGATTTAGCGATCTTCCAATTTTCCCGTGTATTTGGCTGCACAATCATTACAATTTAGTTCGTATATTCCGTTTTTTTGGAAAGGGTCTATTTTGTCTTTAGGAGAAGAGAAATATGAGAATAGGGTTTTTTTCTATTTTTAATAATAGAATATTTTAATTATTTTAAATAATCGATACTGTGCTGTGATTGGCTCAACTGGACTTAGTCGTATTTGAAACTAAGCGCTTGTGCAGCCTGGCCTTTTTAGTCGTTTTTTTCCCCGAATAAAATTTGCAACGTTTGCAGTGGGTCGAAGATCGGCGGTGAGGGGCGGGACTCCGTTTTCTATCAGTTTCGTAATCCCTAGAGCACGATTATGGAAGTTTTTGAGATGACTGATATATATATATATATATATATATATTTTCAATTTTTTTTCTATATATATTTGAGCACCTCCAGTGACCCCCTTTGGGTCAAATGAGCTGAAATTCGGTATGCATGGTTCTTCCAGGCAGAACGAAATAATAAAAGTATGGGTTAATTCCAGTCAAAATGTCGGTATGTTTACCTGAAATTTCGGTGTTTTGCGCATCTCTACAGTTCCAACAAATTAATTTATAGGATTGAAAATTTGTATTTGAATTGAGTTGGTGTTAATGAAGTGAGTTTGAAGTTTTCACAAACTTTCTGATTCAGATTTTTTTATAGTTTTAAGGATCTGTACGTTGTCTTAACTCGTTTTTTGAAAAATGGACTATCCCTTGTTTGTAACGGGGCTACTTATACTTTTTAATTATAATGATAAAGTTCAGACACAGAGATGTTCTGATCGATGCAAAATGAATATATTAATTAGGGATCCCGGTGCCTAATTGGACAAGCTAGCACAATAGACCGCGGGATTTTCACTAAACCTCAATGCCTCTCTTAGTCGCTTCTAGGCAATGCTCGTTTGAACAGAACATCTCTGTCTGCGGTCGCTGTTCAACCTGAATTTCTCATTGTACTAACTTCGTAGTTCCTATTCACGAGTGTCAAGGTGGATTCCTTGTTAGTGATCAGCTAAACAGTGAAATATGGATAACTGATTACAGAGTAGCAGCTACCAGTAACTGGTGATTTCGCATATAAAATTTTAATTTAGCTATAACTTTTTCTCCTGTATTTTCTCGTTGATATACTTACTACAAGCATGATAAGTTAAAGGGCTTTGAGGGGAAGACATTAGGCAAGTTTCATCTAAATCGTTAGAGCCGTTTACGATAAAATTGTAAAAAAATTAAATCTATGTAATAATTGCCACTTCTTGTTAGTCCGATGCGCTGTATCTTTGCTAGTACTGATCCGAGTTTGATGATTTTTTTTTTTTAAGTTAAGCGCAAATGAAATATTCCTTTCATTATAACTTTTTTCCCTCCAATTCCTCGGTGATGTACTAAATACATGAAAAGTTAAAAGTCTTTATGAAGAATAATATAGGAAAGTTTCATCGAAATCATTTTAGCCGTTTTCGAGAAAAATGTTAAAAAAGTGTAAAATCGATTATATAAAGTGGCACTTCCGGTTAGTCGATTTTGACGAAAAATTTGCAGTAACATCACATGCATGTGCCTATCTTAAATACGTAATTACAGTATCGTACAACTTTTCGTTTTTGAGCTAGGCTGTTCACATACACACAGACTATTTTGCGAGACTTGGTTATTTGGACTCAGGGTGCCTTAAAACGTGTATTCCTGTCGAAAACTCGAATCCGAAAATATTCACGATCGCAATACTTTCCCTTACCTATATACTTCGTATATAGGTAAGGGAAAGTAAACAATTCTTGTATACAGTCCCAACTTGGTTTTACTGGTATAAAGTGGACCTATACCGTGCGTTATCTCAAAAACTGTAGGTTTTAGGGCTGGGCATGGAAAACAATATATAATTTCCCACTCATTAAAAGTTTTTGTAAACAGACTCAAATTGATATAAAGTTGCCATGACAGCGGCGCGTATGCAAGATAACGTAGGGCCGTGCGTTATCTCGAAAACGATAGGTTTTTTGGGCTTTAAAATGCTGGAGTTTTAGGTTCCAAAGGAACATATACGAGCTTTAAGGCCGCGTCGAAAACTTTAAAACACAACTTATCTTTTCTGTATCCGCCGACTCACCGTCAGAATTTTTATACTTCCCAGTTTTTCCATCACTTTTATTTATGCCCTAGGAATAATTTAACAATTGAAATTAGAATTAGTCACTTCTCCGTGAAATTCCCTTTCTTTTGATACCTCGCTCTTGAAAATCCGTCGCTCCTATAGAGAAGCGACTACCGTATTGTATATAAAGAAGTGATTTTGTATAGGTAAAAATTTAGAATCCCAAGAAAAATTAACAATAGTAATATTCTTGTAGATTATATTTATATCTAACGTTAATTATTGTTAAGTTTCATTTTGGATCTTCAAATTTGAACCTGTGAAAATTAGACTTGACATTGATACATTTAGTTTGAAATGGAAACCACGGACTGCAAAAGATAGCACTCGCAGAATTGGTTTTGATGGAATTTCGACTGCGGTTTCGAGACCCTGCTTTCTCGGAGCCTTAATCAAATGCCAAACTTCGTTAATTCACTGGAAGCCTAGATTAAGTTTCCACAACGCAATTTGCCTTCTATCGAGAACAAGTTCTGGGTATCCGGTTGGGATGCCCGCCCCAGCTGAGGGTTTGAGGTCTAGCAAGAGCTTTAAACCGTTACTGAAACAATACTAGGCTTCTGCTACTCTTCAACTTCATCGAGCTAGGCGTCCTTCGCTGTTTTCCTAGCGATTATAATGAGCTCGACATCAATGTTGGAAATCATGTTCTGATTCTCAGAATAAATTGCTATAGGAATTACTTAAGTTTCTTACTTAAGTTAAGTTTGTTGACTTAATACATAATAAAAAAAATATCTGATGTGGAAAACACATGACTTCCTTTTACGCCTATTAAACTATAAATCGCTGGCTCAAAAAATGATTCTGAATTTGTTTACTAGTTTCCGAAGATTGCAGTATCTCAAAAACGACACTCGGCGTCGCGACATCCATCTATTGGCACACACACACACACAAATGGGGAGGAAAACCAGTATTTTACACTCAATTTGAACACTTCAAACAAGTAATAAAAATGTTTAATTGGATTGGAAACCAAATTGCGTTTGTAACCTTTATTACCGAAACATATGATTTATGTATTTAATTTAAATATTATTTTTTATTTAAGCTTATTATGACCTTCAAGTAAAGTACCCTTTTCGGCTCATCAATTTTAACCAAAATATAATAAATACATTCATATCGATATAAAAGTCCTATTTACCAAATTTGAGATGTTTTACATTATATTTTAATATAATTTTTTATGAAAGTTTAAAATGACCTTCAAGTAAAGTACCGCTTCCGGTTTTCCAATTTAGACCAAAATCTATTATGTTATTTAAATAAATTTATAGGTTATAAATACTAAGTTTTGCATAGTATTTTAATGTAATTTTTGATGAAAATCAATTATGACCTTCAAGTAAAGTACCTCTTCCGGTGATCAAGCAGTGACCAAAAAGGGAGGTTCACAACTAGATTTTACAACAATCCAAAATACAAAATTTTAACTTTCTACGGCTAATCGTTTCGGAGTTATGCGAGATACGAACGTACGTACGTACAGACGCAACGACGAAACAAGTCAAAATGGTTTCAGGGATGGTCAGAATGGATATTTCCGTTGAAATTTGAAAACCGAAAATTTTCGCGATTACAATACTTCCTTTGCTTCATACAAGGGAATAAAAATACTTTTAAAAAAAGTAATATCTTGAGAAATTATTTATATTTTGTTTTTGTTTTTAATTCATTTTCACAATATTGTTTGATACTAATGTTAAATGATTAAAATAATAAATGTTCTAATATTTATGAGTTTTTTCATTGTTCATTGATTTTTTTATTTTATTTTCTTTGTAGAAAGGGATAAATCCAATTTTTTTTAGGAAAAGTCAAACTATATTTTATAAACCTAATCTAGCGAGAGTCCAAAAATGAAGTTTGAGATTATGATGAAATACCTTTTTGTACCATCAAGCAGAAAGTTAATAAGCGAGAAAATACAAAAATAATTCAAGAATAGTGCCAATACAATACTTGGGTAAACAATTACCTCTTTCATGGTTCAGTAGATAAGTTAGTTCTTCAGTCTCTTTGCAGTGAACAGTATAATGATGTTGTAGTTATTTTTGTTACTATTTCACGATGGAATGCAATGAAAGAAGTAAATACTAACGTTGTTTTTTTTTTTCAATTGCTGGCGATTTTACACACTCAGAATCTAAGCCAACCAACAACCATCACATATACAGAAAACTGTTTCATGTTTTAGTCTGTAATTTTTTATACACACGAATGTGCTACTTAAATTTTAATTCATTGCGTCTAACAACGTGTAAAATTAGCAAATATCTAAAACTGTAATCGCCCGTTTAAAACCAGTAATAAGAATTGTTTTTCAGGTTGAAAACTCGAGTTTTTGAAACAGGAATTAATTGAGACATTCAAAGCAACAGATCATCGTTTTAACAATTCTCTAGAAGGAAAAATGTGCTTGATTGAGCTGATCAAACCAACATATAGTCGTGGGACTCAAAATGTTCTGAGAAAAAAATTAGATTTTTTATCCCAAATCATCAGTCAAATAATATTCATGATTTTTTATTGTAAAAGCCAAAGTTTCGACCCAAACACGTGGGCCATCATCTGGGCTGAAATGAAATTAGAGATATAGATATGTGAACAGTAAAAAGACAAGGGTAAATAACATAAAGATAATAATTATTATTATTTATTAATTTATTTATTCAGCTTATTATTTAAATGGAATTAAATGTAGGATTCAATGATAACCATATGAAGAGAATTAGAAGAGAGTTGAGCGGAAAACTGACCGAGACCCTACAGTGCTTTGTTCTTGAAATTAAACCCCGACGATGGGACAAAACCACGAAACGTTGGTGTAATATTGACGAGCTTTGAATAAAATCATAGTATGGAAGATATGGCATTTTCATATCTTATTATTGACAATTAATATTCTTCCAAGCACTATAATATATTATTTAAATGAATATTATGAAAATACCAGACTCTGAAAAAGAAATTTATGATCTCGGTCTAAGTGATATGTCATTATTGTTGTTTTGTGTTTAAAATTGTTTGAAGTAGTAAAAATATACTGGTTTAAGACAGAAACTGGTTTTGAAATAAATTAAAGACCATTTTTGACAATAATAAATTAATTAGGGATTGATAAATTATTTGCCACTTCTATAAATTTGTTTTATTGAAAACTAGTTTCGAATGTTATACGTTCATCCTCAGTTCTAAGAAAACACAAAAAATTCAAAAATAAGCAATTCAAAATATAATTGGTATTATTAAACATATTAAATGGTTAATATTATGATTAATACATATTAACCATTTAATATGTATAATAATACCAATTATATTGTGAATTGCTTATTTTTGAATTTTTTGTGTGTTTTTAGAACTGAGGATGAATGTATAACATTCGAAACTAGTTTTCAATAAAAACAAATTTATAGAAGTGGCAAATAATTTATCAATCCCTAATTAGATTGATCCTTCTATACCATCATGCGGATGTGAACTAATAATAAATTAGCCTGGATGAGAGAAAAATATTTCATTCCAAATACTATGGCTTCCAGACTTTTGACCCACTAGATTCTCAATCGGCCACACTGTGCGGCGTTGCCCGTGAAAATAATTAGGAGTTAAATCCCTCCCAAATTTCATTTTTGCTTTAAGAAGATAATGTGTGTCCAGAAGACAGAACTATTGTTTTTATCATTCCTAATCATCATTCATCATCACACTGTAAAGTTTGTACAAAACTTTTACGAACAACTTAAACAAGTATGATGAAATATGCAGTATGTAATTACTGTGTTAAAAATTAATAAAAATCATAGTTGAACATAATTTTTTTTTTCCTTTTCATTAATGTTCAACTTTGAAAATTATTTTTCTATGATTATAAATTTAATAAGGCTATTTTAATAAATATCCTTATGAAGTTTTCTAAACATGGTAAATGTAACTACCACAATAAATGTGTGAGTTTCTCATACAAGGTGCATTACAAAATCATTAGCATATGTTTGCGATGTGAATAAATTAACGAAAACTCTTATTTTCATGGAAATATGTGTAGTCAGTTGACATCGGCATGATGGTATAGAAGGATCAATCTAATTAGGGATTGATAAATTATTTGCCACTTCTATAAATTTGTTTTATTGAAAACTAGTTTCGAATGTTATACATTCATCTTCAGTTCTAAAAACACACAAAAAATTCAAAAATAAACAATTCAAAATATAGTTTGGTATTATTATACATATTAAATTAAATGGAATATAAATCAGTATTATAAAACCGTTATGAATTATGAATTTAATTAAGACAAGGAATCAAATACATGTTGGTACTCACCAAGGTGTAAATGGATTATATCAAACAGAAAAGTTTGTACTGGTTTCTTCTCGCATTGAACTAACAATGAACGAAAGGTAGGTAGGATGTTAATAAGTAAACGGTTTAAGGGTCAGGGTTTTTCCAGTAATGCCGGTGAGTAATTGATTTTTCTGTTATAGATGGGAATAAATTTAAGATTGAACTATTTCAGATATTTATTTGGTCATCTAAGCAAAAATCTGGATTGGATTTGAAGGATTTTATTATTTCAAGTGCTTCGTATATGTTTAATTTGAAGCTGTTTTCAACGTGATGTATTGTGTTTATTTATTTATTTTTTTGTGCAATAAAACACGAATAATTATTTTTGTAAATACACTTTCCAATTGTATATACCTTTTTTCTGGGCATGTACAATCATTTTATTGATTTATTATTTATATATTGATTGTATTATTATATATATGCATATATATATATATATATATATATATATATATATATATATATATATATATATATATATATATGTATGTATGTGTGTATGTGTATGAATGTATATATATATTTTTAATTACATATATATATATATATATATATATATATATATATATATATATATATATATATATATATATATACATATAGTAGTTTAGTTTATATATATGAAGTAGTAGTATTTTTCCTTTTTTATTTAATTATATATTCTTAGTATTCAATACTTGACATCACGAATTATATGCGTTTTTTAAATAAAAGTTAAAAATTAAAATTTGCTCTTATTTATTCGTTATCTTTACTTATTAATAAATATCAATGTTATCATAATCGTTATGAAAAGCTGAATTATCATTTTTAATTTATATAAAATTATAGTTATAACAAAAAGAATAATCAAGGTCGAAAGCCGGGACCGGGATTAGAACTCAGCCTTTGGGTTTGTAAGGGCACTTTTTCAAGCACGTTAACACACTTGTTAGATATATATTACCCCTATGGATGGTAGATACTCTATGTGATAGGATGTCTTGGAGTGATGTGCTGTCTCTGGTTTATGCGTCTTTCTCTGGACGGTTGATGTGAGATGTGCCTGGTGTCCTGATGATGCCGGGTATTGCCGAAATGTTGACTGGTTAATTGTTTGTCGATATCTTAGAGACTTTTTGTGTTTTGGATTCTCCCAATTGTTTTCTAGTATATATATATATATATATATGTATGTATGTGTGTATGTGTATGAATGTATATATATATTTTTAATTACATATATATATATATATATATATATATATATATATATATATATATATATATACATATAGTAGTTTAGTTTATATATATGAAGTAGTAGTATTTTTCCTTTTTTATTTAATTATATATTCTTAGTATTCAATACTTGACATCACGAATTATATGCGTTTTTTAAATAAAAGTTAAAAATTAAAATTTGCTCTTATTTATTCGTTATCTTTACTTATTAATAAATATCAATGTTATCATAATCGTTATGAAAAGCTGAATTATCATTTTTAATTTATATAAAATTATAGTTATAACAAAAAGAATAATCAAGGTCGAAAGCCGGGACCGGGATTAGAACTCAGCCTTTGGGTTTGTAAGGGCACTTTTTCAAGCACGTTAACACACTTGTTAGATATATATTACCCCTATGGATGGTAGATACTCTATGTGATAGGATGTCTTGGAGTGATGTGCTGTCTCTGGTTTATGCGTCTTTCTCTGGACGGTTGATGTGAGATGTGCCTGGTGTCCTGATGATGCCGGGTATTGCCGAAATGTTGACTGGTTAATTGTTTGTCGATATCTTAGAGACTTTTTGTGTTTTGGATTCTCCCAATTGTTTTCTAGTATATATATATATATATATATATGTATGTATGTGTGTATGTGTATGAATGTATATATATATTTTTAATTACATATATATATATATATATATATATATATATATATATATATATATATATACATATAGTAGTTTAGTTTATATATATGAAGTAGTAGTATTTTTCCTTTTTTATTTAATTATATATTCTTAGTATTCAATACTTGACATCACGAATTATATGCGTTTTTTAAATAAAAGTTAAAAATTAAAATTTGCTCTTATTTATTCGTTATCTTTACTTATTAATAAATATCAATGTTATCATAATCGTTATGAAAAGCTGAATTATCATTTTTAATTTATATAAAATTATAGTTATAACAAAAAGAATAATCAAGGTCGAAAGCCGGGACCGGGATTAGAACTCAGCCTTTGGGTTTGTAAGGGCACTTTTTCAAGCACGTTAACACACTTGTTAGATATATATTACCCCTATGGATGGTAGATACTCTATGTGATAGGATGTCTTGGAGTGATGTGCTGTCTCTGGTTTATGCGTCTTTCTCTGGACGGTTGATGTGAGATGTGCCTGGTGTCCTGATGATGCCGGGTATTGCCGAAATGTTGACTGGTTAATTGTTTGTCGATATCTTAGAGACTTTTTGTGTTTTGGATTCTCCCAATTGTTTTCTAGTATATATATATATATATATATATGTATGTATGTGTGTATGTGTATGAATGTATATATATATTTTTAATTACATATATATATATATATATATATATATACATATAGTAGTTTAGTTTATATATATGAAGTAGTAGTATTTTTCCTTTTTTATTTAATTATATATTCTTAGTATTCAATACTTGACATCACGAATTATATGCGTTTTTTAAATAAAAGTTAAAAATTAAAATTTGCTCTTATTTATTCGTTATCTTTACTTATTAATAAATATCAATGTTATCATAATCGTTATGAAAAGCTGAATTATCATTTTTAATTTATATAAAATTATAGTTATAACAAAAAGAATAATCAAGGTCGAAAGCCGGGACCGGGATTAGAACTCAGCCTTTGGGTTTGTAAGGGCACTTTTTCAAGCACGTTAACACACTTGTTAGATATATATTACCCCTATGGATGGTAGATACTCTATGTGATAGGATGTCTTGGAGTGATGTGCTGTCTCTGGTTTATGCGTCTTTCTCTGGACGGTTGATGTGAGATGTGCCTGGTGTCCTGATGATGCCGGGTATTGCCGAAATGTTGACTGGTTAATTGTTTGTCGATATCTTAGAGACTTTTTGTGTTTTGGATTCTCCCAATTGTTTTCTAGTATATATATATATATATATATATATATATATATATATATATATATATATATATATATATATATAATGATTTCCTCCTGTTACAGAGAGATGGCGGTACGTAATGACTGTGGGTCTATCCAACATAACATCGCTTTCTGTTCAACATCCGGGCAAGACTTTGAACTACTACCTCGAGAAGCAGGTGAGTATTTATAAAAACTATTCTTATCTTATCATTTTAAGATTTTAATGGTAGAAGTATTGTTTCAATAGTAAACAGAGAGAAACAGTTTATTATTAAAGAGGTGCTGCCATATTGACAATTTGTAAAACGTATTATAAATATATAGCATAATTACCATTTTCATAATACATAATAAATATATATATATATATATATATATATATATATATATTCTTTCTTTTTTTATAGTGGTTTTCATGTAATTTTCTTTTTTTTTTTTTTTTTTTTCCTCTTTTGCTAAATAGATTCATATAAACCTATTCCTGCATTATATCAAGATATAATTTATTAACGAATATAACTTAAAAACTCTCTAATTAATAAAATATATGCTAAAATATGATGTATTAAATGAATAAAATTTCGCACATTGGTATAAAGCATTACTAAAATTTATATGTGTTTGTTTATTTAGATGAATACTTTAATATATACAAATAAATGCAGGCTGTTGCTATTTCATCAATTTCATTAATTTAGATGCAAATTTTTGGCCTACAAGCCATCCTCAGGCACCTCTGTAAAAGGCCCTTATTTAGTTCAATATATAACATATCATAGAATTAATTATACTTAAATATTCCAATAAATACCGTATACATATTAAAATTATTTAAAATGCATATACTGTCAAATTTAAGTCCAATCCGGACCAAGTCGAAATATACAGCGTCACTAAAAAAATTAATAATTATAATAAAAACACAATGGCAAAATTGAGTTTTTTTTTCGGATTTGACTTAAATATGGCAGTATATGCATTTTAAATAATTTTAGTATGTACATGGTATTTATTGGAATATTTAAGTATAATTAATTCTATGATATGTTATAAATTGAACTAAAAAGGACCTTTTACAGAGATGCCTGAGGATGGCTTGTAGGCCGAAAATTTGCATCGTAATAAATAAATTGGTGAAATAGCAACAGCCTGCATTTATTTCTAAAATTTAACATTTAGTAAATATTTACAAAAAAAAATAATAATATCTTAATCAGATGAAAAAGGAATTTAGTATGTATTTGAAAGTTTTTATTATTAAAATCTTGAATCCTTGCAAAATTAGAGTGCCTTTTTTACTTCAGGTACGCCAGCTATTTTTAAACAGGAAAAGTATCCGTTATAGAAAAGTAATAGCTATTATTATGCCATATTTTGTTTAATATTTGGAGTGGGTTATCTACTATTGCCTTCTATTTGCAATTGCGTTTACTACGAATTGAATAAAACTAAGTCGTTGCTTAAAGTCAGAGGTAGCTGTATTTACGGCACTCCAAAAGTACGGGATATTTCACAGAAACAGAAAATGTAGGAAAGAACACGTCACGAAGGTATATTTTTCGAAAAGAAGTGCTCCCAAATTTAGATGCAACAGGCGAAGTTGCCGACAAGGTATTGGAGCTTACGTCGGGACATGGTTTAACAATTGTCGATTGTCATTAAGGAAAAGCATTTTGTTGTTTTATGATTGGGCGAACTACTAAGTTTTGCAGGAAAGAATTAAAAATGTCATAAAAAACAACCACAGATTGGAAAAAAAATTTACGAGAGATATGATAATAGGCGTTAATGTTTAAAACATCTTAAATAAAAGTTTTTTTTACAAGTTTCAGATGGTTATATAATAGAAGAATAGCAACATTGATCCAAATATAACAGATACTTTTCCTATTTAAAAATAACTGGTGTACCTAAAGTAAAATATCTGATGTGGACAACACATGACTTCCTTGTACGCCTATTAAACTATAAATCGGTGGTTCAAAAACTGATACTGAATTTGGTTACTAGTTTCCGAAGATCGCAGTATCTCAAAAACGAAACTCGGCGTCGCGACGTCCATCTATTGACACACGCACAAATGGGGAGGGAAACCAGTATTTTACACTCAATTTTAACACTTAAAACAAATAATAAATATGTTTAATTGGATTGGAAATTGCGTCTGTAACCTTTATTACCGAAACATATGATTTCTTTATTTAATTTTAATATAATTTTTGATGTAAGCTTATTATGACCTTCAAGTAAAGTACCCTTTTCGGCTCACCAATTTTAACCAAAATCTAGTAAATACATTTATATCGATATAAAAGTCCTATTTACCAAATTTGAGATGTTTTACATTATATTTTAATATCATTTTTGAAGAAAGTCTAATATAACCTTCAAGTAAAGTACCACTTTCGGTTTTCCAATTTAGACCAAAATCTAGTATGTTATTTAAATCAATATATAAGTTATAAATAATAAATTTGAGAAGTTTTGCATTGCATTTTAATGTAATTTTTTATGGAAATCAATTATGGCCTTCAAGTAAAGTACCACTTTCGGTGATTAAGCAGTGACCAAAAAGGGAGGTTCACAACTAGATTTTACAACAATCCTAAATACCGAATTTCTACGGCTAACCGTTTTTGAGTTATGCGAGATACGAACGTACGTACAGACGCCACGACGAAACTAGTCAAAATGGATTCAGGGATGGTCAAAATAGATATTTCCGTTGAATTCTGAAAACCAAAAATTTTCGCGATTACAATACTTCCTTTACTTCGTACAAGGAAGTAAAAAGACCCAACTTATAATACTCTTCAGTTTCCTGCTTTAGACTTTCCTTAAGAAAGGAACCATTTCTTTTTTCCTCTCTTAATCTAAATAGAATTTTCTTCAAAAAACACGCAATTGTTGTTACTTATTTTTAGCTGACGTTTCAGCCCTCATTGTTAGACTTCATCTGAGTAAAACAAGAACGCAGACGAAATTAAAAAAAAAAAAAAAGGCTCTGATTTTTTTTTCTTTTTGAGAAGCAGGAGAGGAGATTCTTTTTGAAGATTTCTCTTTAAGAACAAAGGATATATTATATTAAAAGTTACATAATTTTTCATTTTCCTTTTAGATGCCAACATAGAATTAGAATAATGTAATACTTTTCTTTGCATAATTTATCAGGCTGAAAATTTTCCCTGTCCCAGAAGATGATGCAAAAACTCAGAAGCTATTTCAACTTTGTAAGTAAATGTAAAAGGGGTTCTAAAGCCTATTTGTTTCCCTTATCAAAACGGTTAGGGCCAACATTAAAATGAAACTTAAATTAATTCCTCTGCTTTATCACATTTCTTATACCTCTTTACCTCAAATACAAGTTTCCACTCAGTTTCCTCCGCATTGGTTTGTATCGACCTTAACTCAAACTTTATATCTTAAAGTCATTCCAGTCAAACCCAGTTGATACGAAACTTGTTAGTTGTAGAAAAAATATTCCATGTGCTTCCAGTAAAGTTTAATAAATGGTAATTAATAATATAGTAATTAATAATATAAATACGCCTATTTAAAAAAAACTACGTCGATTTATAAATGTCTGAGTATACATTATTATAACAAGTTTCGTATTATATATTTGTACATCATTTTTTTACCATGCTAATCATTTCTGTTTAACACCATCTTTTATTAATGTTATTGGTACTCTCACTGTTTTTGTCTTAGCCCTGATAATGGCCTAAAACTTCGGCCGAAACGTTGGCACACAATAAAAATAAGTTACATTTATTAGTATGTTCTTCAGTGACCGCACCACTCACTCTGCCTCCACTGGCTTTTAATACCAGTGACGCAGCTGGGTGAGAAGCGCTGAGATTTCCTGGAGCCCTACTTTTCCATCCACACATGGGGGACAAAGCTTGGTTCGAAATTCCCTTGGCAAATTGTAAATATTGTATGTAGCTATGAATGTCTTCAAGATTATTTTATTTTATTGTTACTTACATAAATTTTCTTTATCTTGGTTGTTTGCTTATTTTGCTATTGTTTAATTTCCTATCTATTTATTTCAATTTGTGGTGTACATATTTTTTAATTATTGTTATTTCTTTTTATGTCATTTTATTTATTTTTATTTTAATAATATAATAATAAAAGGCTTAGCGAACCCGAAGGTTCGATGCCGATACCATCAATCGCTACCTACAAACCTCGATCCACCGACTACCATCCAAACCCGAATCCATTAGATCCCCCTTAATACAATCCTTCCACCTACGTTTCGGTCTACCCCTCGGGCATTTACCAGTCGGCTCAGCGTTTATTAACTTTTTAGGAATTCGTTCGTTACTGAGCCCAACAACTTTGCAAGCCCATTTCAACCATCGCGATGATATCACTTCGATTATATTAGCAGGGTGCATGCTCCACAATTCCGCGTTGTGTAATCTCCTAAATTCTCCAGTTGACTCATCCTTTTTCGGACCAAATATTTTACGCAATACCTTATTCTCGAAGACCTTAAGGCGTTGTTCGTCCTTCAATGTTAGCGGCCACGTTTCACATCCATAGAGAACTGTAGGCAAGATAATACTTTTGTGTATTCTAAGTTTTGAGTTTCTGGACAAAATGCGTGACCTAAGTAATGTTGATACCGAAAAATAACAAGCAATTCCCACCTTTAACCGCGCCTTTAGTTCCTCTTGAATTTCGTTTTTTCTAGTAAACCCCAAATACTTAAATTTCTCAACGTGTTCAAACCAAATCTCCTATATCTATATCATCAAAATCGCCCCCTATTTCTGTTGCTAACCATATATTTCGTCTTATCTTTATTTATTTTGAGCCCAACCTCTTTGCCAGCTTTCATCAACGTTATTTTTATTTTATTTTATTTATATGTGCCCATAATTATGAAACTGGTCTAAGTCAAAATTAAAAAAAAAAATGAATTTATCACTTATTTCACACGACATGATTTTAAACTAAATTTATTCAATGTAATTTTTACGATAACGTCAAAAATGAACCTTTAGATAGTAGTTGTAATTACAACGTTATACGGAATTCATTTAGTGTTAATTATGAAAGTGGTCTAAGTCAACAATTTAAAGAAATTATATAAACATAACTTAAACTATTATATAAACCTAAAAGAGGAAGACCAAAAATATACGAAAATATTCAATTACTTCCATTATACAACACCACTAGACCAGTAACGGAAGAAAAACATAAAGATCTTATGTGTTTACTACCATACATCCCTCCATTTTTTCATGAACATTTAAAAATCTTAAAAACTCGAAATTATGATAAAAATGGATTACTTGTTAAAAATGATTAATAAATGTTTATGAACTATTTTGTTAAAGTTGTTGTTTCAAATAAAAATCACAATTTTTTATTACTTTAAGTCAATTATAGGACATTCAGTTAATTTTGAAAATGGTCTAAGTCAATTCAAGCTTTAAAAACAACATTTTCCTTTGAAATTCACACAAAATTTCATATCTATAATAAATTTCCATTAATCAAGACTAATAAAATTATAAATTGAAATGTCGCATAATATAAAAATATTTTTTAATTTATTCAAATGCGGTTCATTAAGTATCTCGAAACAAGAAATATATGACTTAGACCACTTTCATAATTATGGGCACATATAATTTTTATTATTTATAACTTTTATTATTATTTTTTTCACTTTGTATATATGTTATGAATGGAGTCTTACAGCAGTAATACCGATTGTTCTTGATTGTGGCAGATTGTATTATTTCTCAATAAAAATTTATTTACAAAAAAAAAAAAATTTGTGATCATAGTATTCGTGGACGTAGTATCCTTGATAGGACGAAAGTTAGCTTAACAAGGATGAAGGGCTTAGCGAGGACTGCTTAATGGCGTCCTCGAGTGATTCTTGAGTGGGTATTAAATTATTTAAGAGTATAAGATACTAGGCGTCTTTCTTTGTAACGGGATTCATACTCCATTCCCTATCCGTACTCTAATTTCAAAGCATACATTTCATCATTATCAACATTTGTGAAACCAACTAATCAGTATTTGAGGTGTGGAGATGCAAAAGGAGATAAGAAGAAGAAGTTGACAATTTTTCAGGAAACCCAAAATTGTATACAATTCAGGTTATTTTCTTTGGAAACAATTATTCCTGCATCAGAATTTTCTTAAATAAATCAAAAATATAATTATAAAATATTGTTTGACTTTTCCTATAAATAAATTGGATTTGTCCCTTTCTACAAGGAAAAATAAAATAAAAAATCAATAAACAATGAAAAAACTCATAAATATTAGCACATTTATTATTTTAATCATTTAACATTAGTATCAAACAATATTGTGAAAAGAAATTGAAAAAAAAAAAAATAAAGTATAAATAATTTCTCAAGACATTATTTTTTTTTTAGTATTTTACTTCCTTGTACGAAGCAAAGGAAGTATTGTAATCGCCAAAATTTTCGGTTTTCAGATTTCAACGAAAATATCCATTTTGACCATCCTTGAAACCGTTTTGACTTGTTTCGTCGTGACATCTGTACGTACGTGCGTATTTCGCACAACTCCAAACCGGTTAGCCGTAGAAAGTTGAAGTTTTGTATTTAGGATTGCTGTAAAATCTAGTTGTGAACCTCCCTTTTTGGTTACTGTATGATCACCAGAAGTGGTGCTTTACTTGAAGGTCAATTTCAATTTTCATAAAAATTATATTAATATATAATACAAAACTTCTTAAATTTAGTATTTATAACTTATATATGGATTTAAATAACATACTAGATCTTGGTCTAAATTGGAAAACCGGAAGCGGTACTTTACATGAAGGTCATATTAGACTTTCATCAAAAATTATATTAAAATATAATGTGAAACATCTCAAATTTGGTAAATAGGACTTTTATATCGATATAAATGTATTTACTATATTTTGGTTAAAATTGGTGGGCCGAAAAGTGTACTTTACTTGAAGGTTGTAATAAACTTACATAAATAATTAAATACAGAGATCATGTGGTTCGGTAATAAAGGTTATAATTGTAATAAGGTTATTATAAACGCGATTTTTTTTCCACTCTAATTTTATTTTATTACTTGTTTTAAGTGTTAAAATTGAGTGTAAAATACTTGTTTTCCTCCCCATTTGTGAGCTGAACAAGTCTGCAGCAGGAGAATAAGATATAAGTTGAGTGGGTTTTTCCGCTTAAAATGTCGAAACTGTCGATTTCCAATGCTTTATCTAGTGATATTGATAGTTTTAATGTTGTCACGGGAAACGAAGAAATATCTTGAGAACTTGTTACTTACTGAAATTAAGCGACTTATAATAACGGAATGAGACCTCCAGAACTTGTGTGTGTGTGTCAATAGATGGATATCGCGAGACCGAGTTTCGTTTTTACTGCAATCTTCGGAAACTAATTCAGGATCAATTTTTGAGCGACCGATTTATAATTTAATAGGCGTGCAAGGAAGTCATATGTTGTCCATATTAGATATTTTAAATTCTTTATAATAAAGCGCCAAAAACTGTTGTGATTTCGGTATAGGTATTATATAATAAAAGCACCTTGCATGAGCTAAAAATAAAAATAAATTAAAATGTAAATTCATTAAAGCAAAATAACAGATAGTGAAGGAGTTCAAGCCTCGTCAATAGTAGAGTAATCTATCAAACAAAATAGATTTAGCACTATAGCATAACAATGAACTTTACCTACTATTAAGTGGCGCTCCAAGCGGCTTTTTTGAGATGGTTTATCCCTTTATGAAACTTAACTATGGTTGGAACATCGAAAGAAAAATATCGATATTTTGCGATATCGCGAAACCAAATATCAATATCCACCGATAATCGCAAGAAAAATATCGATATATCGAAGAGAAATGGATGAAAAAGAAAAGAAACCTTGCATTAATTGAGTATAATGTCAAACTTTAGAGAAGGTTATGAAATAATATAATTATTATTTATAAAACAATATTTTTATTATCCATGAATCATTACAAAAAATATCTGATGTGGACAACACCTGACTTCCTTATACGCCTATTAAACTATAAATCGCTGGCTCAAAAAGTGATCCTGAATTTGGTTACAAGTTTCCGAACATTGCAGTATCTCAAAAACGACACTCGGCGTCGCGACACCCATTTATTGACACACACACAAATGGGGAGGAAAACCAGTATTTTACACTCAATTTTAACACTTAAAAGAAGTAATACAAATGTTTAATTAGATTGGAACCCAAATTGTGTTTGTAACCTTTATTACCGAAACATATGATTTATGTATTTAATTTAAATATAATTTTGGATTTAAACTTATTATGACCTTCAAGTAAAGTACCCTTTTCGGCTCACCAATTTTAACCAAAATCTAGAAAATACATTCATATCGATATAAAAGTCCTATTTACCAAATTTGTGATGTTTTACATTATATTTTAATATAATTTTTAATGTAAGTCTAATATGACCTTAAAGTAAAGTACCGCTTCCGGTTTTTCAATTTAAACCAAAATCTATTATGTTATTTAAATCAATATATAAGTTATAAATACTAAATTTGAGAAGTTTTGCATAGTATTTTAATATAATTTTTGATAAAAATCAATTATGACCTTCAAGTAAAGCACCACTTCCGGTGATCAAGCAGTGACCAAAAAGGAAGGTTCACAACTAGATTTTACAACAATCCTAAATACGAAATTTCAACTTTCTACGGCTAATTGTTTTTAGGTTATGCAAGATACGAACGTACGTACGTACAGACGCTACGACGAAATTAGTCGAAATGGATTCAGGGATGGTCAAAATGGATATTTCCGTTGAAATCTGAAAACCGAAAATTTTCGCGAATACAATACTTCCTTTACTTCGTACAAGGAAGTAAAAAGATGATTAAAAAAAAAAATGTATAACACATTTTTATCTTGAATGCTTTTAGCCATATTTCATATATTATATTCTTCTACAAGTTTTTCAAAAATAAAATCTTCAAATTTCTAAAAAATTTATTTATCTTATAAAGTTTCAATGCATACACTGAGCATTTTCAAAATATTTATCTAAAAGCATGTAATTCATCTGATATATTATACATTTCAGTACAACCCTCATTTATATTATTACCTATTTGTCTTTGCATAGGATTAATTAACATTATTTATATTTCAATCTTATCTACTAATTATTATTTTATTACTAATGTAACTAAATATTGTTTATTCTCATTTTTACTCTATTATATCTATAAATTAACATGGGCTATATTTTATGCAATGATTAAGTCAATAAATATATACAACAATTTATTTACAATTATCGTATTGCCTATTTTATTTAAATTTGGTGAGTGATATATTCATATTATTTTTTATTTTGGTAATCTTAAGCTTAAGTTTATTTGAAGGGTACAGAGGAAAAACCTGGACTCTATTTCATAATACAAGTGCAAGTAGACTTATTATTTACCAGGTATATGACACACTGTGAAATGTTGAAACAGGATAATATTTATAATAGTTATTTACTATTTTAATTAACTACAATCGGGACTGAATTCGGATAGATCCACAACAGTCCATAGACAGCGTCATAGATTAATTAAATAATTAAGCTATAATGTAAAGTACAGCTCACGGATAAAATTAAAAATATGTTAAAGATTAAACAAAATTTTTAATTAAAATAAAATAATAAAGTTCAAAATATCAGTATCACCGATATATCATTGTAAAATATCGATATATCTGATGTTAACATATCGACAGAAAATATCGATTTTTTTTTTTTAAATCCGATATATCGATATATCGCGTTTCGATATCCCAACCCTAAACTCAACCCAAAATGTGATGGTAAAATTAAAAGAGGAGGTTTTTTTTTTTTCTTTTTTTTTCTCCACGCCTGATTTCATTTATTATATCTATTATTGGTTCTTTATTTCAATTATTTTTATAGTTGAAGAAAACATTAATATTTTTTCTTAAGCCTGAAGGTTAGGCTTAGGTTAGAAACTGTTTATTTTAAAATGTGTAAATATTATCACATACCTTTTGTTTTGACGTTTCGACCAAATTATAGTAATTTTCAAGTTTATTTAAAATTTTGCGTATTATAAATTCTAGTTAAAGTAAGTCATTGGTAGTGATGGGTCGTTTTTGCGAGACTTGGTTATTTGGACTAAGAGAACCTTAAAACGTATATTTCCTTTGAAAACTCGAATTAGAAATTTTTCACGACCGAAATACTTCCCCTTATTATATATTTCATATATAGGCAACGGAAAATAATTAGGGATTGATAAATTATTTGCCACTTCTATAAATTTGTTTTATTGAAAACTAGTTTCGAATGTTATAAATTCATTCTCAGTTCTAAAAACACAAAAAAAATTCAAAAATAAGCAATTCAAAATATAGTTGGTATTATTATACATATTAAATTATATTAATATGAATCAGTATTATAAAACATTTATGAATTATTAATTAAGACAAGAAATCAAATACATGCTGAGTTGACATCCGCATGATGGTATAGAAGGTGCATGTATAACATTCGAAACTATTTTTATACATTTTTAAAGATTGATCCTTCTATACCATCATGTGGATGTCGACTGAATGGAAAGTAATTACTATATATTTCATATATAGGTAAGAGAAAGTAAAAATATACTATGTTGACTGCATCCCGATTATTGATTTCATCATCTTAATCATAACTGTATGTTTATATTAACTCTACAAAGAAGTAGCCAAGGAGTAAATTTAGTAACTGTATAATTTATACTGTGTTGTATGTATAATATTGCTCCAGAGTCCTATAATAATTTATGAGGAAGCCATGAGCTGAGTCTGTAGAATTACAAAAGCAAGAGGCGCTTGTTTGCGGCGATGAAGGAGGAGGCCGAGACAAGCCAGCCCTCCTCCCCCCTGGCGAATTTATGATCCAGCGGCAAATGGCTTTAATAAATACTCAAAATGGGACATTTTCTGCTGATTTTTAGTCCTCAGGTGCCGTATTTTCCAGCTAATGTATTTGGCGATTCACTTATATTCGGGGCAGGGTTCAGCACGGGTTGTCTTAGATCATTCTTCCATTACTAGCTCTGCCGCGAGCATTAAAGTTTAGGGTTATACCGTCTGGGGAAATAAGATATAAATCTTGGGATATTAGAATGGATCCTGGATATATCGCAGTAATATCTCTGTCATTTCCATATAGCATTATCGCTTAGTTAGGGTTGGTAAATTATTTGCCACTTCTATAATTTTGTTTTTATTTAAAACTAGTTACGAATGTTATACATTCATCTTCAGTTCTAAAAACACACAAAAATTCAAAAATTAATAATTCAAAATACAGTTGACATTCGCGTGATGGTATAGAAGAAGATCCCATTTATGGGTTATAGATCCCATTTGTAACAGAAAAAACCAATTACACAGGCCAACAAACTTTTGTACTGAAAATGCCTTATTCCTATAGTTTTTAGGGTGCTGAATCCAAATATGATATTAAAAAAGCTTTATCACCCACAATTTCTTCGCATTTTATACTTAAATTTATTAAATTAAGCGATTTTTAAAGAATTGAACAGCTTTCAGTCTTAGGCCTCATGAAACAATTAGGCCTTAAGTTAGGCCTCATCAAACCTGGCATTAGAAAAATGATGTTTGATGTTAACTTTGAATCCACAATGACCTTAAATGAGAAAGAAGCATGGGTATCATTCAAGCAAGTCGTTACAAAGTTCTTGGGAAATGAAAAAGACCCAGAGTATGTTTCTATTGTAGCTAACATGTTACAGAAGTTTAAAAAGTTAGGATGTTTGATGAGCCTGTAACCTAAGGAAAACTATGGGTGATACAAAAAAACTAAGGCCAGATTTAGATTCGGCACATAAAAATCTATAAATATAAACTATTAAAAAAGTTTTCAAAAAAAAAAAATTTGTTGGCCTGTGTTATTGATCCCATCTGTAACAGAAAAAACAATTACTCGCCTGAATTACTCGAAACCCCGACCCTTAAACCGTTTACCTATAATCACTCCACCTTTCTTTCATTGCTAGTTTTGTGCGAGAACAAACCAGTACAAATTTTTCTGTTTGATATAATCTATTTAAACCTTGGTGAGTACCAATATTTGATTTCTTGTGTTAATTAAATTCATAACTCATAAATGGTTTATTATACTAATTTATATTACATTTAATTTAATATGTATAATACCAAGCTGTATTTTGAATTGCTTATTTTTGAATTTTTGTGTGCTTTTAGAACTGAGGATGAATGTATAGCATTTCACTAGTTTTCAATAAAAACTAAATTGACGAAGAAGTGCAAATAATTTATCAATCCCTGATTAGATTGATCCTTCTATACCATCATGCGGACGTCAACTGATTTTCACTTAGGTTGGCGTCCATTAAATTATTTACTTTTTGTTATTATTATGTATTCACTAATTCTGGCATCATCAGGTCAGAAAAAGATAAAATCATATAATTGAAGATCAGAGACTGCACATCTCACATTAATAGTCACCTAATAGAAAAATTACATCACTCTAAGCCGATTCAGCACGCACTTGTATTTGAGGTTCTTAAGGTTTTGGAATCTTTATAAAGAGATCCCATCACAAAAACGACTTTAAAAAATACTAAACATAATATTTATTTCTCTTCGTTTCAAGTAAAAAAAAGCATGGGAAACAGATAGTAACAAGCAATAGCTGCACAAACATTAAGTGTCATTGACTTAACAAATAATTAAGTACAATGACTATAAAGATAGTAATAACCCGTATTTTAAAGATTATTGGCCCCCTAAAATATATAATAAATTAATAATTGAAGTATGAACTTTTTTTTCTTCTCTCCACAAAAAAGGAGAAATGAGTAACAAAAATTAATAAACATTTTTCATTTTAAAGATCTTCCGTCTCTTCATTTGTTGTTTATTTTATAACGCTCATTTAATAAGCATTAACCTGATAGAGTCTTCGATGTGAATTTGCTTCCACGTTGTCGGCCATCTACTTACCTACTTACGTACGTACATAAGCTTTTCTAAATTTATTTTTGTCTTCTTTTTTCTTGTTTGTTTTCGCTTTCTTTATTCAAAATAATTTTTTCTCTGTAGTTATTGTTGGTGAAGATTTGATTAATAAAGACTTAATTAGCTTCACCAGCTCTTAATCATTTCATCCAACGTTTCGGCTCACATCCCATCATCAGGTGCATAAGGTATTCTATAAAGGACCAAATTGACATCATCATTATTGGCTAATCTGTAAACTAAATTTATTTTTCTGCTTGTAAATAGTTTTTAATTAAATTGTTACTTACCAATTTAAAAATATTTTACTATATCAAGACATATCAAATAAATTTATGATAGGATATTGTAATTATAATAAGGATAATGTAAAAAAAAAATGAATTTGATTAAATAATCAATTTAAATTGTATCATAAATGGTTTCAATGATGATGTAAATTTGATCCTATAGAATATGTACCTGATGATGGCATGAGAGCTGAAACGTTGGGTGAAATAATAAAGAGCTGGTGAACCCAATTTAGCCTTTATTGATCGCAGCCAATATTTATGTTTTTTGTTGCGTGGATGGAGAACTCTGGCAGTAGTAATAAATATGTACACTGTTTTGTTGGTATTGTTAGCACTGCTAAATCGATATTGCTATCATTACTAAATACAATTGTAATTGTATGTTAAGGTCCAGAGATCTTAATCTGTTCGATAAAACGAGACTTCATTTCCAGAGAAATACGTTATTTATTTTGTTCCTCATTTTGTGCAGCAATTAATTTTATTTGACATAACCAAAAAACCTGGGTCCAAATTAAGATATAACATAGATAATTAACTTCTGGGTACTCCTTATAGCTGATAACAAATAACTAATAATTATTCAAATGAGACACGTATGTCAGCTGTTAATTGCGAGACGAGAGTGATTAGTTTAACTTTGTCCCACCGCAAGCGCTGTGATAGGTAACATACTTCAACTATAAAGATGGCCTCGTTGAACGAACTTAATTGTGAACCAAACCGTTACACAATAAATAAATAAAGTCATTACTGATTTCTTGTAACTGAGTTTCCATTTAAGCAATAAAGTAGAGGTATCTAAATTATTCATTTTATTTTCTTATAAATCTAAAAAATAAGGTCGAGGTTTAATATAATGAAATTTACTATCTACAGATTTCTAAGTTTGAAATCAGAGGTAGGTCTTCTGTGCTTTATTGCTGGGAATAAAGTTCTAGAGGCCTATGCGGGAACAGATAGGGTCTGTGGTGGAGCAGTGACCTTTCTGATTAGTAGCCTATGGACCCATGCCCGATAACACACATAGAAGGTTGAAAAGGAGCAGGATGAGGGATCTCCTTGATTAACAGGGACTGCTTTTCCTCATGCCTCTCTTGTTGTATTAATGAATCCCTAGTGTTAGGTCATCGAATCCAATGTATGTCTGTATTTCCTTTTAAAATGTGGGTACTTACATATTAAATGGGAGATCATTTCTTCTATCGTTGTCGGTTATAACCTGACACAATAACCTAATAACGTGTCTTTTTCCGCGTATTTATGTGGCAGCACCGACAAATAAATTTTAAATTACATTATAAATCCATTATTGAAAAAAAAAATCTGATGTGGACAACACATGACTTCCTTGTACGCCTATTAAACTATAAATCGGTGGCTCAAAAAGTGATCCTGAATTTAGTTACTAGTTTCCGAAGATTGCAGTATCTCAAAAACGACAATCGGCGTCGCGATATCCATCTATTGACACACACAAACAAATGGGGAGGAAAACTAGTAAGAGTTATGCGAGATACGAACGTACGTACGTACAGACGCCAAGGCAAAACTAGTCAAAATGGATTCAGGGATGGTAAAAATGGATATTTCCGTGGAAATCTGAAAACCGAAAATTTTCGCGATTACAATACTTCCTTTACTTCGTACAAGGAAGTAAAAATGGAATAATCCCAAAACTTTGAATTTATATTATGGCATTAAAAAATTGTATTCATTGGGATTAAATAAAACAAATTACTGCTATCGACTTCCGTTCGCTACGTTCGCTCATGAGATAAACAAACCCCCAACGTATCCTTTTTGTTTAGGTGGGGACTTTACCGTGATTTAAATTTAGTTATTTGTCTAATGGCAATGCCATACTCATTCTTACAGAATTCCTTCGCTGGAATAAATCAAAAACATTGAAAATACTTTATTACATTTTTTTTTTTTTTTTATATCACCAAACAAGGAACTTATAAAAATACGAAATTATATTAATAAACAAAACACAGAACTGATAACAAAGGTTACAGTGTTCGTCATAACCGATACTAATAAACCTTATGATCGTATAAACCTTAATACGTAAGTACCAATAATGTGTAAATAAAGAAATGAAGTATATATATATATATATATATATATATATATATATATATATATATATATATATATATATATATATATATATATATATATTCTTCGATATACCTTAAAAAAACCCAGCATTTGTAGCCTTTATTACCGAACCATGCGATCTCTGTATTTAATTTTAATATAATTTTTGATGTAAGTTTATTATGACCTTCAAGTAAAATACCCCTTTCTGCTCACCAATTTTAATCAAAATCTAGTATATTGTTTATATTGACATATAAGTCCTATTTACTGAATTTGAGATGTTTTACATTATATTAAATCTAATTTTTGATGAAAGTTAATTACGACCATTCAATTAAAGTACCACTTCCAGTTTCCCAATTTAAACCAAAATCTAGTATGTTGTTTGAGTAAATATATAAGTTATAAATACATAATTTGAGAAGTTTTGCATTATATTTTAATATAATGTTTATGAAAATCAAAATTGACCTTCAAGTGATGTACCACTTCCGGTGATCATGCAGTGACCAAAATGAGAGATTCACAACTAGATTTTACAGCGATTCTAAATACAAAATTTTTACTTTCTACGGATAACGTTTTTTGAGTTATACGTACGTACAGACGTCACGACGAAACTAGTCAAAATGGATTCAGAGATGGTCAAAATAGAAATTTCCGTTGAAATCTGAAAACCGAAAATTTTCGCGATTATAATACTTCCTTTACTCCGTACATGGAGAAAAAATATAAAATTGTAATCCAAGATACAATAGTCTCCCCTTGTTTGAGTAAATATACAAGTTATAAATACATAATTTGAGAAGTTTTGCATTATATTTTAATATAATGTTTATGAAAATCAAAATTGACCTTCAAGTGATGTACCACTTCCGGTGATCATGCAGTGACCAAAATGAGAGATTCATAACTAGATTTTACAGCGATTCTAAATACAAAATTTTTACTTTTTACGGATAACGTTTTTTGAGTTATACGTACGTACAGACGTCACGACGAAACTAGTCAAAATGGATTCAGAGATGGTCAAAATAGAAATTTCCGTTGAAATCTGAAAACCGAAAATTTTCGCGATTACAATACTTCCTTTGCTCCGTACATGGAAGTAAAAATATAAAATTGTAATCCAAGATACAATAGTCTCCCCTATAGATATACGTATGTATCCTCATTTTATGCAGCTGCATTTATTTTGAATTAAAACTAAAAAATACAAACAATATATACATTTTAAATAAAATTTATTTTATCGTTGAATATATTTAAACAAATTCTTAGTATGACAAGAAGTTGTCATTTGGACTTTTGGCTTGAAAGTTCTCGTTAAAGATCTTTTCGCTCCAGATGCTGACTATGGAGCCCTCATAAATATTGAAATGGGAATGAGATATTCAGAAATGGGAATGAGATATTCAAGCGAGACTTCATTTGTTCCTCACTCCTATTCATTCGATATGCCCGAGAGAACAGAGAGACAAAAAATATTTCAGTGTGTATCTACAGAAAAATAATGTTTTAGTTAACTTTTGACAATAATGAACTTGGAGCAAATTATAAATCTCTATATTGTTTTTTTTTTTAGTTTTTGTACGGATTATAATATGCTTTTTGGATCATACAATAGTTGAGCCTGTTGATGTATTCATAGTGATCATATTGGCATTAAACCATATGTTTGAATCATAAGAGTTGAGTTAACAAAAATATTACTAAGTGTTGTTTATAAAAGTTTCATTTATTAAAAGTAACTTTGTAAATATTCTTATCAAAAACAGAACCATTACTTTCTCAGTCAGTGGAGATTAAAAACAAATATCTGATGTGGACAGCACATGACGTCCTTGTACGCCTCTTTATAGGATATCGATATTATCGAAATATTGATAGTTTTCGATATTCGATATTATGATATCGATATTTCTGTGCCGATATAGTTAATGTATTGTTTTTATAATATCGATATAGTTATTATATAGATTTTATAATATCGATATTTCTGTACGAATATCATTAAGATATTGTTCTTATAATATCGATATTTCTGTGTCGATATAGTTAATGTATTGTTTTTATAATATGGATATAGTTATTATATAAATTTTATAATATCGATATTTCTGTGCGAATATCATTAAGATATTGTTCTTATAATATCGATATTTCTGTGTCGATATAGTTAATGTATTGTTTTTATAATATCGATATAGTTATTATATAAATTTTATAATATCGATATTTCTGTACGAATATCATTAAGATATTGTTCTTATAATATCGATATTTCTGTGTCGATATAGTTAATGTATTGTTTTTATAATATCGATATAGTTATTATATAAATTTTATAATATCGATATTTCTGTACGAATATCATTAAGATATTGTTCTTATAATATCGATATTTCTGTGTCGATATAGTTAATGTATTGTTTTTATAATATGGATATAGTTATTATATAAATTTTATAATATCGATATTTCTGTGCGAATATCATTAAGATATTGTTCTTATAATATCGATATTTCTGTGTCGATATAGTTAATGTATTGTTTTTATAATATCGATATAGTTATTATATAGATTTTATAATATCGATATTTCTGTACGAATATCATTAAGATATTGTTCTTATAATATCGATATTTCTGTGTCGATATAGTTAATGTATTGTTTTTATAATATGGATATAGTTATTATATAAATTTTATAATATCGATATTTCTGTGCGAATATCATTAAGATATTGTTCTTATAATATCGATATTTCTGTGTCGATATAGTTAATGTATTGTTTTTATAATATCGATATAGTTATTATATAAATTTTATAATATCGATATTTCTGTGCGAATATCATTAAGATATTGTTCTTATAATATCGATATTTCTGTGTCGATATAGTTAATGTATTTTTTTTATAATATGGATATAGTTATTATATAAATTTTATAATATCGATATTTCTGTGCGAATATCATTAAGATATTGTTCTTATAATATCGATATTTCTGTGCCGATATAGTTAATGTATTGTTTTTATAATATCGATATAGTTATTATATAGATTTTATAATATCGATATTTCTGTACGAATATCATTAAGATATTGTTCTTATAATATCGATATTTCTGTGTCGATATAGTTAATGTATTGTTTTTATAATATGGATATAGTTATTATATAAATTTTATAATATCAATATTTCTGTGTCGATATAGTTAAAATATTTGTTTATTTGAAAGTGGGCCATATTGTCCCGAAAAGTGGTCAGGAATGATCAATAAAGTTGTAGAAGTGAATAAGCGGAAACTTTTTCTGAAAATTGATAATTTAAATGATTATTGTACCCTCATGAAAACTCAGTTTTTTGTTTTTGTTTTTAACTATTTTGAATAGTTAAAATATTGTTTTTATAATATCGATATTTCTATGCGGATATCATTTAATATTGTTTTTATTAAGTTCATTTACAGCAGGATTTAAATATTAAGAAACAGGTCATCTCCTAATCCCCTTCCAATTCGTCTAGAATTTTTTTTTTTTTAATATTAACGATATTTTGTAATGTCGATATTTTGAAATATCGATATTGTTATCCGATATCGATAATTTGCTTTAGATATCGACGTGCTCTGTGGTCTCTGGTACTTCGTAACTGGGGTATGAGGAATCGGTGTTCTTTCTATGCTCCACGATCTTTGCTATATGATGTATTACTCATGTGGTTAGTTTTAGTAGTTCAATATTTAGAGGCAGTTAGTGCCACTGTTCAGGTGGTTCATGATAATAGTTACCTTTTAAAAGAGCAAAGATAGATAACACATGCAAAGTAGTATAAATAAAGGGGAAAAGATAAACTTTATAGGATTTAAGCCTTTCAAAAGAATTTTTTTCACCTCTTATAAAGTTGGGTTTTCGCAGATAGACATTTTTCATTATGGGCCATCGATTTGATGATGTCTTCTTTATTTTCTTCTTGGTAGAAGGGTCTCAAGCCAACGCCGGTCCCTACTCGGCCGTTTCATTGCTGGGGGAGGAGGGGGGGGGAGGGTTTCGCCTCAATTCCCTTCAATCCTTTTGGTATATTCTTGATAGGAAATCCTTGTATCGATACTGCAAGGTACTATGACATTACTAAATATTTACAATCCTTGCATTTGAGAAAGCGGTGAGAGACTCTGGTATTGACACATCTTGAACTATAAAAATTAAAATTAAATATAATAAAAATAAAAAATAAAATAAAAATAAATAACGCAATTACCATGAGCCTTCTATACTACAATGTACAACTATGGGGCCTGTGGTATATGGATAGGCTAGAAAGTGTAAACTTAAATTTTTATAAGCGTTTATTTTCATTAAATAAAAATGCACCTTTCTGGATAATGAGATTGGGATTTAATGTTCCCCATTGCTCCGTTACAGTACTAAAATTAGCATTGGCGTGGATCCAAAAAAAATTGAAAATGAGTAGTAACAGATTTCCAAAAATTTGTTTTAACAAATTGAAGGAAACATATAATGAGGGAAAAAATTATCAGAAATACAATTGGGTGAATCAGTTATACACTCTCTTGTGCTCTGTAAATAAACAGTCAATCTTGGAATTAGAGGACCTCTGTGTATTCCAGACTGAAATGGACGAAACACTAAGACTATTTAAAAGCTACATGGTGGAGCGAGATGAACAAAAACTAATCTCCTCTAAATACAGTCCATTATATCTTCTCATGTATTCAGAAAGTGATAAGCCTCAGCCATATCTAGCTCTAAATTCCCCGTTCCCTATGACTAAAACATTAGTGCAAATCAGATTATCCGGCAACTATTATATTAAACTAACATTTAATAATATTTATAGCATTTCAAGCCGAAAGAAAACTGATCTATCAGCAATTTAAATGAGCTTGAGGATCATTTTCATATTTTGGTCCGGTGGCCAATCTATACACCTTTCCGTCATCACTACCTGCCTCAGTCCGTAAATTTTAACAGATGAGTTATTTAGAATTGGCAATAGCGATCTCCTTAAGAACCTGTTTTACTACGTTAGGCAATGTTCTAGATTGAAATCGTTTATTGTCAATGAATGATGTTGTTAATTTGTTGATCATAGCAGCGGGTCTAATCATGTATCATAAATTATTTATTTGTGTATATAAGCTGTTTAAATGTATTTATTTATGCATTGTTTATGTTATAGTAATATTTTATTTTTATATTGTTATATGTTATATTGTATTATTGTATCTATATATACTTATGTCATGTATTTGGAAATGACGTTGATCTAGCAACGTAGTCAAATTATATTTTTTCACTTTAGTACTTAAATATTTTTACAAAATTATAGTTATTGTAGCCATCATCATTTTAGCCAACTCTATTTGTATGGGGCACACCCCGAAAGCAAATAAAATATTCATTCGTTCATTCTGGACATAGTTGGAAGACACACACGAATAGGCGTCTCAGACGCTTTTCTTGCTCTTGGAGGCCCAGCAAGAAGAATGGGACTTGTGATCAATGAACAAAAGACGAAATATATGTTAACGGGGCAGAAGGCAATGCGAAATGAGACGATCCGGCATCACATTTGATAAGGTGAATGAATTTATTTACCCAGGTATTAACCCAGGTTATTAACTCGGTAGCCAGGTAAATATAGGTGAGGATGTAACAGCAGAAATTAAAAAAAGAATCAATGCTTCTAATAGGTGCTATTTATGGCCTTCAATGACATTTTAGGAGCAACATCCTTGCCAAAAGTTCCAAACTTCTTCTATATAAAACATTAATCCACCCAGTCATTATGGTTCAGATACATGGACCTTGAGCGAGAAAAATGAGCAAGACCTTCTTGTTCATGAGCGCAACATCTATGGCCCAATGTATGATGGAGAATGGAGAAGCATTCACGGAGCGCTTATATGGTAAGACATGTTGGTCGTCCTAGGCTTCGTTTGGAGCACGACGTGGATGCGATGTGCGAGGGCTACTGGTGGTCCGGAACTGGAAGGTAGCAACTCAAGATCGGGACAACTGGCGAAGGCTAATAAAGGAGGCCCTGAACCGGCAACGAATTGTCGCGCCGCTGTAAGTAAGTAGGTAAATATTTACAAAATCAAACAAACGATCAATAAGAAAATCTAATTAGGGAATGATAACTTATTTGCCACTTCTATAAATTTGTTTTATTGAAAACTAGTTTCGAATGTTATATATTCATCTTCAGTTCTAAAAAAACACAAAAAATTCAAAAATAAGCAATTCAAAATATAGTTTGGTATTATGAATATTAATGTATAACTAATTAATGTATATGTGTAATAGAAGATGAATGTATAACATTCGAAACTAGTTTTCAATAAAATAAATTTATAAAAGTGGAAAATAATTTATCAATCGCTAATTAGATTGATCCTTCTCTACCATCATGCGGATGTCAACTGAATAATAAAATCTGTTGTATACATATATATACACCTCTTTCGCTAGGTCAACGCCTAAATAATACGAAATAAACCCAAAGATATTGTTTAATTTTTAACTTATTTTAAGAGCTAGTTACAATAATTAAATAAAGAGATAAAATTCCGACATATTATGATGAAGAAAAATATTTTTAAGATTAATGATCGGACATATTTCTTGCCTTTATTACTGCCTGTTTAAAGAGACATTTAACTGAGAGAGCTTGTGAGGATACAAATTTCCCTCATATACCAGGAGATTTAAAAAGGTATTTTTCTCTTTTTAACTAATTTATGTATGCCTACATTTTAATATTTTCGAAGGTAGTTTTTTTCTTTCTTTTTTAGGCTAGAAAATTCTTACACACACGCAATATGTGTATATGTGTGTGTGTGTGTGTATATATATATATATATATATATATATATATATATATATATGTTTATATTGATACATATATAGGATATAATTGGAAGATTCCAGACACGAAGCTTTATGTCTCTAAAATATCGGTAAATAACTAGCAAGTCAAAGTTTCGCCAATTCAGGGCAATTCAGAATAAAGTCACAGATATGAAGATAAATACAGCACATCTCACATCAACAGTTTAAAAGAATACATGAACTAGTTGATACGCCCTTTTAAACTGTTGATGTGAGATGTGTGATTTTATTGTGTAAGTCCTGATGATGCCTGAATTGGTGAAATATCTATAAGTTAGTTTTTTCCGGAATTTTATTAGACCTGAGGCTTCGTAGGTGGAACTTTCCATTTATATCCTATAAAATATAAATTTTATAAACTGAGGGATACATGTTGGCAACATCCATATCAACATGTTGTTGCCGTTTTGTTGGATGGTCTGTATTGGCAACAACTTAAGGTTAAGCAAGTCTAAAAATAACCATTTGTTATTGATACAAAATTCAACTTTCAAATTAGTGCACGCGATAAAACAAATCAAAATATTAAAAAAATAACTGAAAGTAAATAATGTAAGAGGTTGCTGTCTTAATAAGTTATGCAGAGAGAATAGACTTCACAACTTGAGCTTAACCTCGCGGCGTACACTCCGCCCACAAGATTCTCTCTCAAGTTTTCTTCCGGTACCATACCATTAAGTACTGAGTGTTGTTGAACTTATGCGGTACAATATCTAATTCATTGAGTAGAAGAACAATTATTTAATTAACAATTAAAATCGGTTCATTATCATTACGCTATTGCCCACTACTACTAGGAATCACTATTAACGTAGAATAAGTGAAGAATTCCTTATTTATAGCTTGTAAAGGAATGAGACTTAAGGGAGAAGGGCGGAGGGGGTCTCTTGTAGGGCTTTCACAAAGCTGAAAAGGGCTTTACTAAATATACTCAACTTCACAATCCGGCTCTTCTGTACTTGAATTTGTATGAGCTCTCGGCTCACACAAAGATGTTGAGCCTGTTCTTTTAAATACTCTTTTTGAAGTTTATCATTGCCCACAGTTCTGGGGATTCATTTATTAAAAGAATCATAAGCTATTTGAGCAGCCCAAGTCTCTTTGTTGTAGAAGTTATTAATTTTGTTTTTTAATTAAGCATTTTTTAATGAGCAAATATTTAATATTTCTTTTGAAAACGTTTGGCTCGCGTCTATATTCTCATAACTACCTGTGAATCCTTATTATCATAATTTTTTTCTGTCCTTTTTACTTCCTTGTACGAAGTAAAGGAAGTATTGTAATCGCGAAAATTTTCGGTTTTGCAGATTTTAACGAAAATATTCATTTTGACCATTCCTGAATCCATTTTGACCAGTTTCGTCATGACGTCTGTACGTACGTGCGTATCTCGCATAACTCAAAAACGGTTAGATGTAGAAAGTTAAAATTTTGTATTTAGGATTGTTGTAAAATCATTATTTAATTTGATATTAAATTTAATAAAAAATAAAAGCTCCGAATGTGGAGAAACCTTTTATATCCTACAGCTCTATTGGTCCTAATAGACTGAATGCACTTGAACATTTCCTTAAGCGCATTAATGGGTTGTTAGTGAAGTTGACGCCCATTAATATTGAAACTTGGCGTAGTATTCGGGTGTCTTCCACAACCAAATGAAAATTAAGATTGATTCTTCTTTACTCAATACATTAATTTACTTTCTATATGTTTACATGCAATATACAGATGCAACCAGCTTTCTATATTTTGACATGCACAGTTGAATGGTGCGGAATTTACTTGGAACAAGGAGCCGTAACATATAGTGCAAGCCATCTGGTTCAATATTCATGGGTGTCAACTTCAGTAGGTATGCAAGTATATTCCGTCCTTTAGGATGTAAAAGTTATTTCTGTAGTCGGAGTTTTTATTTTTTCTTAATTTTTACTTCCTTGTACGAAGTAAAGGAAGTATTGTAATCGCGAACATTTTCGGTTTTCAGATTTCGACGGAAATATCCATATTAACCATCCCTGAATCCATTTTGACTAGTTTCGTCGTGGCGTCTGTACGTACGTACGTTCGTATCTCGCATAACTCAAAAACGGTTAGCTGTAGAAAGTTAAAAATTTGTATTTAGAATTTTTGTAAAATCTAGTTGTGAACCTCTTTTTTTGGTCACTGCTTGATCACCAGAAGTGGTACTTTACTTGAAGGTCGTAATTTATTTCCATCAAAAAGTATATTAAAATACTATGCAAAACTTCTCAAATTTAGTATTTATAACTTATATATTGATTTAAATAACATACTAGATTTTGGTCTAAATTGGAAAACCGGAAGCGGTACTGTACTTGAAGGTCATAATTGATTTCCATAAAAAATTATATTAAAATACTAAGAAAAACTTCTCAAATTTAGTATTTATAACTTATATATTGATTTAAATGAGATACTAGATTTCGGTCTAAATTGGAAAACCGAAAGCGGTACTTTACTTGAAGATCATATTAGACTTTCATCAAAAATTATATTAAAATATAATGTAAAACATCTCAAATTTGGTAAATAGAACTTTTATATCGATATGAATGTATTTACTATATTTTGGTTAAAAGTGGTGAGCCGAAAGGGTACTTTACTTGAAGGTCATAATAAGTTTACATCAAAAATTATATTTAAATTAAATACATAAATCATATGTTTCGGTAATAAAGGTTACAAACGCAATTTGGTTTCCAATCCAATTAAACATTTTTATTACTTGTTTTAAGTGTTAAAATTGAGTGTAAAATACTGGTTTTCCTCCCCATTTGTTTGTGTGTGTGTCAATAGATGGATGTCGGGACGGCGACTATCGTTTTTACTGTAATCTTCGGAAACTAGTAACCAAATTCAGAATCATTTTTTGAGGCACCGATTTATAGTTTAATAGGCGTACAAGGAAGTCATGTGTTGTCCACATCAGATATTTTTTTTTTTTGCTTAATGTTAAGATCTTACAAGTTACTTACAAGTAGATCTCGCATAACTCAAAAACGGTTAGCTGTAGAAAGTTAAAAATTTGTATTTAGAATTTTTGTAAAATCTAGTTGTGAACCTCTTTTTTTGGTCACTGCTTGATCACCAGAAGTGGTACTTTACTTGAAGGTCGTAATTTATTTCCATCAAAAAGTATATTAAAATACTATGCAAAACTTCTCAAATTTAGTATTTATAACTTATATATTGATTTAAATAACATACTAGATTTTGGTCTAAATTGGAAAACCGGAAGCGGTACTGTACTTGAAGGTCATATTAGACTTCCACCAAAAATTATATTAAAATATAATATAAAACATCTCAAATTTGGTAAATAGGACTTTTATATCGATATGAATGTATTTACTATATTTTGGTTAAAATTGGTGAGCCGAAAAGGGTACTTTACTTGAAGGTCAGAATAAGCTTACATCAAAAATTATATTTAAACTAAATACATAAATCATATGTTTCGGTATTAAAGGTTACAAACGTAATTTGGTTTCTAATCTAATTAAACATTTTTATTACTTGTTTTAAGTGTAAGAATTGAGTGTAAAATACTAGTTTTCTTTTCCATTTGTGTGTGTGTGTGTGTGTCAATAGATGGATGTCGCGACGCTGAGTGTCGTTTTTGATATACTGCAATATCCGGAAACTAGTAACCGAATTCAGGATCACTTTTTGAGCAACCAATTTATAGTTTAATAGGCGTACAAGGAAGTCATGTGTTGTCCACATCAGATATTTTTTTTTTGGCTTTATTTTTTATATTCACACCTGTCGATGAGACAACCAGTGAATGTGTTGGCAAAGAACATGTTATCGTTGCATGAAAGGCATGAGAAAGAGTAATACCCAGCGGCACCTCTTCCTGTCGTGGTTATCGCATATAGTTAGATTTGGAGATCTCTCATCCAGCTCCTCTTCAATTTTCTGCGGGTGTTGCCAGGTATGTTGGTTGTCGCCATGTCCTGTATGAGTGTGTTAGGATGTCCGTGTAAGTGGGTATGTGTGTGTGTTCGTTAACTGTTGGCATATTGAGATCTGTATGTAAGGTTTTCTTAAATTAAATTTTATTTTAACGTTTTTAGTTTTTCAAGTATTGGCTATTTATAATTTATCACCATATGATCATGGACGTACAAATGGCATGATAAGAAAAATATCAACAAAAAGCCGAAAATATTTAAAATATAATGAAATATTTTTTCATTATTTTGAGCTCACAATGTTCCAAAACATTCACGGGAATCCACGGCGTAATTAGAGCCATCAAACTTAAAAATCGGTTAGTCCGTTCGCTCAAAAAATCGTTAGATGCTGCTTACTAAGGGTCAAGCTAAGCACATTAGCCTCCATGTGGCTTATCCGTAGTCGGGTTTGGTCAGGTGTAGCTCGTAAGTAAGACCTTGACTGCACCATGGGTTAGGCTAAATAGTCCTTTGATGTTTGTAAGTTCGAAGTTTCACAGGACATATTTAATGTTAGATAACGCAAAAAATAATAATTTCTTATAGTTCCTTGTACACAGTAAAGGAAGTATTGTAATCACGAAAATTTTCAGTTTTCATATTTCAACGGAAATATCCATTTTTACCATCTCTGAATCCATTTTGACCAGTTTTGTCGTGACGTCTGTTACGTATCTCGCATAACTCAAAAACGATTAGCTGTAGAAAGCTAAAATTTTGTATTTAGGATTATTGTAAAACCTAGTTGTGAACCTCCTTTTTTCGTCACCACATGATCACCGGAAGTAGTACCTTACTTGAAGGTCACTATTGATTTTCATCATAAATTATGTTACAATATAATGCGAAACTTCTCAAATTTAGTATATAAGACTTACATATTAATATAAATAACATAATAAAAGTTGGTTAAAATTTGCAAACCGGAAGTGGTACTTTACTTGAAGGTCATATTAGACTTTCATAATAAATTATATTGAAATATAATGTAAAACATCTCAAATTTGGTAACATAGACTTTTATATCAATATAAATAATACAATAGATTTTGGTTAAAATTGAAGAGCCGAAAGGGGCGCTTTACTTGAAGGTCATTATAAACTTACATCAAAAATTATATTAAAATGTAATATAAAACATCTCAAATTTGGTAAATTAGACTTTTATATCAATATAAATAATATAATATATTTTGGTAGGTATATAGACATTTAATACAGAGATCATATGGTTTGGTGATATAGATTATCAATGCGTTTTTTTTTCCACTCTAATTAAACAATTTTATTACTTGTTTTAAGTGTTAAAATTGAGTGTCAAATGCTTTTTTTCCTTCCCCATTTTTGAGCTGAACAAGTCCGCAGCAGGAGAATAACATATAAGTTAAGTGGGTTCTTCCGCTTAAAATTTCGAAACCGTCGATTTCCAATGCTTTATCTAGTGACATAGAGAGTTCTAATGTTGTCAAAGAACACGAAGAAATCTCTTAGCAACTTGTTACCAACTGAAAAAAAAACGATATATAATAACGGAATAAGATCTCCAGAAACAAGAGCTTATGTGTGTGTATGTGTCTGTTTGTGCCAATAGATAAACGTCGCGACGACGAGTGTCGTTTTTGAGATACTGCAATCTTCGGAAATTAGTAACCGAATTCAGTATCATTTTTCGAGCCACCGATTTATTGTTTAATAGGCGTACAAGGAAGTCATGTGTTGTCCACATCAGATGTTTGCTTTCGGTGCCATGATACAATTTAGTAATATACCTCACCCACCGTCCACACTGCTAGTCTAGTAAAGCTGTAACTATACCTATGTCCATAAAAAAAAATTGTTTGCTATTAATAAAATAATTATAACTTAGTGATTATTAGATTTTACCGGGAATAGAAATTAAGAAATTTCAAGGGACGAGCTTTTTAATAAAACGGTTATGATAAAATGTAAACATGATAGGTATTAAAGAAATGATTATTCATGTAAACCAATAATAAATAGTATGCAAGTATAAATTATATAAATATTTTTAACTGAAAGCATGTTTTTTAATGACTTGACAATGGCTCGAATAGTCGAAACGTCGAACTAAATTTGAAAAAATAAAATCATGGTGGCCTAATGGCTATTTTATTTTACTTAAATAATAATTTCCTTCCGTTGTAAAAATTATTACTTATTTGTATTAGTAATAAATAAATAAAAACATTTTTGACTAATTAATTGTCAGCATAGATGATAGAATAAAATAAATAATAGCTAGGTATACAATTTTCTCAACACCCATCTTTACCTGATATCCAGACTGAAAATCTTTTGGAAATCAGGATAGGTTATCACCCTTCCTTATCCTGTTGGAATCAAAGGGAAACTGGAGATCCAAGAATCCTTTGACATTCATGGTCATCAGCAGTCTTGAAGAGATATATCTATAACGATATAGGATTTATCCATATCCTTAGTATATTCAATTTATCTGAATTGGATGTAGGAATTGCACTTTCATTATATTTTATGGTTCCTTTTCAGGCTGAAAATAAAATAGAATATAAATAAAAGGTACACTATAATAAAATGAATGTCTTTGATTTATGAATCATAGTCTTTATTAGTAAATAAATTATAATCAAATTTTAGAAATTCGAAACAAATTCAAAGGAATCAATCTTGGCAGATCGATCATCCTTGTCGGCTGATAAATTAAAATATTTGCATTTCTTGTGCTTTTAATCTGAATCATAATAGTTTCTAGTCCTGATGTTTTAAAATAAAGCTATTTGCAGTTTGATGCTTTGCAAACACCTGATCGAGGGTTGATTGCCCGTTTAGAACCCTCATACCTGTCGTCTGCAGGCTGACATCCTCCTGGAAATTATTCTGTTTCATGACATCCTCCACTTAAGAACCACAGTTATCGGCTTATTTAAATATTTTTTTAACTATCTGGTCTATATCTTGTAATTTCAGTTTTGAGGGTGAAATTAATAAGTTATGAGTGAATATGTTAATTTGTAATATCCGAAACTACAGAAACAATCTTTACCAAATTTTAACTATGTCACCTTCGTGGTTCATAGATGGTTCTTCAATAATAAAATCTGCCGCTATCTATATTTTGACGGCGGCTGCGCAAAAGTCGAAAAATCACTTTTTACGTAGAGTGTAGCGTTAAAAACGGCTCAGAAGATTTTAATGAAACTTGCCTAAAGTCTTCTCCTTATAGCCCCTTAACTATCCATTCATGAGCAGCATATCCAGAAAAAGAAGGAAATCAATATGACGGAAAGAATATTTTATTTGCGCATAACTCGAAAAGTTTACATTTTCTGCTGATTATAATATTGTAGATCATAATAAACTTAAATAAAAATTATATTAAAATTAAATTTAAATTATTTCTGCTGGTTATCGTATTGTAGATCATAATAAACTTAAATAAAAATTATATTAAAATTAAATTTAAATTATTTCTGCTGGTTATCGTATTGTAGATCATAATAAACTTAAATAAAAATTATATTAAAATTAAATACAGAGATCATATGGTTCGTTAATAAAGGTTATAAACGCGATCTTTTTTTCCACTCTAATTAAACATATTTATTACTTGTTTTAAGTGTTAAAATTGAGTGAAAAATACTTGTTTTTCTCCCCATTTGTGAGATAAATAAGTCTGCTGCAGGAGAATAAGATATAAGTTAAGTGGGTTCTTCCGCTTAAAATGCCGAAACTGCCGATTTCCAATGCTTTATCTAGTGACAATGATAGTTCTAATGTTGTCAGGGAACAGGAAGAAATATCTTGGGAATTTGTTACCTACTGAAAGAAAATGGCATATAATAACGGAATGAGACTTCCAGAAACAAGAGTTTTTGTGTGAATAGATGGATGTCGCGAAGCCGAGTGTCGTTTTGGAGATACTACAATCTTCGGAAACTAGTAACCAAATTCAGGATCACTTTTTGAGCCACCGGTTTATAGTTTTATAGGCGTGTTTCAACCGCTAATTATTTGATTAAAAATAATTCCTAAATTTATGTTTAATAATTTGTTTATATTTAATTATTTTAACAACATATTCCTTAATTTCATTAAAAATAAATAATTGGTTGAATTGTTAGAACGAAATGTGAATCAGGTTATGTAACAGTTGTTATTGTATCAACAGGTAGGTATCATTTGATGATGTACCCACCAAATACTGAAGACTCTCAGTCGTCAATCTGGCCTTGACCAGTGCTATAAGTCCTCAAAATAAGTTGTAATTATAAAAGTTTTGCCAATTTAATAAACTCCTGGTGTACACGATAAATAATAAAATAATTTTAAAAAAATATTATTTGGAAAAAAAAAAGTTTAATATTTTTCCTGTAATGTTTGCTAAATGGCGCTTACGTCTTTTTAAAAAACGACGTCGATATATATATATATATATATATATATATATATATATATATATATATATATATATGGAATCATTGCTGGGTAGTTAGTAATAAGAGAATTTAATCATTGAAATTTAAACATGGAGCCATTTTCTTACACGATTAATCTATTATTATAGAAGTTCTTCGCTTCCTAAAAGGCCGGTCTTTTTAATACTTGGACTATTTTATATTACCTAGCGATGCAATTTAAAATGACTTAAATTTTAATTACAACCCCTTATAAATTTGATAAACGACAACAATAAAAAATTGACTGTCTATTCCCAATATTTTAATATTTAATCAGATTCCGTAGGTGTATTATATTACATAGATGATTTTTTTTTTATTTCACTTCATTTTGCTTTAATACGATCATTTATACGACCAGCTGGTAGAATATAAAGCCCGATATCCTGGGCTGTTTTACATTCAGAGCGTAAAAGATTTGATTATTTTTGTTCCACTTACGTTAAATTGAAAATTCTTCAATGCAATAAAATCATTATTAAATAGCAGAATATTGAAAAATAAATAGATAAAAATGCTAGGAGTTTTCTCCAGTCAACTATATCCACCCTATACAGTCACTATATCCACCCCGATACAGTCAACTATATCCACCCTATACAGTCACTATATCCACCCGATACAGTCACTCACCATGATACCTTTCAAAGGTTTTTAACTTATTCAATAAATCAGCCTAAAAATTTAAAGAGTAAAAATAAAAAAAAATAAAAATTAAGTTTAGAATCGTAACTTATTTGCAGTTTTATTTGAAGTTATTTTATTAATTCTATATCAGACCTATGGTATGATATGCTTGTCATGCATGGTTCAACGCATCCACGACAAAATATAAAAAATTGCGTGTTACAAAATAAATGTTTTAGGTTAGTTGATAGTAACGCCAGATAGTCATCATTATATCTAATTCGCTATACTAAAAAATTACCCTATTTATTATATACACTTTTATGTTTAAATTAATAATACTTTGGTTTTTTCAAATCAACGAAACCAGTCCATATAAACACTTACGGGATAATCCCGACAGTATTAAAATTGATCTCAGTTATAAGCGGTGCCAACGGGGGAGGGGGGGGGGAGGGGTTCACACAACTCTGGCCATAAGACTAAAAAATAAAAATCAATTAATGCTTACAATATTGTCAATAAAAATAAATACGCAAACAATAATTAGTTGACATCCGCATGATGGTATAGAAGGATCAATCTAACTAGGGATTGATAAATTATTCGCCACTTCTATAAATTTGTTTTATCGAAAACTAGTTTTGAATGTTATACATTCATTCTCAGTTCTAAAAACACACAAAAAATTTAAAAACAAGCAATTCAAAATATAGTTTGGTATTATTATACATATTAAATTAGATGTAATCTAAATCAGTATTATGAAACATTTATGAATCATGAATTTAATTAAGACAAGAAATCAAATATATGTAGGTACTCATGAAGGTTTAAATAGATTATATCAAACAGAAAAGTTTGTACTGGTTTCTTCTCGCATTGAAATAACAATGAACGAAAGGTAGGTAGCATGTTTATAGGTAAACGGTTTAAGGATCAGGGTTTATCCAGTAATTCCGGTGAGTAATTCGGTTTTTCTGTGATAGATGGGTATTAATTTAAAATTGGACTATTAGAGATATTTATTTGGCCATTTAAGCAAAAATCTGGATTGGATTTCAAGGATTTTATTATTTCAAGTGCTTCATATATATTTAATTTTGAGATTTAGTTTTCAACGTGATGTATTAATTTAACTCCTAAGTCTTTGATGAATTTATGTTTTTTTTTTTTTTCATTTAGATGAATTGCAAAGCTGTAGTTCTCTGTCTTATTATTATATGCACGTATATGTTCCTTTAATCCCTGATTTAGCGATCTTCCAGTTTTTCCCGTGTAATTGGCTGCACAATCATTATAATTTAGTTCGTATACTCCGCTTTTTTTGGAAAGAGTATTTTGTCTTTAGGAGAAGGGAAATGTGAGGATAGGGTTTTTTTCTATTTTAAATGCAGGGTTTAATCCTAGTTTTTCAATTCATTTCCGACTTTGGTGGATATAGGGGCGTAATATGGAATCAAAACATAATGCTTCGGGATGGGCCTATCTTTGGGGGTTGTTGAATAGATATCGTTAATTGTCTTTTTTCCATATTTGTTTTTTTAAAATATGATTGATAGTGGTTTTATTGAACCCGTTATTTTTTGCTATGGAATATATTATTTCAATTTCTTTATTATAATTATTTTCATTTAATGGTACGTTCAAAAGATGGTAAATAATGCCATTAAAGGCTGCGAGTCTATGTGATATCAGTCTCCTAGCTTCATTGTTTATAACGACATCCGTGTGGGCGGGTTGCAGGTAAATTCCAAATTAATGATGTTTGGTTTTTTTTGCTATATTTTGTACAGCAAGATGAATGTATAACATTCGAAATTAGTTTTCAATAAAAACAAAATTATAGAAGTGGCTAATAATTTATCAATCCCTCATAAAATAATAGTGGTTACATATTTGAGCTCTCTTTTCACCATTCCCTGGATATATGAGTTGTTGATGATCTTCTAACCATTGTAACCACAATTTACTTTAAATGTAAATATTTTGGCCATTGACTGTTTAGTAATGGATAAATCAATTCACCAATAAAATACACAAAAATTGGAGTCAACTCGATAATAATTTTGAGGCATGTAGAAACAACTTGAAAGTCAAAAGATGCGAATTTTACAAGTCTCCTAAGAATGACCCGATATTGATATTAAGTGTATAAAAGAAAGGGTTGAAGTCTCATTAAATGTTGCCAAAATTAAAAATAAATAAATAAAAGATTTTGAAAAAAAAAATATAATCATGAAAAGACAATAAGATATTCTTTTGAAGTTAATGAAGATTCTGCGAATCCGAAAGCTTCTTGATATAACTTAAATCAAAACTTACAAGGCAATATACTTACTTATTCGTATTGCTATGATGATTGGGGATCATTTAACTTTTTAGAATCAGAACTACTTACGAAAGGAGAATTTCCCAACTCGGGGGTGAAAATGGGTTTCCTGAATTAAATTCAATTCCCAAGTTCCCTCTTAAAGGGCATCTTTGCTTTGGATTTTCCTCTTTTTAGTTCTTCCTTTCCACCAAGCTCATTCAAGTTCTAGTACATTAAGGTTACTCTTTAAGTGGTTCATCCCATCTCCTCTTCCACAGTAGCTGATATTTAATTTCCCTAATCCATTATTAGAAAGTACAGTTATTCCTCTTTAGTTTATAATAAAAGAGGTTATATTATAACTAGGAAACGGATTTATATGTATTTACATATTTTTTTCTAAGCCTTGTACATCCTTCTTCGATATTTTCATACAATTTTTTTTTTTTTTAATATTTTTTTTTATTTTTAATATTTTTATTAATTATTAATTTTTTTTTAAAGGGAGAAGTTGGTCGGAGGGTGCGGTCAAAGAAATAGACTACTATAATGTGAACTTATATAATTGTGCCTACGTTTCGGCCTAAGTTTTAGGCCATCTTCATGGCTAAAAAAGAAAACAAAATAACAACAATGAAAAAAGAGAGAGAGGCAGTACCAGTAACAGTAAAAATGATAAATGATAAAAAACAGAAAATACAAGTAAGATAAAAAAGTATTAAGAATAAAAAGAAAAAGATAACACTAAATTACATAATACAAAAGACAAATGAAAAAATAAAATAAATGAAATAACAATGTAAAAATTAAAAATTAATTGAAAATAAAAATAATGCGATATTTACACAGGGAATAGTGAAATATATGAAATCTATTAATTTAAAAGACAAATAATATGAAGGTTTGGTAATGTGTAAAGCATATATGCATAGCAAAGCATAAAGCATAAATGCATACAGTATATAAAAGCATACAGAGATAGTTGTAAGTTATCCAAAAGATGACTATGATGTTAAAGAAGTTGACATTGTTGTAATTGATTGTTGTAATTATGAGATGAAGGAGTAAAATATAAAATAATGTAAGCCCCAAAAACAAAAATAGATAAAAATCCTATGTGGTGAAGAAAGAAGAAGGATAGAAAAGAATGAGGAGGAGGAAATGTAAAGAAAACGTGATAATTACATACCAGCGAGGCGTGTGGTCAAGCGCCAACTGAATATTAATAATGGATTACCGGGAATTAGGAAAACCGTTAAAACAATGTTACCAACTCACTGATTTGAAATTAATTTTTTTATTAATTCCATTAATTTTTTTTTATTTTTTTTTTCATACAATTTAAAAACAAATAATGCATTTTTACTTCCTTGTACGAAGTAAAGGAAGTATTGTAGTGGCGAAAATTTTCGGTTTTCAGATTTCAACGGAAATATCCATTTTGACCATCCCTGAATCCATTTTGACTAGTTTCGTCGTGACGTCTGTATGTACGTTCGTTCGTACGTATCTCGCATAACTCAAAAATAGTTAGCCATAGAAACTTAAAATTTTGTATTTAGGACTATTATATAATCTAGTTGTGAACATCCCTTTTTGGTCACTGCATGATTACCGAATGTGGTAATTTACTTGAAGGTCATTACTGATTTTCATCAAATATTACATTAAAATATAATGCAAAACTTCTCAAATTTGGTATTTAAGATTTATTTTACGAATATAAATTTTGATAAAAATTGAAAAACCGGAAGTGGTACTTTACTTAAAAGTGATAGTAAACTTTCATCCAAAATTATATTAAAATATAATGTAAAACATCTCAAATTTGGTAAATTAGACTTTTATATCAATATAAATAATATATTAGATTTTGGTTGAAATTGGTGAGCCGAAAGGGGTCCTTTACTTGAGGATCATAATAACTTACATCAAAAATTATATTGAAATTAAATACAGAGATCATGTGGTTCGGTAATAAAGGTTACAAACGCGATTTTTTTTTCCACTCTAGTTTAACATTTTTGTTACTTTTTTTTAGTGTTAAAATTGAGTATGAAATAATTGTTTTCCTCCCCATTTGTGAGCTGAACATGTCTGCAGCATAAGAATAAGATATAGGTTAAGCGGGTTCTTCTGCTTAAATTGTCGAAACCGTCGATTTTCAATTCTTTATCTAGTGATATTGACAATGCTGAAAATTGATATTGAAAATGCTTTATCTAATGCTGTTACGGAACACGAAGAAATCTCTTGGAAACTTGTTGCCTACTGAAAGAAAACGGCATATAATAACGGAATGAGTCCTTCAGAAACAAGAGCTCGTGTGTGTGTGTGTGTGTGTGTCTGTGTCAATAGATGGATGTCGCGACGCCGAGTGTCGTTTTTGAGACACTGCAGTCTTCGGAAACTAGTAACCAAATTCAGAATCACTTTTTGAGCCACCTATTTATAGTTGATAGGCGTACAAGGAAGTCATGTGTTGTCCACATCAGGATATGGAGGATATTTCATATAACTGTCCATATTTAGAAAACAAATAAAATTCATATTGAAATTTTAAAGCGACCCATACACGGTACAACTTGGTTGACCAACCAAGTCGCCCAACCTAGTTGATTAAAGGTAAATCGAGTTGACCAACACGGTTGGACAACATTAGTTTTGAGAAAACAATCAACCGAACGGTCTGCGATTTTGCTTCTGACTTTTTCTCGTGATTTTGTCCTAGTGATGTTGGAGGAAATAGTTTTATTTACAGTCATAATTGCTGCGTGTTCGACAAGAGAAGAAATCTCGAAAAAAAAAAGATTTGGACAAAATAATAACCAAAACCCCCCAAAAAATAATTCATAATATATATACATATATATATATATATATATATATATATATATATATATATATATATATATATATATATATATATATATATATATATGGTAATAGTCTAAAAATAAAAATAGCTGTAAAGCGTTTATTTAAATGATTTCAAAACATTAAAAACTTCCTGGTCTCTCGAGGAAATCGTTTGGCAACAAAACTATGTCGGTGAAATGAAAAATAATAACATTTTTCACAGTGGGTTGAGGAAAACACCCATAGAATCCTGTTTTTAACTTGGCTAATTACCAAAGGAGAAATTTTGTAAAGTTTTGAGAAACGAGAATATTTCCAATTCAAAAGATAGCATTGAAGATAAAAAAAAAAACGAAAGATCCATTTCAATTCACATTTTCGAATTGCAGGAAGTTAAACTTTTGCAACTCTCGTATCCAGTTCTGATTTGTTCGAATAATGTTTTTTTTTTTCTAGCTGCTATAGAGGATTTAATTAAATTGCTTTTGGAAATGCTACCCGACATTGTTTCACTGTTTTATGTTTAATATTATTGAAAAGTGTTATTTAACCTGATCTGGACGGACGTTTTTACTTCCTTGTACGAAGTAATCCCGAAAATTTTCGGTTTTCAGATTTCGACAGAAATATCCATATTGACCATCCCTGAATCCATTTTGAATAGTTTTGTCGTGGCGTCTGACGTTCGTACGTCCGTATTTCGCATAACTCAAAACCGGTTAACTTTTGAAAATTGTAATTTTGTATTTAGGATTGTTATAAAATCTAGTTGTGAACCTCTATTTTTGGTCACTGCTTGATTACCGGAAGTGGTACTTTACTTGAAGGTCATAATTGATTTCCATCAAAAATTATATTAAAATACTACACAAAACTTTCCAAATTTAGTATTTATAATTTATATATTGATTTAAATAACACACTAGATTTTGGTTTCAGTTGGAAAACCGGAAGCGGTACTTTACCTAAAGGTCATAATAAGTTTACATCAAAAATTATATTTAAATTAAATACATAAATGATATATTTCGGTAATAAAGGTTACAAACGCAATAGGTTTCCAATCCGATTAAACATTTTATCACTTGTTTTAAGTGTTAAAATTGAGTGTAAAATACTGATTTTCCTCCCTATTTTTGTGTGTCAATAGATGGATGTCGCGACGCCGGGTGTTGTTTTTGAGATACTGCAATCTTCGGAAACTAGTAACCAAATTCAGGATCACTTTTTGAGCCACCGATTTATAGTTTAATAGGCGTACAAGGAAGTAACGTGTTGTCCACATCAGATATTTTATTTACAAAAACAAACCAAATTTAAAACGACATTATTGGAAAAATATCTGGTATGTCGACTCCAATACAAATGCTGTTTGCTATGTCTTGGCTAATATTGGTCCCGTTAATTTTTTTTTTTTTTAGTTTTGCTTTATAAAATTCAATTAGTAGTAAATAAATAATACGGTTGAAAATCATCTCTCCAAAATTATTATTCGATTTCGCGGCTTTAATTACATATAATTTTTAGGTTTTACAACAGATAAAAATATAATTGATTTTATTAATCGCTCTATTCAATTACCAAAAAGTATCTTTGTGTACCTGGCTCATCAGTGCCTTCCGAAAGAGTTTTTCTCCGGCTGGCAAAACAATATGCGAGCGTAGGAGTAGGCTGTCTCCGCTGAAGCAAATATGCAATTTTTTATAATATCGATTTTGTGGTTGTTGAAAAAATAATTTGTTCATTTATTTTTAGATTTTATAGGTGTAAATCGTTTGATATACATATGCGCTAGATAAAATTATATTTTTGTAATTATCAAATGTATAATTTTTGTTTGCTTTGCTAATTTTTCTTAAATTTTCGGGGTTTAAATTGTCTTTCTTTTATTATGTTTCTCAAAATAAATGTTATTATTCAATTTCATGTTAGGACCCAATAATCGGCGATTGGGATGTTAAACTTCAAGTTACTAAACTATGGAACTATCGGCAACCCTGACTGATCCTCTGAACAAAAATATCCGTGAATAATAACTTGTACGATCTTAACATTAAACAAAAAAAAAAAATATCTGATGTGGACAATACATGACTTCCTTGTACGCCTATTAAACTATAAATCGGTGCCTCAAAAAATGATTCTGAATTTGGTTACTAGTTTCCGAAGATTGCAGTATCTCAAAAATGACACTCGGCGTCGCGACATCCATCTATTGACACACACACACACAAACAAATGGGGAGGAAAACCAGTATTTTACACTCTATTTTAACACTTAAAACAAGTAATAAAAATGTTTAATTGGATTGGAAACCAAATTGCGTATGTAACCTTTATTACCGAAACATATGATTTATGTATTTAATTTAAATATAATTTTTGATGTAAGCTTATTATGACCTTTAAGTAAAGTACCCTTTTCGGCTCACCAATTTTAACCAAAATATAGTACATTCATATCGATATAAAAGACCTATTTACCAAATTTGAGATGTTTTACATTATATTTTAATATAATTTTTGATGAAAGTCTAATATGACCTTTAAGTAAATTACCGCTTCCAGTTTTCCAATTTAGACCAAAATCTAGTATGTCATTTAAATCAATATATAAGTAATAAATACTAAATTTGAGAAGTTTTTCATAGTATTTTAATATATTTTTTTATGGAAATAAATTATGACCTTCAAGTAAAGTACCACTTCCGGTAAGCAAGCAGTAACCAAAAAGGTAGGTTCTCAACTAGATTTTACAACAATCCTAAATACAAAATTTCAACTTTCTACGGTTAACCGTTTTTGAGTTATGCGAGATACGAACGTACGTAGGTACAGACGCCACGACGAAACTAGTAAAAATGGATTCAGGGATTATCAAAATGGATATTTCCGTTGAAATCTGAAACCCGAAAATTTTCGCGATTACTTTACTTCGTACAAGGAAGTAACAATAATAATAACAAATACGAATTTTTTTTTTATCTATTCAGAACAAACAAGTAGGGATTCGTTTCGATGATATTTTCTCGATAATAGCTATTTCTCCTACAAACCCTAAACCTTTGAGATGAGAGAATTGGATAAACGAAAAAAAAATCCTTATAGAGTCTGTGATTGTTTTCTCTGACTTCAAAAGAGATCATTATTTTTTTTTTCTCAAATAAATATCTAAGTTCCTTCATTTCCAAATTTTCTGATGGAAGTCTCCTATTTTAATTAAATGAATTTGTGAATATTAAATATACAATTTGTTTTCTCTATTATTTAATTTGATAATTTAAGCTTGATTCTAGTTAGTTTGATTTTCCTCAACCATAAATATCCTCTATATTGCAACCTTGGAATAAGACCGGCACAACTCTAAAAGCTGTATTTTTTAGAAAACGGCGCTTGAAGTCTTCGTCATATTTCATTACCGCTGTTAGATCTGGATCCGATAGTTATTGGATTCCTTTATCCTTTATTACCTGCAGTCTGACGCTCCTTAGATAAATCGAATGTCGGTCCGATATCTGATTTATCGGACCGAGTGAATACGCCTACAAGGTCGTTCTGAATGAGTGAAGGCCGGCCTGTGTGATAAATATGAATTCCAACGATATTTTATGTTCTCTTTTGATATCCGTCATCCATTTCTTTTTACCCTCGTTTCCGTGCTCATCATCCAAGTTATGATAATAATCTCTTATCATGTTACTCTCATTCTGAAAACGTTTCCATCCCAAATATCGCATGTACATGAGTACGCGTAACTGAACGGTCATTGATGGCTCCCAGACTGGCCATTGACTGAATTTATCTTTATTTTTTCCTCCTTCCTTCCATTTTCCATTCCATTATTGATTTAAGTAACCATTCAAATACTATTATTATTACTTGTCCAAACCATGTTAACCTTTTTCATTCTTGAATGTTTCTGTTTGTCTATTTCAGCAGCTAGGTCTTTTGCGGTTTCTACCATTGATGATCCGTGGGAGCATCATGGATGGTAACAAGCATATTTCCGAGTCATGCTGATGGACTCGGATATATATTACTTCCTTGTACCAAGTAAAGGAAGTATTGTAATCGCGAAAATTTTCGGTTTTCAGATTTCGACGGAAGTACCCATTTTGACTAGTTTCGTCGTGGCGTCTGTACGTACGTTCGTACGTCCGTATTTCGCATAACTCAAAAACGGTTAGTTATAAAAAATTGTAATTTTGTATTTAGGATTGTTGTAAAATCTAGTTGTGAACCTCCCTTTTTGGTCACTGCTTGATTACCTGAAGTGGTACTTTACTTGAAGGTCATAATTGATTTTCATCAAAAATTATATTAAAATACTATACAAAACTTCTCAAATTTAGTATTTATAATTTGTATATTGATTTAAATAACACTAGATTTTCGTCTAAATTGTAAAACCGGAAGCGGTACTTTACTTGAAGGTCATATTAGACTCATAAAAAATTATATTAAAATATAATGTAAATTATCTAAAATTTGGTTAATCGGACTTTTATATCGATATTAATGTATTTAATTTGTTTTGGTTAAAATTGGCGAGCCGATAAGGGTACTTTACTTGAAGGTCATAATAAGCTTACATCAAAAATTATATTTAAATTAAATACATAAATCATATGTTTCGGTAATAAAGGTTACATACGCAATTTGGTTTCCAATCTAATTAAACATTTTTATGACTTGTTTTAAGTGTTAAAATTGAAAGTAAAATACTGGTTTTCCTCCCCATTTGTGAGATTAACAATTCTGCAGCAGGAGAATAAGATATTAGTTATGTGGGTTTTTCCGTTTAAAATGTCGAAACTGTCGATTTCCAATGCTTTATCCAGTGATATTGACAGTTTTATTGTTGTCACGGAACATGAAGAAATATCTTGGAAACTTGTTACCTACTGAAGGAAAACGACATATAATAACGGAATGAGACCTCCAGTAACAAGAGTGTGTGCTTGTGTGTGTGTGTGTCAATAGATGGATGTCGGGACGCCGATTTTCAATCTTCGGAAACTAGTAACCAAATTCAGTATCACTTTTTGAGCCACGGATTTATAATTCAATAGGCGTACAAGGAAGTCATGTGTTGCCCCCATCAGATATTTTATTAACATTTTAACATTTCACAATGTATGTAATAGGTGTAGTAAGTCATTAGCCAAGAGTGCTACCAAGGAGTAGTTTCTTCAAACTGCGCATTTACTTGTTGTATTTTTGCAATACACTTGTGAATTTCAATAAATGAGATTTTTTTAAAAACTAAATCTTCTATGGACTTAACAAACATTTTAAAAAGCAACAATGGAATTGGGGTCCTAAGATTCAAAACTTTTTCTTCAAATTATTTTCCAGCTTAAATGATTAAAATGATTCAGTATAAACTCTTCTCATGGGCGTATCCAGAAGGAAGAGCTAGGTGGGGAAACTGCATTCCCTTTGCCCCCTAGAAAAATTTAATATTTTGCAGCTACTCCTCGTAAACTATTATAAGAATTATTTTTAATAATTCCTCCCCCCCCCCCCATCCCTCTACGTGAAAGAAATTAAATTTAGAAAATTGCCCTCCCCTCTTCTGTTTTGAGCATACTACGTCCCATGGTTCTTTTATTAATCTTCTAATGGAGTAAAAGGTGGTATTTCAAGAGAGAATTAATGGAAAAATACTGTTTTTCGTTTGATTGAAAAATACTAAATAAAATTTAGTTTTTCTATAACTCGCAACTATAACTCTCTTTTAAAAGGAATTATGATTTAATTTTGATTTTTTTCTCCTTAACAGATCCAGAGGTTCTTCAGACCGCTTTCATTGAGCAGATTCGAAGATTTTAAAATCCTCAATATCAGGTAATCACAATTAAGTCATGTAGTAGTCATTGAAACCACATGACGTTAAGCCTCTTGCGTCCCGCAGCGACCAGGGTCAGATGAGCTTCCACTTCTTCGCGTATCGTCACGACCTCAGCAAAATTCGCGAGGTTCAGCAGAGGTTATCAGAGAGAGGGAGGCTAGGCGAGCAGGTCATGTTGCAGTCATCCGCGCGACTCCGGCACGAGCAAGGTCTGAGGATGGAGGTAACTCATATAGTTATTTATATATGATTATGGTTTATAAATTTGTATGTTTACTGTACTTTAAATCACGAGCGTCACGTCGACCAAAAAGCAAATAAAAATAAACAAAAAGAGAATTATTTGGTGATAACTACCTAACTGGAATTTGATGACCAAATATTGTGGTGAGGAAAGGTGTCATCGGTACTCTACACCGGCGTTCCATTATTTAAAGATTTTGCACTTGTTTCTTCGACAGCTTAGCTGTTCCAAGCCAACTAAGAATCGATATCGATTTATATAAACCAATCGATTAATTAATTTATTTCAATACTCATTCTGGTATTATATTTTTTTTATTGACTTAGGTTTTATTTATACTACCCTAAGTTTATCATTTTATATTTTTACCCTCTGAGTTCCAAATTACTCCTTTTTGGATATTTATCCTTAAAACGTTAACCTTGCTCATTTGGTCACTAACCTATTTACTGTTAACAGCCCTACACCTAGAAGCGCCCACTATTCTGGAGATCCACTAGAATCCATAAATGAAGATCTCATTTTAGAATAAATAAATACATCATAAATTATAAAAGTTCTAAAACCAGTTATAAATCATTTATAACTTATAAATTTCGTAAAATAATTATATGAAACATCAAAAATGTTATCATAAATTGTTAATATAGATAAACTACATTAAATAAGAATATAAGGTTGGAGTGATTGGATTTTGGATTTGGATATCGAAGACTAACCTTATTTGGGGCAGACTCGGCATTTGATGTACAGACAGTGCAAAAAATATTAACCGACCTGTCAAGAGGCCTCGCCCACCAGTAGCTCTGTGGCACTACTTTTTTAAAAAAATAGTACAACTTTACAGTAGGGGCGCATTATCACTGGTTTCTCTCGAACTTACCCGAAGGTCGTCGGACTAGTACACTCTAGCGCCATTTGTTCTAACCAACTGCTTTGTATTATATTGTAACGTTCGTATTCATTGGAATTATTAAAATTATTACTGCCTTAATTACATATTATTTTAAATTGTTAGTGATGTCGACTTCCGGTGGTCTGGTGAAGTTGTAGTAATAATTTAAAGGAGTTATAATTTAAATTACGGTAAGACCCCGACCTCAGCTGAAAAGGATTCGTTGCTGTTTTGTTTATTTCTTGGGCGAACGTAATGAGCGGAAGTCGACAGCACTAATAATTTTAAATAATTTAAAATTAAACCAGTAATTATTTTAATAATTCCAACCAACACGAATGTTACAATTGAATGAAAATCAGTTGGTTAGCTAAATGGCGCTAGAGTATGCTAGTCCGGCGATCTTCGGGTAAGTTCAGCAGGAACTTGAACCAGTGATAACGCGCCCCTATTGTAAAGTTGTACAAAAAAAATTTTAGTTTTAACTCAGTTTTCAACGTTTTCGTGATAGATTTTTCAGTTGAAGCTCCGAATTTTGCCGCAAAACATTATATAATAACACAGACTTATGAAAAACTTATAAAGAATTTATGAATAATATTAACGAAATCATACATACTAATTTTTCAAAAAAGAAAACTAGCATTTCGCATAAAATCTCTAGACTCTTGTCATAATCATAAATCTGTAGAATCTTGGAGCACCCTATCACCTCCTACCCGCATTCAAAAACATTCTAGTATGACTGCTCGACACTGTATAGAATATTAGAATTGATGCAGCTTTTAATTATTTTTGTAAGTTCTCTTTACTGATCTAGTGGAAAACGGCACAATATACTCTTCCTACAAAAAAATAAATTAATATATGATTTGCATGCTTATGTAGTATTACTATAAGCCCAAAACTTTAAATAATTTAATTATTAGAATTTGATTTGATACTACTTAATGTTTCAGGGTATTCAAGTCAGTAATCAAAACATTCTTGAAGGTGAACCATTTGTCCTTTCATGCATCGCTCAAGGTTCCGAACAGATTGAATTCTACTGGTACAAAGATGGGTATTCCATCGACCCAAATAAAAGCTCAGGGTACATGAAATTTTTTAATATTAATTTTTTACATGAAAACATCTTATGTTTGTTTAAAAATTGAATAAATGCATGAAATCTAAACATTATGGATGAGAAATTTTTAATTTAATGAAATTATGCCATTGGTTAAAATTAAGTCCAGCTGTGGGCAATGAAGAACAAGCAATCACCAATCAAGACAAAAGGAAGAAATACTGTGATACCTTCACATTGGCCACTGCGTAGGTATTCCTATGGTAACTTATTGCGAGGTAAACATGTTCCAACAATCAAATATAACTAGGTTTGTCTACTAATTAAATTGTTAAATGAAACATGATATTTTTAAATTGCCCTGCTGTGTGTCACACGAGCATGTAGGTCAATCCCGCATGAAACAGTACAGATCCTAGTGGTGGTGCTATCTCTCGATCTTCTGCGAGAAGATATAACCAAACCTATGTACAAGTAAGAAGGTTTTGCAGGATTTCCGGAAAATCTTAGGGAGGATACAATAGAGGAATGCAGCTGAAAGTCAGTGCTGGGTCCAGCCCATTACAACCTTGGAGCACAAAGGAAAAAAGGGTCAATACCGGGAAGAACACCAGAAGAGGGAGCTGCCCTGTACTGGAGCATTGAAAAATTGAGGATAGAAGTGGACAATAAATTTTAGTAAATGGGCATCAGCACTATATCATTGCTGCCGAATCCCATATAGCCGAAAGGCTCGGTTGGAATGGAAATAGGTGAATTCTTTCTGTACGTAATAATAAAGTCTGTCATATTCATCTGCTGAAAACATGATCTTTAAAAGATTACCTCTAGCAAACAGATTTACAAAATCTAAATATCTCAAAATTTAATCCTTATTATCTCAAGATCTTTGATTTAAACATCTATTTATTATTCAATGAATCATTCCATACAGGTTAAATAATAACCCAAGAGGGTTATCTAACAGATATGCAATCAAAACTCTCCAGTAGTAACAAAGTCCATATTATCAATCCACCAAAAATATTTAGAATTTGTAACATGTAAATAAATTAAGATATCTTCCATTTAATATTTATTAGCTCTACCAATGAGGAATATAGTAAAATAGCTGAAAGACAATGCCATAAGAACAAATATCATCCTCAAGTCCCCAAGGCTTACCTCTCATGGAGAAAAATAAGAGAATTTTACTTGTTATATTTAGATAAATAAATAAATGAATTTAATGAAATTTTTAAAGTAATAAAAATAAAATTATAATCAATAATAAATTATAATAATAAAAGCAATAATTATAATCACAATTATATGCAGGTGTTGGATAATTTTATGCATTTCATTAAAATTCTATAGATAATATAATAATAAAATATCTAGTTACATTTGTCACTAGTCTAGGTGCTTATTGATAACCAATAAGTTAAACCTAAAAAATAAGATAACCTTCCTAGTTAAATTTCTTAATTATTTCTAAAACTGAATAAACATTCAAATATCTATTTCCTTAAATAAAATTATATTTATTTTTAGTGAATTATGGTTACAAAAACTTCCTAAAAACTCAAAAGACGAATACAGAGCTGTTCTTGGTATAAAGTCCACAAAACCAGTAGACACAGGAAGATACACATGCCGCGTCGCAGATTGGGGACTGAAAGAGTGCCGATCTGTATTTCTTGAAGTGCAAAGTCCACCAGTAGTACATATTTCACCGAAGACCGTCTCATTAAATAAGGTAAGGACCTCTATGTCTTCCTTCTAAAGGAGAATAAACTTGATAAAAAGTTTTTAAAAATTTATTTCTAAATTTTTCAAGTTTTCTTGTTATAATAATATTTCAGCTAACCTATTTTTTTTTTTTACTTCAATAATTGTCAATTAATTTTTTAATTAATTGTTAGGATAAACACAAAGTCTAGATTCTCTAAAATGCCAGTAAATAATAAACCAGTCGACGTTTTGCCAAGTCAGGCATCATCAGGAAAGAATAAAAAAATATCACATTTATGCTAACAAAATGCAACACATCTCTCATCAACAGTTTAAAAAGGTACATCAACTAGAGACAGTATCTCACTCCAAGAAATCAGCACACATCTAAAAGAAATAGGAGATAACATAACAACAGCTAGGAAAGGTTATATTAAAATCAGCTGATCTTTTTTTTAGTTTTTTACTTTTTTTTTGTTTTCTACTGATCATATACCAGATCTTATTGTTTCTCTCTTGTTGATGCCTGAATTGGCAAAATGTTGACTGGTTAATTGCTTACCGGTATTTTAGAGACTCGAGCTTTGTGTTTCAAATATTAGATTTATTTTATTTCTCTTTTTGAACTATTGCTCTTTTTTATTAATATATTTGCTTAATGTTTAAAGATTAATAGCCAACAGATTACATTCATTTTATAATTTCCATTAGGGTGACAATATTGATTTAACCTGTGTCTCAACAAACCAGGGGGTTTCCTATTCTTGGACCAAAGACAGAAATTTGTTTGCTCTAAATCCTAAATCTGAAGTTTGGGAAGATCTTAAGCCTTGGGGTTCTATTCTACACGTCAAGAATGTTCAGGTATATAATTATGTTTGTTTATTTCATTGCATCCTATAGTGAAGCAAATATGAATATTGTTAAAATAATTTGGAAGTATAATAAAAGATACAAAACCTTATGTTTTGGTCATTATTTAGTCTAAATTTAAATCCTATTAAATAAATAAATGGTATGAATTGTCAAATTGAGTAAAGACATCCAACTGTACTGAAATCGCTTCAAGAATTAAGTATTGTTATGATAGAAGAATATGAAAATTTTCCTTCAAATAGGTTTGATAAAGTTTTATCTGGAGCTTTTATTTTTTTTTTCAGAAAAGTGTAACATACATATGTCATGCTCAGACAAGAGCCGCAACTATCGAAAGAAGTATCCGAATCGACATATTGACACCAGGATCTTGCCAAGAAATAAAAGAAGCTGGAATTTTTTGGAGACCTGCGGCTTCTGGTAGTTTGGCGATGGCAGTTTGTCCAATTGGGTAATAGAAAAATTAACTCTTCTCAAAAACTCGAATTATTTGATTTCATAACAGCATTAGTTAGAGCCTAGGTTCTAAGCTACCCTTGTTAATGAAAATAAAAAATTTGAATGCTATTTTGTTTGGTAAAACCATATTTCCTTCAACGTTCTACACAAACCCATCTTCCTTATTGTAATTGTTACGTCTCTTCATAATTTAAATACTTTCCTAAATCAACATATGGTCCATGTTCTTTCTTATTGCAGTTACTCTACATTTAAAGAAGAAGATAATATACCAGCTGGATAAAAAAAGCAAGAATATCTGATATGAAAACCAAGACAAGAAATTTTAAACCTACATATCGATGGCCTTACATAACTTCGTAGTTCACTTTTTTTTTCTATAATTTTTTTTTCTTAACGATTTGTATGAAAACTGCTTATCTTGGATTGCTGTATGACTTAAAAATTGGCGAAAATTGAGGATAACTCAATTCAAACTTATTTATCAAACTTTGTTTTCATTCAAATTGTTAAAAAAAAAAATAAATTACTGCAAAAATGTGAGGTTAACACGAGAGGCCATCAATATGTTATACTTTCTCATTAGTTATTTTAAGCTGTTACAGAATAAATAAATAAAATTTGTCTATCGTTCTTTAATAAAGATAATATGTATTTTATTCCAGGTTTACTGGTCATACATTGAGGTATTGCTTAACAATCGGACCTGGAGTAGCACGTTGGGAAGAGCCAGATTTTTCAAACTGTATCTCTGACAGATTACAGCAGATAATGATAGATGTAATAGTTTAAATAATGGTTATATCAAAATCATAATTGTTGCGATAAAATAATAATAATAAATAAATTGGAATAAGAACATGATATCAAACATTTTATCCATGATATCTCGATACATACTTAAAAACATTTGATAGCATTAAAAAAAAAAATTATTTAATGACTATTTTAGATTTCTATGTTACGTAGTATACTTACAATTCCAATGATCAGTTTCAGATGATTAGCCGTGGCTACATGAAGTTGTCTCTTTGGCTTTTATTGTCAAACCTCTTTTCATGGCTTAGTTCACGTGTACCATGCTACCATGGGGAAGGGGAACCGGTTTTAGAACTACTCTTGGAAATCGCTTCTTATGTAAATCATACATTTACTTCAGATGAAATTTTAAATGTTTCCAAGGTATTCTATGCAAATGTTGATCTACTTCTTTCCCAACCGAATGCATTCATCCACATCGAGGTAATTTGTTTTGTTTTATTATTACTTTTTCTCTCCACTCTTAGAAACAGTTTAGTCTGAAATTTGTGAAATATAAATAAAAATTAAATATTTATTAAAATCTAAGCCTAATCTCATAAAATTTTCAGAAAGTCGGTAAACTTCAAGCACTTGTCGACAAATGGGCTCTGATGTGGAGTGAGCACATGAACCAAACAGTGGCACATTTGTCTTACAATGAATTTGTCATCGATGTTATCAAGTTGAAAAATGAAGTTGAATATCGGTACTACATTCCAATGCATGCTAAGTAAGTGAGGTAACTATGAAAAGAGTCTTAAAACATTCATTAATAAGTTGCCATTTTTATTTGATGACTTCTTCAATAATATGCATACTAAATAAAAGATCATTGATCGAAATCAAATTTTGGAGATTTAATTTAAGACATCAGGGCCACTTTTAAGATAGAAAATTTTTTCATTAAATAAGATATGAAATTTTAAAAATTGCTGTTTTGATGTTTACAGGATAAAGTTAAATAAATTGATTTTATTTTCAGCTATCCTCGTTGGTACACAGCTAACATAGGAATAGATGTAATGATTCAATCCGGTAATCGATTGAATAGAATAATAGTGGTGAACTACCAAAACATATCAAAATTTTTACCAAGACTCTCTTCACAGATGCTTAGGTATCCAAAGTAGTTGATTTATTTTCTTTAAGTATTTTGAATGTCTGTGTTATTCAGTGCCATTATTTTTAGAGATGGAAGTGAATTGATTTATGAATCAAAGTCCAATATTGTAAGTATTTCTGCTCATGGAGAAGTGAACTTACAGCTAGAAATGACGTTGCCAGCGAGCGAACAAATTAGAGAAGACTGGAAGCTGACTTGTGCCAGGACTGAAGTGATCGGTCAAGAATGGGACTTCACCACTTGTCATCTGGACTCTAAGGGAGGCAATTCTAGCCGTTGCCTCTGTCAAAGGACTGGCTTATATGCGGCCCTAATTATCCACCATTCGTCTTCTGTAAGTAGAGCTAATTTTATTTAAAAGTAAATGTTGTGCTATAATATTTCTTATTTTATTAATAAGTAATATTTAAAAATTCAAAAAATTTAAGTAAAAATTCAAAGAATACAGATTCTTGTAAATAAATTTAGTAAATATTTCCTATTGTAAATTTCCAATATTAAAGCTTTATTCTAATTAGCAATCATTTTTATTTACAGACTTGATTATAGTATATATATTGGATGGGGGGTAAAGAACTTTCTGGAATGTTTTTGAAATAATCATAAACTCTATCATCTTTTCTGTAAATAATTTTATAGGTAGAATTAAATTTGTTAGAATATAGCATTTAAGAAATATGTGCAAAAAATTTATCCTGCCACAAATAACCGGTGTTCAAGCATCCACAGCTCTCTGCTGGCCACTGAAAGCGAATTGCCATAACCCTCACCTCTTTAGTGCTCAAGCCAACAAACCAGTTCGGAACAATTTGTTAATATGTGAACGATAATAAACATCACATGCCGGGCTTAATTTTTCGTAAATAATATTTTTTAAATGCTGTGCTCCAACAAATTTAATTCTAGCAATAACTTTTTTTTGCATAAAATATTACAGATTTTATTATTATTTCAAAAACATGTTAGTTCTCTGCCCTATTCTATATATGACTGTAAGATTATCTTATTAAAGAAAATTAAGTGTTTGGAATTATTGAGACTGTATGTCATATTTATAAATTACAGATGTATCTAAAATTATAAATAACAAGCTGCACCCATACGGCGTTGTTCATGAAAAGAATTGCGAGTTAAATGCTCTCATTTCAAGTTTTTTTGTTTTTTTATGTCTAACTTTCAAAAGATAATGTGAGTGATAGAAGACAGAATATTTTTCTTATTTCAAATCATCGTACTGTAAAGTTGAACAAAAACAGTAAAATTTTTATGAACAACTTTAAAAAAATAAGAAAAGATATATGTTCAAGTTTGATTTTTATTTTATTTTTAACACATTATTTATAAATAGCAAATTTCATTGGCTATGTGAAATGAAAGGAAAGGAAGAAAAAAGATGTTTTTTACAAATAAATAATTTTTTTATTTTAAAGCTAGTACTATCTATCGTAATATCTAGTATTATATTATAATACTATAATATAAATCTGTTTTTATTACTTATAAAGCCATATTTTATCAGAAAAAAATGTTTCTTTTAATTGTCATATTTCTTTAGTATCTTTCAAGATGAGATTTGAATTCTGAAAACATTTTTTAAAGGCACTTAGACTTTTTTTTGCGTCATTTCTATGCTTCAATTATTAGAACTCTTGGGAGGGGAGAGGTTACCAGAACTTTCAACGAAACAACCGGTTATCAACAAAATTTTTGACTGTACATATTCCAAAGCCAAACTGGTGAACATTTTTCTCGGTAATCGACTGCATTGTTTAGAATTTGTCTCATTTCATTTACATGTTTTTTAGGAAGCTGATCAAAATGATAATAAATTTGTCAAAACGGCAGTAAAGCTTCTCGTTTTTACACTCGTTAAAATGTTTTCATAGTAAACTTGGTTTAATGTGTATTAAGTTGTCATAACAACGATTTCAAAATTACCTATATTTTTATAGTTTTCCTCATTTCTCCCCTTAAGGGGAGGGAGCATTTTTAAAAGCTTAATGCATATAAACCTTCTCGAAGAAATTCTCTTAATGATATTGAAAACCGCATCAAAATCTGACAATTTTTCGAGTTTTGCGATCACAAACATATGCAGGCTGAATCTTTACATAAATAGATCCTGCAGTAACAACATATTGGTTGTTTGTTTTTTTAATTTTTATAGTTTTTGGCTATTTCTGGACATCTGTTGAGAGCCTATGTGGTCCATGAGCTATACACTCAGTAAATAGAATCACTGTTTATTCAATCCTGCAGTAACAACATATTGTTTTTGTTTTTTTTATAAGGTGTTCATGAGTAAGTCAAGTATGACTTTTCTTAAGACAGGTAAGTACCACCTCTTCTCTCTGAGGCAACTTCAAATTTCTCTTCGGCTATTTCTCAAACTGCTACACTATTCTTAGTAAATTTATTTAGCCTACAAAAATAATAATTTCATAAATAATAAATCATTGGTTTACAGAAATTTGGAGAGATAATCAGGGATGCCTCTTCTCCGATTGTGGCGTTGGGCTGTGGTTGCTGTCTATTCCAGTCTTGTCTCACACTTCTGTTGCTCGGATGTCGTAGAGCTTTTATTCAACTGCTCAAAGTACAGTTTTGTTTTTCTGTTTGTGTATTAATGGCGATCTTTGTCCATTTCACTAGAGTCACTCCATCTGAGGTCAGTATGTTCTTTAATAACTATTTTAATTTCTATATTTACATTAATTATTGGATGAGTAATATATTGTTTTAAACTAAGAATTCACATTTCATGTTTAGTTTAGAGAATATTTCTATATAATTATTCTTGTTTTCAGTAGCTAAGATTTTGTATTTTTTTTTTTAAATCACACTGTTTATGTGTGCCGATGTTTAGGCCCTGAAAATATGATGAAAAGAATATATTTAATGGAATCACACTGCTAAATTTGACTAAACTAAAATAGAACGTATAAATATGAAGTTATAAATATATATAAGTTATACATTACTGAATAACATGTAATACTATGCAATGTATTGAGTATACTGAGATGGAAAAATGAGAAGTGATAATTTAATGATGTTTAATTTAATTTGCCATATAATTAATTCACTATAAAAATAAATACTTTTCATTTTCGAATTTTGATTCACCGGCAAGGGCCTCAAGAGTACCTACCTGACGTAGCCCGGGCGGTAGGTCGGATGCCAACTAGCCATAAAAAGTGAAGGGAAATAACTCTGTCTAAAAACCATCATAATATTAAAGGAGATATCCTGCCAACAAGCTGTCAGTAGAGGGAAAATGGGGGAGCTGGCGCACTTCTAGGAGCAGCCAATCAGAAGCCAGCATTTTGGTCACGTGACCTATGGCGGGAAATTTGAATTTGAATTTTTGCCTCGACCTAACCTTAACTACCACGTGGCCTTGCCTCGACCCTATCTTAACCACCACGTGGTCTCGCCTCGACCTAACCTTAACTATTAGGCCACGCCCCTTTTTAGTCACGTGACCCTTATGCCCCGCCCCTTATTAGTCACGTGACCCTTATGCCCCGCCCCATTTTAGTCACGTGATCCAGTCACGTGACCCGCAGCGCATCCTGGTCTATGCTCCGCCCACATGTTTTAGTCACGTGACCCATGGGACCTCCTGACCTATGCTCCGCCCACAAGATTTACCCCCTCCACCCATTGAAGGATCAGGTACCCCCAGGTGCCCATGGAACCTCCTGACTTATGCTCCGCCCACAAGATTTACCCCCTCCACCCATTGAAGGGCCAGGTACCCACCTTATAGAGCATGAGTGTACCCGACCGCCATTTTGTTTTTTATACATCGCCATTTTGTTTTTCTTATGCCGCCATTTTGTTTTTCTACTGTTTGAGGGACTTGAGGTTTTGTTGAAGGGTCAAGTACCCATCTTATAGAGCATGAGTGTACCCGGCCGCCATTTTGTTTTTCTTACACCACCATTTTGTTTTTCTACTGTTTGAGAGACTTGAGGTTTTGTCGAAGGATCAGGTACCCACCTTATAGAGCATGAGTGTGCCCGACCTCCATTTTGTTTTTATTACGCCGCCATTTTGTTTTTATACAGTTTGAGAGACTTGAGGTTTTGTTGAAGGGTTAGGTACCCACCTTATAGAGCATGAGTGTACCCGACCGCCATTTTGTTTTTTATACATCGCCATTTTGTTTTTCTTATGCCGCCATTTTGTTTTTCTACTGTTTGAGGGACTTGAGGTTTTGTTGAAGGGTCAAGTACCCATCTTATAGAGCATGAGTGTACCCGGCCGCCATTTTGTTTTTCTTACACCACCATTTTGTTTTTCTACTGTTTGAGAGACTTGAGGTTTTGTCGAAGGATCAGGTACCCACTTTATAGTCTGTAACCTTCCCAACGGTTATATAATCATAACCTATACGACGAAGGGTCGGGTACTCACTTTATAGTATGTAACCTCCCCAACGGTTATATAATCATAACCTATACGATGAAGGGTCAGGTACCCACTTTATAGTATGTAACCTCCCCAACGGTTATATAATCATAACCTATACGATGAAGGGTCAGGTACCCATTGGATCATGTATAGACAAGTTGGATGATGTCTAGGTGAAATACAAATATGGACTTTGAACTGTTTATCTCTAGCATATAAATAAATAGTAGATTTCCTTAATCCTATAACAACTGCTGGACCTTGAGCTGTTTATCTCTAACATATAAATAAATAGCATAGTCCCTTAATCCTATAACAGCTTTTGGACTTTGAACTGCTAATCCCTTTAACATAAATAAATTATAGGGGCTCCTTAATCCTTTTGGACTTTGAGTTCTTAATCCGAAACCTTTCTTATCTCGCTGAAACATAAACAAAACAACTTTTCAATGTACTACGTATTTTTAATGGCTGATAGTATAAGTAATGGTCTTAAAAGGATTAACTTGTCAATGTTCTACGTATTTTTATTCTCTCATAGTTAAATAATGGTCTTAAAAGGATTAACTTTTAATCCATTAAGTTCCTATCGAACTTTTAATCTTTAAAATATATTAACAAACCGAAACGATGGTATCACGTTGGCCAAAGAGGTTGCACCTTTTCATAGCTTTGAAATATTTTCAAAGTACACGAGTCGGTATTAATAACTACGAACATGTCGCAGTAAATTTTAATTAATGAATATTAATTAATACTATTTCTTAATCCCTTAAGGGCTTTTGTACTTTGAGCTGTTAATACCAAAACATAAAGAATGATTTAGGACTTCCGCTAAAAAGTAAACAAATTTAGCTTTCGCAATAATGCTCTATCTCTTAATCCTTCCTTTAAAAGTTAACAATGGACTTTGAACTGTTAATCCTCTATCATTACTCATCTCGCTTAAATTTTCTATAATCTCCTCAATGTTTATACATTTTCTGTCCGCTAGGGCGCAGCACCTTACTCCAGTAGGGGATTTTCCTGGCTAGTTTACATAATGTTCTCAATGTCTATTATGCAACCTTCCCAATGTTTACGTTTACCCACCTATTTGTTTACGTTTTCTTTAACCTTCGCAATATTTAAATTTTATGTAAATATAGTCTTCTCAACTGATTTTTTGCCTTTCCTAAATTGTTTTTCCCCTTTTCTGAACTTGATTTAATTATAATTAACTACCCTGGTTCCTAATTGCACTCGTATCAGACCTTGCGATATCATCGGCTCCTTTCGGCTACTCTCGGATACCCTCGGAGCAGAGCGGCCGGGCCCCGATCATTGTCCTCGGTGACGCTCGTTCGTCCTCGTTTTTCCTCGGGCCCCCACCTCGATCTCCCTAATCTGCCTTAGGATGCTCCCGATTCGAGAATAACCGAACTCCTCCGGCCTCATATGATCATCCAGAATCACTATGAAAAATTTGAAAAAATCTCCTCTTCTCACCTGGACTTCTTCTCCTACGGTTCCAACCATTCATTTTACTCAGCACGTAGAGGTCTCTCGTCTGCGTACCCCTAGATCAACTATAAATATTTACATTTTTAATAACTTGAAGTCCTATAATTTTAGTGGTTTTTAGTAATTTTAGCGGTTTTTATTGATTTTAGTCATTTCTTATCAGCTTCTAATGGCAAAATACACTCCGGCAATAATATTATGCTTAATGTTTAACCGAATCCATCATTTTCTTTCAATTCATTGATAATATTTTTTGAGTAGGTCTTTTACTGCTTTACTGGTCTTTTACCTCTAATTTTTAACATAGCTTTATATTTTTTAGTATATTTTAACCAATTTTAGATATTATTTTTTGTTTTTATAATTGATTTTACATGTTACTTTATTGATTTTAGTCAATTTTAATGATTTTAGAAATAAAATAAAACGTTTTATCAGCAAATATTTGTATATAAATCTGTTTTGAGATGATTTATTATCTAGAGTTGATATTATTTGAGAATGTTGATGTAAGATGTGCTATATTTGGTCCCCATTTGTATGATATTATATTGTTGTTTTTTTTTTTTTCAATCCTAATGATGCCCGAATTAGCGAAACGTTGACTGATCAGATATTTACTGCTGTTTAAGAGACTCAAAACTTTATTCAGGATTCTTCCAGAAATATACTGATAATTTAGAATTAGAATTTAAGATAATTTTGAATATTAGAATGTTTGCCATCATCGGATGATAGATAATATTAACAGTAACTAATATGAGCATAATCGTCGCAGTTGGAGCACAATTCTGATCACACTTTCCCCCTTTAAAATTCCAAATATTTACATTATTCATAACTTGAAGTCCCATAATTTTAGTGGTTTTTAGTAATTTTAGCGGTTTTTATTGATTTTTAGTTATTTCTCATCAACTTCTAGCGGTAAAATACAATTCGACTATAATACCATGCTTAATGTTTGATCGAATCCATCATTTTCTTTTACATTATTGATAATATCCTTTGAGTAGGTCTTTTACTGCATAGACTTCGATCTCTAATTTTTAACATAGCTTTATATTTTTAGTATATTTTAACCAATTTTAGATATTATTTTTTTGTTTTTATAATTGATTTTGCCCGTTACTTTATTGATTTTAGTCAATTTTTAATGATTTTAGAAATAAAAAAATTTTATTAGGAAATATTTGTATATAATACTGTTTTGAGATGATGTATTATCTGTAGTTGATATTATTTGAGAATGCTGATGTAAGATGTGCTATATTTGATCCCCATTTGTATGATATTATGTTGTTTGTTTTATTTTTTTTCATTTCTAATAATGACCGAATTGGCGAAACGTTGACTGATCAAATATTTTCTGCTGTTTAAGAGATTCAAATCTTTATTCAGGATTCTTCCAGAAATATACTGATAATTTAGAAATATTCATATTAACCCTTCTCCATACTCGCTTCATAATTCAAATTATTTGATTTCTTTCATGAAATAATAACTATTTATTAGATATTTCTATAACGTCTCCGGGTCAAAATGTCTTGTTTTGTGCAGTATCACTGTCTATTTTGTTACTGTTTTGTCACAGTGTGACTGTCAATATTAGAATGTTTAGCATGATCGGATTATAGATAATACTAAAATTAACTCATATGAGCACAATCGTGGTAGTTATAGCACAATTATGACCACACTTTTTCCCAAAAATACCAAAAGTTCGCCTATGAGGTACCACTATCAGTACTTGTTTCCTCATTGAAGTTTGTTTATCGATTAATCAACAATGAGTTCAATCAATTTTGACGAGTCCATCTTGCTTTTGCACACTAACTTTCTGTTGGACAGAACATTTATGGACTTCACCAGGATGAGAACCATTGTTAAGAGGTGTTTCATAGCACCCTAGGATTTTAAAATGAGTAGCCGATAGAGGGAAAATGAGGTAGTTCGAGCACAATGCTGATCACACTTTCTACGAAGAATAGCATCAGGTCTCGTCTATGAGACATTTTTTTCCCAGTTACTTTCGCCTTGCCGAGGTGTGTTTATTGGTAAACACAGCAATCACATACTAGATTTTATTTGTTTTTATTAGATTGATATTTATTTTTTTATTAAGAGGCGGAAGCTGGACCTCATTAAGACTCCAATATCTTTTGGTAATCAACTCCAATCAATCCAAAATGTTAAATATTTCCTCGAAAAAACATAAATTTAACGGAAGGCATTAGACCCGTCCTCATTTCATAATTCAAATTGTTTGATATCTTTCATGAAATGATAACTATTTATTAGATATTTCTATATCGTCTCCGGATCAAAATGTCTTGTTTTGTGCGGGTGACTGTAAATATTAGAATGTTTACCATCATCAAATTACATATAATATTAACAGTGACTAATATGAACACAATCGTGGTAGTTAGATTCTGATCACAGTTTCCTCCAAAAATACCATAAGTTCGTCTGTGAGGCACCTCTACTAGTACCTGTTCCCTCATCGAAGTTTATTTATCAATAAATCAACAATCAGTTCAATCAATTTTAACCACTCCATCTTGCTTTAAGACTCCAATATCTTTTGGTAATCGACTCGAATAAACTCATAATATTAAATATTACCCCGAAAAGACAGAAATTTAACAGAAGGCATTAGTCACTTTCTGAAAAGTTATACGAGCTGCGGACATTACATGTGACTATAATCCAAGAGTCATGCCCTGGATAAATTCTACTGTCATAATATTAATCATGGATGGATGACCTTAGTAGTTGAGCTCCTCTAAATACTACATTCTTAATACGAATATAAAATTTTTAATCCAATTTATCACATTTGCAGGGGAAGTACTGCAGTATATCGATGATTATTAAAACTATCAACACAACTGCATGCGAATCTGCTGACCTCTATTGTACTCTGCACACGAGGGGGTGTAGATCGGTATGTTCAAGGTATGGCTTGAGGTAGTGATGGAGGGTAACGGATGATCAGGAATGTGGTATAGGATGATTTAGGGATGTTCAGACATGGTTTGAGATGGTTAGCGATGGTATGGGATGGTCAGAGATGGTTGGAGATTATTTTAAACCATCTCCAACCATGTCTGACCACCCCAAACCACTCTTAACCATCTCAAACCATCTCTGACCATCCCATACCATCGCTAACCATCTCAAACCATGTCTGAACATCCCTAAATCATCCTATACCACATTCCTGATCATCCGTTACCCTCCATCACTACCTCAAGCCATACCTTGAACATACCGATCTACACCCCCTCGTGTGCAGAGTACAATAGAGGTCAGCAGATTCGCATGCAGTTGTGTTGATAGTTTTAATAATCATCGATATACTGCAGTACTTCCCCTGCAAATGTGATAAATTGGATTAAAAATTTTATATTCGTATTAAGAATGTAGTATTTAGAGGAGCTCAACTTCTAAGGTCATCCATCCATGATTAATATTATGACAGTAGAATTTATCCAGGGCATGACTCTTGGATTATAGTCACATGTAATGTCCGCAGCTCGTATAACTTTTCAGAAAGTGACTAATGCCTTCTGTTAAATTTCTGTCTTTTCGGGGTAATATTTAATATTATGAGTTTATTCGAGTCGATTACCAAAAGATATTGGAGTCTTAAAGCAAGATGGAGTGGTTAAAATTGATTGAACTGATTGTTGATTTATTGATAAATAAACTTCGATGAGGGAACAGGTACTAGTAGAGGTGCCTCACAGACGAACTTATGGTATTTTTGGAGGAAACTGTGATCAGAATCTAACTACCACGATTGTGTTCATATTAGTCACTGTTAATATTATATGTAATTTGATGATGGTAAACATTCTAATATTTACAGTCACCCGCACAAAACAAGACATTTTGATCCGGAGACGATATAGAAATATCTAATAAATAGTTATCATTTCATGAAAGATATCAAACAATTTGAATTATGAAATGAGGACGGGTCTAATGCCTTCCGTTAAATTTATGTTTTTTCGAGGAAATATTTAACATTTTGGATTGATTGGAGTTGATTACCAAAAGATATTGGAGTCTTAATGAGGTCCAGCTTCCGCCTCTTAATAAAAAAATAAATATCAATCTAATAAAAACAAATAAAATCTAGTATGTGATTGCTGTGTTTACCAATAAACACACCTCGGCAAGGCGAAAGTAACTGGGAAAAAAATGTCTCATAGACGAGACCTGATGCTATTCTTCGTAGAAAGTGTGATCAGCATTGTGCTCGAACTACCTCATTTTCCCTCTATCGGCTACTCATTTTAAAATCCTAGGGTGCTATGAAACACCTCTTAACAATGGTTCTCATCCTGGTGAAGTCCATAAATGTTCTGTCCAACAGAAAGTTAGTGTGCAAAAGCAAGATGGACTCGTCAAAATTGATTGAACTCATTGTTGATTAATCGATAAACAAACTTCAATGAGGAAACAAGTACTGATAGTGGTACCTCATAGGCGAACTTTTGGTATTTTTGGGAAAAAGTGTGGTCATAATTGTGCTATAACTACCACGATTGTGCTCATATGAGTTAATTTTAGTATTATCTATAATCCGATCATGCTAAACATTCTAATATTGACAGTCACACTGTGACAAAACAGTAACAAAATAGACAGTGATACTGCACAAAACAAGACATTTTGACCCGGAGACGTTATAGAAATATCTAATAAATAGTTATTATTTCATGAAAGAAATCAAATAATTTGAATTATGAAGCGAGTATGGAGAAGGGTTAATATGAATATTTCTAAATTATCAGTATATTTCTGGAAGAATCCTGAATAAAGATTTGAATCTCTTAAACAGCAGAAAATATTTGATCAGTCAACGTTTCGCCAATTCGGTCATTATTAGAAATGAAAAAAAATAAAACAAACAACATAATATCATACAAATGGGGATCAAATATAGCACATCTTACATCAGCATTCTCAAATAATATCAACTACAGATAATACATCATCTCAAAACAGTATTATATACAAATATTTCCTAATAAAATTTTTTTATTTCTAAAATCATTAAAAATTGACTAAAATCAATAAAGTAACGGGCAAAATCAATTATAAAAACAAAAAAATAATATCTAAAATTGGTTAAAATATACTAAAAATATAAAGCTATGTTAAAAATTAGAGATCGAAGTCTATGCAGTAAAAGACCTACTCAAAGGATATTATCAATAATGTAAAAGAAAATGATGGATTCGATCAAACATTAAGCATGGTATTATAGTCGAATTGTATTTTACCGCTAGAAGTTGATGAGAAATAACTAAAAATCAATAAAAACCGCTAAAATTACTAAAAACCACTAAAATTATGGGACTTCAAGTTATGAATAATGTAAATATTTGGAATTTTAAAGGGGGAAAGTGTGATCAGAATTGTGCTCCAACTGCGACGATTATGCTCATATTAGTTACTGTTAATATTATCTATCATCCGATGATGGCAAACATTCTAATATTCAAAATTATCTTAAATTCTAATTCTAAATTATCAGTATATTTCTGGAAGAATCCTGAATAAAGTTTTGAGTCTCTTAAACAGCAGTAAATATCTGATCAGTCAACGTTTCGCTAATTCGGGCATCATTAGGATTGAAAAAAAAAAAAACAACAATATAATATCATACAAATGGGGACCAAATATAGCACATCTTACATCAACATTCTCAAATAATATCAACTCTAGATAATAAATCATCTCAAAACAGATTTATATACAAATATTTGCTGATAAAACGTTTTATTTTATTTCTAAAATCATTAAAATTGACTAAAATCAATAAAGTAACATGTAAAATCAATTATAAAAACAAAAAATAATATCTAAAATTGGTTAAAATATACTAAAAAATATAAAGCTATGTTAAAAATTAGAGGTAAAAGACCAGTAAAGCAGTAAAAGACCTACTCAAAAAATATTATCAATGAATTGAAAGAAAATGATGGATTCGGTTAAACATTAAGCATAATATTATTGCCGGAGTGTATTTTGCCATTAGAAGCTGATAAGAAATGACTAAAATCAATAAAAACCGCTAAAATTACTAAAAACCACTAAAATTATAGGACTTCAAGTTATTAAAAATGTAAATATTTATAGTTGATCTAGGGGTACGCAGACGAGAGACCTCTACGTGCTGAGTAAAATGAATGGTTGGAACCGTAGGAGAAGAAGTCCAGGTGAGAAGAGGAGATTTTTTCAAATTTTTCATAGTGATTCTGGATGATCATATGAGGCCGGAGGAGTTCGGTTATTCTCGAATCGGGAGCATCCTAAGGCAGATTAGGGAGATCGAGGTGGGGGCCCGAGGAAAAACGAGGACGAACGAGCGTCACCGAGGACAATGATCGGGGCCCGGCCGCTCTGCTCCGAGGGTATCCGAGAGTAGCCGAAAGGAGCCGATGATATCGCAAGGTCTGATACGAGTGCAATTAGGAACCAGGGTAGTTAATTATAATTAAATCAAGTTCAGAAAAGGGGAAAAACAATTTAGGAAAGGCAAAAAATCAGTTGAGAAGACTATATTTACATAAAATTTAAATATTGCGAAGGTTAAAGAAAACGTAAACAAATAGGTGGGTAAACGTAAACATTGGGAAGGTTGCATAATAGACATTGAGAACATTATGTAAACTAGCCAGGAAAATCCCCTACTGGAGTAAGGTGCTGCGCCCTAGCGGACAGAAAATGTATAAACATTGAGGAGATTATAGAAAATTTAAGCGAGATGAGTAATGATAGAGGATTAACAGTTCAAAGTCCATTGTTAACTTTTAAAGGAAGGATTAAGAGATAGAGCATTATTGCGAAAGCTAAATTTGTTTACTTTTTAGCGGAAGTCCTAAATCATTCTTTATGTTTTGGTATTAACAGCTCAAAGTACAAAAGCCCTTAAGGGATTAAGAAATAGTATTAATTAATATTCATTAATTAAAATTTACTGCGACATGTTCGTAGTTATTAATACCGACTCGTGTACTTTGAAAATATTTCAAAGCTATGAAAAGGTGCAACCTCTTTGGCCAACGTGATACCATCGTTTCGGTTTGTTAATATATTTTAAAGATTAAAAGTTCGATAGGAACTTAATGGATTAAAAGTTAATCCTTTTAAGACCATTATTTAACTATGAGAGAATAAAAATACGTAGAACATTGACAAGTTAATCCTTTTAAGACCATTACTTATACTATCAGCCATTAAAAATACGTAGTACATTGAAAAGTTGTTTTGTTTATGTTTCAGCGAGATAAGAAAGGTTTCGGATTAAGAACTCAAAGTCCAAAAGGATTAAGGAGCCCCTATAATTTATTTATGTTAAAGGGATTAGCAGTTCAAAGTCCAAAAGCTGTTATAGGATTAAGGGACTATGCTATTTATTTATATGTTAGAGATAAACAGCTCAAGGTCCAGCAGTTGTTATAGGATTAAGGAAATCTACTATTTATTTATATGCTAGAGATAAACAGTTCAAAGTCCATATTTGTATTTCACCTAGACATCATCCAACTTGTCTATACATGATCCAATGGGTACCTGACCCTTCATCGTATAGGTTATGATTATATAACCGTTGGGGAGGTTACATACTATAAAGTGGGTACCTGACCCTTCATCGTATAGGTTATGATTATATAACCGTTGGGGAGGTTACATACTATAAAGTGAGTACCCGACCCTTCGTCGTATAGGTTATGATTATATAACCGTTGGGAAGGTTACAGACTATAAAGTGGGTACCTGATCCTTCGACAAAACCTCAAGTCTCTCAAACAGTAGAAAAACAAAATGGTGGTGTAAGAAAAACAAAATGGCGGCCGGGTACACTCATGCTCTATAAGATGGGTACTTGACCCTTCAACAAAACCTCAAGTCCCTCAAACAGTAGAAAAACAAAATGGCGGCATAAGAAAAACAAAATGGCGATGTATAAAAAACAAAATGGCGGTCGGGTACACTCATGCTCTATAAGGTGGGTACCTAACCCTTCAACAAAACCTCAAGTCTCTCAAACTGTATAAAAACAAAATGGCGGCGTAATAAAAACAAAATGGAGGTCGGGCACACTCATGCTCTATAAGGTGGGTACCTGATCCTTCGACAAAACCTCAAGTCTCTCAAACAGTAGAAAAACAAAATGGTGGTGTAAGAAAAACAAAATGGCGGCCGGGTACACTCATGCTCTATAAGATGGGTACTTGACCCTTCAACAAAACCTCAAGTCCCTCAAACAGTAGAAAAACAAAATGGCGGCATAAGAAAAACAAAATGGCGATGTATAAAAAACAAAATGGCGGTCGGGTACACTCATGCTCTATAAGGTGGGTACCTGGCCCTTCAATGGGTGGAGGGGGTAAATCTTGTGGGCGGAGCATAAGTCAGGAGGTTCCATGGGCACCTGGGGGTACCTGATCCTTCAATGGGTGGAGGGGGTAAATCTTGTGGGCGGAGCATAGGTCAGGAGGTCCCATGGGTCACGTGACTAAAACATGTGGGCGGAGCATAGACCAGGATGCGCTGCGGGTCACGTGACTGGATCACGTGACTAAAATGGGGCGGGGCATAAGGGTCACGTGACTAATAAGGGGCGGGGCATAAGGGTCACGTGACTAAAAAGGGGCGTGGCCTAATAGTTAAGGTTAGGTCGAGGCGAGACCACGTGGTGGTTAAGATAGGGTCGAGGCAAGGCCACGTGGTAGTTAAGGTTAGGTCGAGGCAAAAATTCAAATTCAAATTTCCCGCCATAGGTCACGTGACCAAAATGCTGGCTTCTGATTGGCTGCTCCTAGAAGTGCGCCAGCTCCCCCATTTTCCCTCTACTGCTGTCATAAAACAGGTTACTAAAGCCGAAAAGGATTAGCACAATAGAGTCAAATCTTCAAGGGGGCTGAAAAGCTAACATAATTTTATTCATAAGGAAACGCCCATATCACCAAATCCTATCAAATCAACCAATAGGAAGATCCAAAAGGAGAGTGGGAGCAAAATGTCTGGACAAATATTATTTAAAAAGGAAGAAGAGGGGGGAAGGAGTGCCTGGAGGAGACAATAAAAAATGACAGTCCGAGAGTGAAAGCAGTAGGATCGGATGGTTCAAGAGGGTCCCTAGAACTTCTGTAGACACCTTTCTGGAGAAAGAACCCGATAGAGGAAGAACAGTTCTTAGGAAGAGCCGAGACTGGATAATTCAAAGAGTTGGAGATAGCAGCTGAGAGATGAACCTAGAACAGTCTAACAGAGGCAAGCAGCTCCGAATCGGGAAGCGGAGGCTACGAAACAAAACAATCAGAGAAGTCATAGTCCCTAATACTCACATGTGTACTGCTCCATGTAATATTGTGTGCCAATATTAGTCTTGGCCATCTTCACACTGAGGGTATTACTCAATGATGTGCTATGTATACTATATATATATATATATATATATATATATATATATATATATATATATATATATATATATATATATATATATATATATATTAATTTGTTTCTGAGGTTTTTCTTTCCCTATTTGATTTTTTAATTATATTTCATTTTTAATGGTCATTTAGCAGCTTGGAAATTCCTCTGATATTTACTACATACATACTATCTTTGCTTTACATTGGCTTGATATTTTCTTTTCCTTTTGACAATCTTTTGTTGCTTTTCAGGAACATCTTCTTTGTTTCGATTCATTTTTTATTAAAATTAATTTATTGGTACTTTTACTCATCAATGCATCATTTTTTGTTCTTATTGCTCGAGGGTGGGGAGCTGTTCCAAGGACGTTTTTAATCACTGGTAAAAAAATACAGAACATAATGTTTATCTATTCCATTCCACCTCATTAAAAACATAGGAAACAGATAGCAGCAAACAGTAGCGGCACATGCATAATTAAGTATAATGAAAGTAAAGATAATAATAACCTGTTTGTTTTAAAGTTATTAACTTCCTAACATACAGAATAATAACCTATAAAATGTTGTTCAGTATCATTTCTTGCAGACGTTTTCTAGGAGCAGGGTCACAACAAAAATAAATTTGTCTAAATGGCAATAAAGTTTAACTTAAATAAGTTTCACATTTTCTCACTTTTTTTTTTCCTTTCTCTCCCATTTTATTTACAAAATAATATTTTCACACTTATTAAAACGTTTTTGCCTGATCCAGAAGAAGGCCGAAATTGAGCTCCTCCTTCAGCAACACAGAACCTTAGTAGTGGCGCTGACTGGGTTTACCTCTACTTCATGGTTTATTTTTTCTGTCTGGTTTATTTCATCTATCTTGTTTATTACATCTTTCTGATTTACTTCTACTTTATGGTTTACTTTTTCTTTCTGGTTTATTTCATCTATCTTGTTTACTACTTGTTGCTGCTTTATTTCTTCTTTCTGTCTGATTTTGTTGTCTTATTTTGTTGTTCTTTCTGTCTTTATCTTGTTTACTTCTACTTCAAGGTTTACTTTTTCTTTCTGATTTATTTCACCTATCTTGTTTACTACCTGTTGCTGAGTTTTTCATTCTTCCTTTATCTTGTTTACTTCTACTTCATGGTTTATTTTTTCTGTCTGGTTTATTTCATCCATCTTGTTTATTTCATCTATCTTGTTTACTTCAGCTCCTTCTTGTGAAAGTACAACTTCATGTTTCAAATCTGCTTCTGCTGCTGATGGATCTTTTATTTTCTCAACTCCTTCCTCAATCAAAGACAGATTAATTAGCTTCTCCTCCGGGACACTTTCAGATTTATTCTTTAATTTTTCCCACACTATTTTTTGCACTTTTTCCCCCTTTAATTAAAAAAACATATTATAGCTCACAGTTTTTAAGATCGCTGACAAAGCCTCCTTATTTTTCCTCTGCTAGTTTGTTAGCTCTGTTTCTTCCACCAGCGGCATTCCTTTTTCTATTGCATCTTCATAGATTCCAATGAATTCCAGATATGCTTCAGTTTGCATTGCTCATATCCCATAATTTTCTTGTGAAAGCGTCTCAATTCCAAACTTTGTATGTCCATTGCTCTCTATATGTTTTACGGCGATTAGTCCGAAAATCAATGACCTTTATATTTCTTTATTGCGGTTAATCCGAAAAAACTATATAGCACACGTATCTGTTAAAACATGTGTTTATCGCAACCTCACTTGAACCTTTTATAAACTCTAAACTACGCTCTGCTACCAAATTGTTGTGGATTAGTTTTTATTAAAAAAAAACATAAACAAGTAAGAGATTATGCTTCCGCAATGGCGCACATAAGCTAACTTACTGAACCCACACTATCCTTTCAAGCCAAGGTACTGCCTGTGCCAGTGTTTCCACCAACAGTGTTGCTTTATTTATTACTATTATTATATTTATAATGTTTCAAGCAATGAGAAATAATAAATCAATTTCGCCTAACAGTAATGTACTATAATATATATATATATATATATATATATATATATATATATATATATATATATATATATATATATATATATATATATATATATATATTATATAATAAGGAATCTCTGCCAGTTATTCTTCCTTCATTAGTAAAATTTATATATTTATTTATTTATTAAAAAATTTATTCAACAGTGAATAATGTACATAATGGTATAGATACATTTTTATCAATTTTAATGTTTAATGTAATGTGTTCCATTGCAGGACATGTATCTGTGTTTAACGATTCTTTTGGAGCTCCTATTTTTTCTCGGCTTTTCTTCTCATTTGGGAAAGCTTCTTATCATCTATACAGAAGTGGTGGTTGTATCTAACTCAAGAAGTGTCAAATCTACTGTTTTAGGTTTAACTTTTGGTAAGGCAAAATATTTCGTAGTTATATATCCACATATTTATTTAATAAATTATTAGAACATATTTCATTTTTCATCTATACTTGTTTTTGTTTGTTTTTTTCTAAAGGTCTCGCATTGCTACCTTGCTTGATCAGTGGAGCTGCTGAGTCCACAACAAGCAAATTCAACAGATCTTGGTGGCTGCCTGTCGGAACCCCTTCTTTTTTCATAGCTATAATTTCTATTCTATTGATAATCGGCCTCTTCTTGATGTTATATTTTAGCCTACTCAGGCGCTTTCATTACCTAAGTACTATAAAGAAGCCTCAATTAGATCATATTATTGATCACAGGTAGAACAATTTTTTTCTCGACTGTTTATAAATTTTGATTTTTCTTCTAACTAAAATTGAGCAAAAGAAATAACTATTATACTCTCTACATAAACATCATGCAGCTGTAGTTTTTTATTTCTTAGCTCAACTATCACATTAGGATTGTTAAATAAAAAAAAAAAATTAAGATTTACTTGATCCAGTATGTCATTCAGTTATTTTAAATTTTAAAAAACTTCTTAATATTGTCATTATTAGTCCATCTAGAGTTCTTATGTATTTATCTTATTATTTGTTCATAAAACTCTCATTTTGACACACTTTGATAAGAAAATCTGGTTGAAACAGAGCCTTACATTAATTAAGGGCTTAATGATGTAGTTTTTGTTCATTTGTATTTTTATAGTCTTAATTTTTGTTATATTTATTTACTTTTTGTTTTAGGGTCGGACTAATGAAGAGAATAGGTATTCTTTTTAGCGCAATAGTTTTAGTGGCAATATTCAGTGTCATATACAGCAATTCTCAAAGTATCATTATTTCCTATACCTTCAGCTGCCTTTCTGGATTGTTGGTGAGTCAAAAATCATGATTTAAAATCGTTGTAATATAAACATGTGTTGAACCTTATTTACTTGGAAAAATCCATGCCTAAATTTGTAACCTTTGCACAAAATTTCATTAAATACAGTATAAGGTGTTCATATTAATCGGTTTTGAAGCCTGATTCCAGAAGCTATGGTGAAGGTTGAGAGTTGGTGATGGCCTCGTTCTGTCCGTTCACTCCTCTCCACATTTCAGTTCACATGGTGGTTATTTATTCTCTCTTTAATATCCTCCTCCACCCAATCTTGCTCATTCAGGTGAGCCCCAGGTAAAGTGCTTTACCTTCTTGATCTTCTCACCTCCAAGTCATACATATCATTCATCTTTGTCGTTTCTCTAACTGATGCTTATAATTTTTCATTTCCATTTTTATTGGTTGGAGTTCTTCTTAGAAGATATGGAGCTTAGACTTGAAATTTCTTCCATTACTGCTGAATACCGTGATGTCGTCTTTAGATGGGTTGTAATTTCATGTATTCCTAAGTAATAGGCTCTCATTATTGATAAAGCCTTCCGAAGGGCCTCTCCAGAACCAATATGAACAGTAACAGGCTTAGAAGCAGTTCTATTCTTGCAATTAATTTTATCATTATTGAATATTAATAACTTTTTTTTTTTTTAATTTTTAATCTAAGTGAATAACCCTTAAGAATCTTTGGATACCTGCATCATTGATATGCATGAAGAAACTATAGCTCGCCTAAAAAGATATGGACAAGGATATAAGAGGAGGACCTACAAGAGGGGAAGAAACTCTTTACCCTGCACACATTCCATTGACTTGATGAAAAATTTAACTATAAATAACATGTTTGTTTTGATAGATTAGTAAATTAATTAATATCTCATAGAAAAAAAAATCCTATGAACAATCCGATTTGAGCAAGTAAAATCTCGAAAACTAATAGTTAATTCTATATATGAGAGCTACTTTATTTAGATAACTCAGTTCTCTGGAGAAGAACAGGATAGAGGAAGGCTGATACCGAAATCCGCGAAAGGAAATGGATTGGGCACACTTTACACCATCCAAGGGACAACATTGCAAGAGAAGCCCTCTAATGAAAACCTCAGGGATGCCATAGAGTTGGTCGACACAGGATAACTTGGAGGAGGTCCATGCAGAATGTGCTGGAATCCGATGGACAGTAATTGGAGAACTGGCTGCAGACAGAGACAAATGTCGAATATTCATAATGACCCTACGTCCCACCAGCGATATCAGGAATTAATCATCATCATCAATCATGGGGGGAGGGATGTTAGTTTCAACTTAGTGCTGCATGAGTTCGCCATCAGTCTGCTTTCTTGTGAGCGGTCTATACCTAATTATTTTTTTTTTTTTATTTCTTCCAGGGGTTCCTGACATTTTTTTGTTATGTACTCCACAGTGAATCTCATATGAACATGGAATTGATGGTTAATCAATTAAAGGTTAACACCAAAGAACAAGATTACAGTTCTGATTCTGACTATAATTTATTCAACTGTAAGTTAAATAAAAAATATACTATATTTTTATGAAATATTATAAGAATACTCTTATGTGTTATTCGTAGATTTTTTTTTTCCCAATGGAACTATGGACTCTGAAGAACCCTGGCCTCTTCCAAAATCCTTCTCCGCTCCATCCTGCCCAAAGCGACCCTCCATCTCCCAATTCCAAGCGACCTCAGGTCTGGTTCCACATTTTTCTGTCAGCGTAGCCTTGGTCTTCCTCTCTTTCTGTTCTAATCTCCATAATCTCCGTAATCATCTTCATTCTTTGCACATGACCCAACCATCTTATCCTTCCTTCCTTAACGGTCGACACAACCAGGTGAATTCTATAAGTCCACATGGCAAACTTAGATCATTAAAATTACAATTAATAGAATTTAATTGGAAAACTTTACACTTTCTAACATCTTATTAGTCTGTAAAATATATAAAATATTATATTTTATTGTATTTATACATTAATAATCCTTTGCTATCCACATTACAATATAAATATTCTAATTTATGGAAACCTAGGCACAGGTTTATAATTTATTCAATAACAAGCACAGGTTCTACTTACATGTGATACTTACCAATATTTCTTTTTCAGTTTTCGCGAAACAAGAAGCTGAAGTAGAAAACGAAGACCCCCCTCAGAAAGTCAAAGAGATAGAAATCAGTATGAAAGAATTAAATGAAGAAATTTCTGCAAAACCAAAATTAGTCACTTTTGAAGACCAGCTTTCATGTAAGTAATAGATGTAATTCTAATATTCTGTAGTACTCTTATGGTTGTTAAATTAGTCTATCAATGAGGTACAAATCAGCAATCAATTTCCTTTGTTTAAGATGTATACATGCACTCAGCTTTGCCTAAATCATAATTTAGCTTCAATGCTAAATCATTATTTCAATGCACTTAAAGAAAAGCCAATATTGGATCAAATATTAGACAGAAATATGATTGATTTATAAATATAGTCGTTGTGATGCTATAAGTTCAATGATACTACCAGGTTTAGGCCTTACAATTCCTCTTACAGTGAAACTGTCTAAATTCTACAGCTCCTCCTATATCCTTCTGGCCAAATATTCTGCACAATACTTTATTTGAAACTGAGATGTGTAATGGTTTTTGTAAATTCTTATTTTCATGTTTCTGGACAGTAAAACCAGCTGAGTAATTTTGTGGTAGAGAAATAACAAGCATTTCCTTCCTTTAATGTTACTTTTATTTTCTGTAGAGTTTGATTTCTATTTGGATACGGTAGTAGCGTAAATACTTTTTGCACTACTATTTACCCCTTGGGGTCCACAATCCATCTTTTGGGAACCACTGGTCTATTTCGCAGTCGTGCCAATCTTCAAGTGAGCTATCCTGCATCGAAAAAATACATTACAGTTCTAAATGCGCACACCTCATGTGTTAGTACGATTTATTGGCTCATTACCATCTAATATCGTCTATAACTTATGTTCCACAGAAAATAGGGATAATGAATAGTCGAAACTTAATCTTGAACCAATGTTAAAAAATAATGCCTTTTTTTTTTTTTTCTTTACCTTATGTCTTGATTTTCAGCTTCCACCTGTCTTCTAGCAGCCTAGTATATATCTGATTTTGATTAAGTCTGTGATCATATATCTGTCAAAGCAGGAAATCATCTCTTTTGCTATTGAGCACATATTTTGTTTGATTATGTAAAGATGGCCTAATTCTTCACCAGCAATGTATTTAATTTAATAGGCTCTGAATTTTCACCCAACAAGAGCAATTCATTGGCATATTCAGCCACCAAGAATTGAAAACCTGATTTTTTTAAAACTCTCATTATCCAGATTAATCCACCATTCCAGTCTCCGTTTAGGAACTGCGGTTTTTAACAAAATGTGGTTTAACAAATGGAAAATTTTATCATGGCAACAAATATGTAGCACTGTTATAAGTAAATAATATTATTTATTCATGTATGTTTCTATATTTTTGGGTGAATTCTACTATTAGGTAACTACAATTCAGCTTTTCAAGAAAACTGAATAGTTATAGAATGGAATTTGTTTTTGATGATCATGTTATCTATTTTTGAAAAGGATATTGACGTCCTTTTTTGAAAAAGGCTTAAGCGCCAAAAATTCAAAATTTAGGTTTCAATTGATTATGGGACGTAAACACCACCTTTATTGATTCCCGCTCACGATATATCGGGAAAAAAATTGGAAATGGTCTAAAAATTGAATATTGATGACGTAAGCAGCAAATACTAACGACTCTCATTCGTCACTCTAGCCTTGTCCAGTGCTAGAAGCCTTAAAAATATATTCTAATTATAAAGGTTTTGCCAGGTAAATAAACTCCTACTATATACAATGTAAAATAAATAAATATATTGTTATTTGGAGAAAAATCGTTTCGTGTATTTCCTGTAAATTTTGCTAAATGGTGCTTACACCTTTTTCAAAAAACGACGTCGATATACCTGTATATCCCTGACAACCCTTATCTAGTTGCAGTATGTCTGGACCTAAGCTAATGGAACCTATCTCTGCAATTACCCATGTTTTGCAAAATTGTTATTAACTACCTAGTTGTAGAACTGACCCCATGATATGATAATTTTAATTATTATAAAATAAGAAAGAAAAAGTAATTTAATATTATCTATTTTATAGGCGAAACTAAACTTCAAAATGTAGATCTTGAAGTATACCCTGACAGCCCCAGAAAGCATAGTAAAGCATCTGTTGCTGAATCTTGTGTTGGTGTAAATAGCTTTGAAATTATTTCTCCTGCAGAAGTCCCATCTGTGATTCATCCTGCTCCAGATGAGCTTGGGCTATCTGAAGAGACTCTTTCTGGAATCAGTCCTTCTGAAGTGCTCAACAGGATATCTAATGACTTGGACTACCTGCTCAATTGGCAGCCTTCCTGCAAAGAAGTTACTTCGGGTCAACAAAGGTCAAGCTCAAGGGCTGGTTCACATTCTTCTTTATCCAGCACAAGTCACTCAGGAAAAACTGTTTTATAAGTATCAAGTACTTAATGCAGGGATTCCCAGACCGTGATATACAAGGACGTTCCAGGTGTTATGGATTAAATAATTTTTTTATCACATTCAATGAGGGAAAACAATTTTTACAAATTATTATTGAATGTATCAATTACACGATAAAAATAATTAAGGATGGTTACCATAGTTAAGGCAAAAGAACTCAGTGTTTAAGAGGACATATGAATCAAGTTGTGCTCCACCAAGCCTAACATTGATGCTCTGATCATAAGTAAACAACTGAAACATATTGATGTTTTTCTTCGCAATCTCCGAATTTTTATTTTTGGTGGATGTACTTGGTGTTTTTATATGAATCTTAGTGTTGCTATTATGTGAATTTGTGAAAAACCTATGATTTTAAATTTTCAAACTTTATTTTCTTAATCAAATCAGTTGTAGTATATATTGTATTGTTGGTTAAATGAACTTATGTAAGTCAGTTTATACATTTTTTATGAAGACTAATATCCGATATACAAAGTACCAACTGCAGTCACATATAGTCTGGGAACCCCTGACTTAATGGATTAAAAAAAAATAAAAGCTCAACAAAGTCAGGGTAAAATAAAATAATGTTTGTATGTAATAATCGATTTCTTGTAATATAATATAATATTTAATAAATTTCTCAGATTTTGGTACATTGATCTTTATTTATAGTTTTCTAACTATAAATATTTTTTTATAAATTGTAAATTGTGGATGATTGTCTTGTTAAAAAAAAAAAAAATTCTACTATACTTAAAATGAGGTTTTCATTTCTTCGCCCTTCATTCTCTTGATCTTGTTTTTCAGGATTGCTAAGTGCCTGATAAGCAATAAAGTGAACATAGGATAAATAAACAAATCTGATCATTTGGTGAAATTCAGAGCTACAGTTTATTCTTGATAAATCAAATCTCAGAGTCAAAGAGAAAAATTCAAGTCATTGAGTTTTTTTACTGTTAGTCTAAAATAACCAACTTCGAGTTAAAATATAAATTGAGTTTTTTAACATTTTTTTTATAATACTACTGAAGTAATAAACCAGTCCCAATAAATAAAGGGTATTACACATTAACATCCCTGATACATTACGTATTTATATATTTATTTGTGAAGCTATTTTATAAGTACATACAATTTATTTTTAGATTTAAAAAAATTTCTTCATATAGCATTGTTATTAGCTTTAAAAAAATCATATATTTTGCATTGTTTCCCTTTAAACGTTATAAATGTTTTGTAATATATACCCTTCAATGAAGTCGTACTCAGCCAGGTCGAACAAACACTTTTGTTAATACTCCCGCTTTCACAACAAACTTTATTTTTTTATTTTAGAGCCATCCGTTTGAAGCATGAAACCCTTCAGGCCCTAATTTTTGCAAAAACTCCACAGCTTTCTCAGATAGAATAGGCCTTCTGATGGAAATGTAAAATCAGATCCTTTTGCGCTCTTCACTGAACTATATAATCCACTCACTTATCCCTATACTTATCACTTTTTTAAAAATTGTTGATAAGTTGTTTAGCAATTTGCCGAAATCATTGCTCGCTTTTCTTCCACACACTTTCATGTATGCCTTGATAACCTTCCGTTTCTCATATTCGGTCCATGCCTAACAATGGCGTTTCAGAGACTTTTGAATTTAAAAAAACAAACAAAAAATACATAAAGAAGAGAACAGAAATACAAAACACGAAGGTGCGGTCAGGTGTAGGACTGGTGAGAGAGTGAGAGAGGGGAGAGCCCTTAAAATGAGAATCCTGCTCTGGTCACATGCGAACTTCAAGTTATTGAGGTGATAGATCAAAACGTCGACTTGTAGAGGTTTTCCAAAGCTTCTTAGAAGAAAATTTGTCTAATTGAGATTTTTATTTTGAAATATATGGCGTATCGAGGTAACAATGAGGCAAACACTATTAGGAAATGAAGGGGATAAGAAAAAATCAAGTTATTAAGGAGTTTGTGTTATCGAGAGTCGACTGTACTTTTCTATTAAATTAATTGTTTATTTATTTAATTTAATAATAATGCTACTGAACTTTAATTTGAAGGAAAATTGGCAACAGCATGTCTTTTAAAATGTTTTAATAATAACCCTTTAAAAAGTTTGTAGATCGGGGGTCAATTCAGCACCACATAGAAAATTAAATTTTAATTAATTTGTATAACACATTTATTAGAATTCTGTATTATTTTGAAGTTTTCTTAACTAAAAATATCTCAATTGAAAATTATAAACATGAATAACATTTTTGAAGCATGCTCTTCGTATAAAGACAGAGGCATTAAAACTACTACTAGTCTTCATAATATATAATTATCATTAAAACAAAACTAATTTTTTCTAAATTATATATATATATATATATATATATATATATATATATATATATATATATATATATATATATATATATATATATGTATGTTTATGTTGAATCAATTAACTAAGCCTATATACTATCTTCTCTACGAAAATCTTTGCCTTGCCTATGTGGCTGTCATCATGTTGATATAGTAGTAAGATGCCTTCAACAACTGAAACAGTTTATAAATACATAAATTAAGCTAAAACTGCCATGGCGTGGTTTGGTATATTCATAATGCAATACTCAGAATGACTAAATTTCCCTTATAATGGAAATACTCATACATTACAATGATTCACATTTTAAACAAGAACACTTCATCATACAGAAAGCAATCTGTATGTTCTATAATCTTTTTTTTTTTTTTTTTTACACCCACATTGGAGTACTTTAATCAGTCCTTATACATTTAAGTCTTCGGAGTATTGGCTAAATTTTTTTCTTTCAGATTCCTCTTCCCAAATCTTCTTCATTCTTTCGGACCTGGATGCCGTTTCTTCGTCACTGATGGTGTATTGTTTTCGTTCAAATGTTTTTAATTTAAGTCTTGTTTCTCTGTTCCTCAGAATCCTCTTCTCTCATATGTCTTCAATTTGTCGCATTGTTATACCTAACTCTTCCAAATCATCCTGGACCTCTTTGAACCAGTTGTTCTTTGTTTTATTTTTCCAGAAGTAGTTGAATAGTTGTTTCACTAGCCTGGTTTCTGGAAATTTTGATATGTGGCAGAAAAACGCAACTTTCCTTTTTCTCATAGTGTCTATTATTGACTCACATTCCTTGTAGACTACTTTGTTAGGCAGCAACCGCCATTGACCGTCTATTTGGTGTTTTTTATTGATGATTCTTCTGTCTGCTTTCTGTAGTTTATCTGTTGTTGATTTGGTGTTCAGCTTGAACAGCGTTTCACTAGCGTAAGTTGCTTCAGGTTTAACAACGGAGTTGTAGTGTCTGAATTTGGCATTCATTGAGAGAGATTTCTTCTTGTAGGTTGGCCAGGTTATTCGTTGTGCTTGTTTCAATCTATAATCTTTGAGAAACTATTCTAAAAAAGATTTCATCGTCTACTATTGAACAACATACCAGACCATAAATTTGGATTTTTAAGACAAAAATCAATCATACATCAATTTTACAGGGTGACTATGGACTACATAGTGATGGCATTAGAGCAAAAATTGTATCCGACAGGAGTATTTATGAATGTTGATCAAGTCTTGGATAGAGTTTGGCACCAGAAACTCATCAAAGTTAAGGAGGTACTCCCCTTATTCCTTCCTCAAGGGTCAGTACTCGCTCCACTAATCTATATCAATTATATATGGAATATTTCAAACAACGTCCTATGAAGACAATACAACAATCTGAACTAGACATCGAATTCCTACACACCATTCAAACTTTACATCACTTGACGAAACTTTATAACAGGTGCAAACTTTAGAAAGTTTAGCCTAACAATAACGAGCTCAAGACATTATTTTCACTCTTGGACATGAAACTTATTCTCCAATTTGCCTCGACAATGTTCCAATAATGCAAAGAGATACACTGGCCTGGCATTTGAAAACAAAAGAAAAAATCTAAACTTAAGATTAAAACTATTATACTGACTTCTTGCAAGTCGTTCAAAATTGAAACTAAAGACAGCAATTAAACACTTGCACTTACTGAAGTCTATTTTGACCTACGTTTAAAGATATACGAGATAGCCAAAAAGATCCACAGATGTAATCTTCAACTTTTTTAGTAAAAAACTTTTAGGACAATGACCAAAGCTCCATGATATGTTAACAAAATTATTTTTACATATTGACCTTCGCATGCCAACTGTTAACGAACACATAAAAAACTGTCACAAAAGATTTCATGGCAAAATGCAAGTGCTGACACCCTCTCATACAAGGCATGGCCACAACCATCATGCTCAAAAACGCCTATCGAAGGCTGAAAAGGAATTGGATGAGAAATCTTGACTAACTAGAAACTGTAACATCAAGACAGGAAGAGATGCGGTTAGGTATTACTCTCTCTCATGATATTACATAACTGGTTTTCTTGCTAGATTATCAAATTCACCTGTTAACTGTATTTTTTAAAGATATGAATAAAGAAATGAGGCTAGAACAAAATGGGTTAAAGTTCTATATTGAATTTAAAAACAGACAGTTTTTATATTCACTAGAAATACAATTTTCCTGCTTTATAGCCAAAATATTTTGTAATATGAAAGATAAAAACAAAAGTAACAATAACAAATAAATAAAATTAACTTGTATCCACAGAACACTGGTACCTTAATATCATCTAAAAAGTCATTTTTTTTTTTTTAAGTGGGTTTAGAAATTAACAGGATTGGAATGAAAAAATTAAACTTACAAATAAATTTTCAACAAATTGTATGATTGTATCTGATTGAAATATACAAACCACATGTTATAACTGGTATAGGTCATATTCTACATATTTACCGACATATACGCTTCCATGTCAACCCTCTGGCCGAGGAGAAGGCTATAGTAAAGAGGTTGGTTAGCCTTAATCAACATCAATTTCAATGTGGATTGACATTCCTTTGGCAGATGGTACCATTCCAGAGCATAAATTGTGCTTCCAAGAGATAAGAGCTGAAATTATTTACATTTATCTATGCTTACTATTCAATAAATAAACGTTTTGCAGGTACATTCTCGAATTTTGGTGAGCATAGGAATCGACATGCTCTAGAGCAGGGGTGGCCAAACTTGGCGCCTTGGATGATTACAAGTGGTGCATTGCATCTTTTCGGCAATATACATTTTTATAATGTGAGCTTTTACCATAGAGACGAACCTAAACTCTTTGGATATCATGCTTATATGTGTTCTCATATTAAAAAGTTATTAAATACATGCCAGGACCAAGACTCCTTGCAAGCAGAGAGACCAGACAAATCCATGTTACAAGCTGATCTCGCTCTCATTACCAACTACTGTGTTCCAGATTTATCTTCACCAAACAGGACACACAGGCAGCTGTACCACCATCACGAAGCGATCAGCCTCTTGTCCAGGAGATAAATTCTGACTACTGTTGATCAATGCTCTATGAAGTCGGGTTAAATCAATTAATTTAATGGCGTGATTAAGTTATTCCTTTTCCTCCCCTAACCGAAGCAGATGATATCCTTATCTCTATTTTATAAACTCTAAATACGAAGATAAGAGGGTATAAATAGTGCTCGAGTTATATGGCGCATCTGAACTCGGCTGTGAGGAAATTGACACATGGTATGCAAAGGTTGGCCACCCCTGCTCTAGACAGATCCAGTGTAATATCAACCATTATTATTTCAGTCATCGATTTATTATTAATTTATTTATATTAAAAATCCCTCAGTAAAATAAATTGTATACAATTATAACTGTTATCTAGTAAAATAAAATTTCTTAAAATAACAGCTTTTTCTAATAATTTCTTTTAAAAATATAAAATGAGAGTAAAACTCCAAATCATAGACCAATATTATAATTTTTTAATGGTTATTTTTAGAAATTCCTAAACGAAAAGTCTCTGAAGACAAATTTAGTAACGTACTAAACTGCCAATATTTATCCAAGTGCAACTTTACAATCGGGTTGCATTATCAGTGTCTACGCCTGAACTTAGCCAATCACCGCACTAGCACTCTCTAGCGCCACTGGTGCTAACTGCTTTATATTCAATTGTAAGATTCGTATTTATTGAAATTATTAATGCTTTAATTATTTAAAATTATTAGTGCTGTCGATTTGCGATGATCTGGAGAAGTTGTATCTAATGCTGTAATAATTTAAATTACGGTAAGACCCCGACCTCAACTGAAAAGGATCTATTGGGGTTTGTATATCTCTTGAGCGAGCGGAAATCGATAGCTGTGATCTAATTAAGGCAGTAATAATTGAAATTACAGTAAGGTCCCGACCTCAACTGAAAAGGATCCGTTGGGGTTTTGTTTATCTCTTGATTGAGTGTAGTGAGCGCAAGTCGACTGCACTAACAATTTTAAATATCTAATTAAAGCAGTAATAATTTTTACACTCGAATGAATACGAATTTTACAATAGAATTCAAAGCAGTTAATTAGCACAAATTGCGCAAGGGAGTACTAGTGCAGCGAACTTCGATTGCAGACACTGATGATGCGACCCGATCGTAAAGTTGTACCTTTGTCCAAATCCAGGAATCTTCTGGACTACAATCTTACTTATAAATTATATCATTAAATGCATAACTTTTGAAATGACGTGACTTGGAGCTGCTTGGACCCAAACAAAATAACAAAAAATAGAGTGAATGTTAAATGCCTCAGGACCTAGCGCTAGTGCTGCTACCTATTGTAGAAATTGTGACTTATGTCAATATTTTCATAATAAGAGGCCTAGGTGTAATTTAAAACATTTTATCGATGGGCTCAAGTTACGGTAATTTGTCAGTCATTGTATTCCATGTTATTAAAACTAGCACTAGCCTTTGTGATAAGAGATCTTTGCCTGGCGTAAGCTGTTTTGGGGGCCTAAACATCAGCTGTCAATTTAAATAAAACTTGTTTTGTTTTAACGTTGGCAATACCATTGCCTGATTTCCTTCAATTAATAATCTTAATAATTTATTTTTTAATTATTTAGGTGAAAACAAAGACCTAAATAGGTTCATTTATGCCATGATACAAGAACCACAGGCAGCAGTGGGTAAGAGCAGTCATATCAAGTCTAAGTTTTAGTGGAACAAACAATAAATGATAACAAGGTATCTTAACATTTTTGTGATTCGCAGTTTTAGGCAGCAACGGATACCTTATTGTTGATTTCATAGGTTGTTGAAAGAAATTAGTTTTGGTTGGTAAAACTGACCCAGACCGCAGCCTTATCAGTCGGCGCACTAGCGCCATTAGTGTTAACTAACTTCTTTGTATTCGATTGTAAAAAAAAAAAAAAAATCGTATTCATTGAAATTATTACTTAAAATTATTAATGCTGTAATATTTTTTTCCTGTTTTTTTTATGAACAATTATAAAAAATTAGGAATTGCCTTCTACGGAAGGAAATTCAGTCTAATATTATCAAATATTTTGATTATTCTATCGAAGAATCATTTGTGAGAATGTACATGATATTTCCATTACATAAATAACTAAATTTAAATTACGGTAAGGCTCCGACCTCAACTGAAAAATTCGTTGGAGGTAAATATATCCCTTGAGCGAGCGGAAGTCAGCAGGCTCAGGCACACAGAACGCGATCTGTCGCGGCGATTTGCGATCAGTCTAGCTATGTAGAAATGGATCGCTGCCGGGCTCGATCATGACTTGCTGTGATAGTTCGCCTCACGTGACATGTATAGTGCAGTAAGTAGCAATACAATATATCGCTAGCTCGCTGCGCTTATATATCGCGCTATGTGTGCCTGGGTCGTAAGAATTTTAATAATCCCATGAATACGAATTTTGAATGCCACCACATAAATTCAAAGTTTTGGGATTATTTAATTTTACACTAGTCAAGGTAATTTTACACTATTCTGAGAGAATATAGAGCTTTATTATTGATCAATAAACATTAAAACTGATCAAATTAGCACTCACAAACTCTGTATCAAAAATAGAATTCCAGAGAGAAATCAGCAAACCATTTCATGTGAGGACAGGATTAAGACTAAGTGATAGTCTTTCACCGATGCTGTTTAATGTGGTTTTGGATAAGATAATGAGGGCATTCTGGCAAGATAACGACTCTCGTGCTATAATTGGATCAAACAATAAAAACGTCAATTCCAAATGTCTGGCCAGTGATACTGTATGGAATGGAAACTGCAACCTTAACAAGCCTGGAAAAGCTTCTGAAAATCGAAAGAAGGATATTACGAAGAATCTATGGTCCAAGAATAGTAAATGAAAACTACAGATTGAGATCGAACAAGGAAATTTATGAGAAGGTAGAAGATTTGGAAACAACTATAAGGAAGAAACGACTGAGATTCGAATTAAAATTTGGAATCGCAGATGAAGACTGCCAAGATGGAGACAGATGCAGAGAACGACTCGACAGCATTAAAGTTCTAGTTGAAGAGAAAGTGAAACGTGGGAATAGCAATTGGACGGAAGAGAGACGAATACAACAATCGGAGAGAATGAAGGCTGTCTGGAGGAGGAAGAAAAGTGAGAGTGTGGTGAGAACGAGAACTAAAAAGTGATATCTGCGTGGTCCTTAGGCGGCCGGTTCGCGAAGAAAGAAAAAAGAAAGAATTTTAGTAATGAAATGTAAATTATATTATATTTTTTAACGTCTCCACATAAATTTCTATAAATACGAAGAACTGGCAACCAGGTCTAAAGCAGTGTAGGCAAGCTAAACAAGGGCCAAAGCATTCACTGTCAGTAAAAATAAAAACCAAAACTTTAGTTTAGGTTTTGTTATAATGATTCCAAAACACTTTACATTTTTCCTCTATCTTTATAAATGATCGAGATATGGCGTAGAAAGCCTCTAATTGGCCTCTGTTTTGAAACAAATGGTAATGCCGAGTTCCGAGGACTTTGGTGCAACAACCTGATAAAAATGGGCTCACTAGTCTCGGTGAAACATCCTAGGGTCACCTTCCCTAGGTAGCCGCCCCAGACGGGGGGAGTGCGTCAGGGTACTCTAAGGAGGCAACCCCTCCACATGACTATAGGCAGCTAGGCTAATAACCTGCTTACCAGAACATTTCTTATTACAAAAACCGAAAACAAAAATTACGGCCCTACGTCCCACCAGAGATATCAGGAATTAATCAATCATCAATAATCAGTCTCGGTGAAAAGCCGTGGACAGCGCATTTTTTTTTAAATTCAGTTTTTGGATTCTTGAAACGAAAAACGCCAAATTTTGAGAGGGATCTGGTTATTTGATTATTTACAAATTTTGGTTCTGTTTTTACGTTCGCCATAAGCTTGCCTGATATCCATTAATAAAATAATATTCAATAAAACAGCATTATGAAAGAAACCATACTTCATTCGTTGTAGAATCTCCGATCCAAAATATCACAAAGAGGTGGAGGAGTAAGACCATGGCCAACCCAATAAACTTTACTTTAACACCTTGGTTATCCTGTAATAAGAATAATAAATACATTAGATTAAAACATTTATAAGACATTTGTCAAGCATAAATGAATTGTGAATTATGTCATGTTGTTCTAACAGCTCATTGAGCAGGTTACCGTTCAAAATTGCCCGAAAAGAGGGTCATTTTGAACTCCAGAGGTAATTTGTTTTGTTTTTTAAAAGAAAGCCTAATTAAACTTAAAAAAAATTAATATTACTATGAGCACCTACTTTCAAATAAATGAATTAATCGATTATTTTAAATAAATCTGTATCGATTCTTTGTTGGTTTGAAGCAGAGCCAAGTTGGCAAACAAACATGAAGCGCACATGTTCAAATATTCTGAGTGTGAACTTCGCTAATATTAGACCGATTGAGATTTTTTTTTTTTTTTATGTTCAGCTTTATAGACAGTTAAATTATCTTTATAATGAGAATCTGAAATGTTTCGGAAAATATATAGTTTTCAACAATAAAAAAAAAAAAAAAGGTGAACCGGTTCCCATTGGAACATGCGAAGAATACTTTATAAAACATGTGTACAAAGTTCACAACGCTTTATCGTAGCTAATACTGGTGCGATTTTGATGATTATTATTTTATTTTGTTTGGGATATAATTACTTTTCAAATCTTTGCATACATTATTTACCATAAAATGCATACCTTTTGGGTTACACTAAAAAAAATTTTTATTCTTGATTAATTTTTTCCTGATTTTTCTTTGTGATATGCTATTAACTAAAGCTAAAAGGCTGTAAGGGGACGAGTTTATGTAAATTTCATGAAATTGTTAAAAACACGTTTTTCGGGTATTGCTTTATATATATATATATACATATATATATTTTAAAAAATATCGATATATCGTGGACAACATTAGGGACGGAAATATAGATGAAGATAAAGAATTAAATTTTTTTTTTTGGACTCGACGCTATTATTTAAGAACCTACAAAAAGAGAATCATCTTATTATAAAATGGCCAAGCAACAAATTACATTTATTCTAAATCAATTGAAATAGAAGAATCCTAAAAAAATGTTCAACCTGAAATGAAATTGTTTAAAATAAAAATAATAAATGACTAGTATACCCGAGCGAGAACTCTCGCATAATCCCTAATACATTAGAAGTATAAGCGATATTAGGGAAACATATTTATTCATATAAACAGTATAATATTATCAAGAAAGTTTATTTAACACACACATTTGGTGAAGCTACATAGTTTGTAACGACTATGTTGAAGTTACAGTTCATACTTAATAAGTAATTAGTTTACCCCACTGGAAAATATCTCTTCAATTTAACCGTTAGGCAATTAGATTCAGTTATACCATTTTCTTGACCTTTAGGGTAGGACATGGGAAACAATATATAATTTCTCACTCATTAAAAGTTTTTGTAAACAAACTCAAATTGATATAAAGTTGCCATGACAACGGCACGTACGCAAGATGGCACACCACCCGTGCGGACCTATATCGTGCGTTATCTCAAAAACGGTAGGTTTTTAAGCTTTAAAATGCTGGACCAATACGCTCCATTGGAGCGTATATGATCTTGATGCCCGCGTCAAAATCTATAAAACCCAACCTATCCCGTCTCAATCCGCCGATTCTCAGTCATCAAAGCTTTGAAACCTTCCAGTTTTTCATCACTTTTATTTAAGCCCTTGTAAGATTTTAAGAAACAAAATTGGAATTCGTCACATCTCCGTCAAATTCTCTTTCTTTTGATACCTCACTCGTCAAAATCCATCGCTCCTGAGTGCCGGAAAAGGGATCTATACTACCGTAATAATATATAGTAGTGACTAGTATACCCGAGCGAGAACTCTCGCAATAGATATCTTCTAATCCCTAATTTCAAGTATAAGCGATATTAGGGAATCATATTTATTCGTATAAACAATATAATATTATTAAGAAAGTTTATTTAACACACATATTTGGTGAAGCTACATAGTTTGTAATGACTATGTTGAAGTTACAGTTCATACTTATTAAGTACTTACAGCTTATCCCACTGGAAAACATCTCTTCAATTTAGCAGTTAGGCAATTAGATTCAGCTATACCGTTTTCTATATGTAGTATTTATACTTAACAGTTACCTTAAGGGTTGGACATGGAAACAAAATATAATTTCCCACTCATTAAAAGTTTTTGTAAACAGACTCAAATTGATATAAAGTTGCCATGACAACGACACGTACGCAAGATGGCATGAGGCCCGTGCGGACCTATATCGTGCATTCTCTCAAAAACGGTAGGTTTTTAAGCTTTAAAACGCTGGACCAGTATGGTCCAAAGGACCATACATGATCTTGATGCCCGCGTCAAAATCTCTAAAACCCAACTTATCCCGTCTCGATCCGCCGACTCTCAGTCGTCAAAGTTTTGAAACCTTCCAGTTTTTTCATCACTTTTATTTAAGCCCTAGTAAGAATTTAAGAAACAAAATCGGGATTCGTCACTTCTCTGTGAAATTCCCTTTCTTTTGATAACTCATTCATCAAAATCCATCGCTCCTGAGAGCCGGAAAAGGGATCTATTCTACCGTAATAATATATAGTAGTGATAGTGATACTAGTGACATTATACTTACTGAGACAATAAGATATCCTGAAAAGGTACAAGATAAAATACCAGAACCGAAGGCTATTGAGTACACTATCATCAAGATTCTAGATACAGTGTTGAAGTATCTGAAAAAATTAAAAAGAAGAGGTATTTTGATCTAAAATGTTCAATAATTTTAAGCTCTTATTTACAAGAAGTGGTAAGAAAAAGGGCACGTTATTCGATAACAGCTTGATGAGCCAGTTATCAAGCTTGAAGAATGGTGGGTTTAATTCAATTTTCCAAAAACTTTCTGATATGCATGGAAGGAAAAAATTCCTCTCTAGCTAACGATTCGAAGAAGCCAATGTTTTTTATTCTGAATTTTAAATAACACTGAATATCACCTATAACGACATCGGTTATAGCGACGAACCGGCTATAGCAACTAAGTAATCAGATCCCTTGAATCTAATATATCTACTACAGGGGTGGCGCATGCGGAAATATCCATTTTGACCATCCCTGAATCCATTTTGACTAGTTTCGTCATGGCGTCTGTACGTACGTACGTTCGTATTTCGCATAACTTAAAAACGGTTAGCCGTAGAAAGTTGAAATTTTGTATTTAGGATTAATGTAAAATCTAGTTGCGAACCTCCCTTTTTGGTCACTGCTTGCTCACCGGAAGTGATACTTTACTTGAAGGTCATTATTGATTTCCATCAAAAATTATATTAAGATACTTTGCAAAACTTCTCAAATTTGGTATTTACAACTTATATATTGATTTAAATAACCTACTAGATTTTGGTCTAAATTGGAAAACCGGAAGCGGTACTTTACTTGAAGGTCGTACTAGACTTTCATCAAAAATTATATTAAAATATAATGTAAACATCTCAAATTTGGTAAATAGGACTTTTATATCGATATGAATGTATTTACTATATTTTGGTTAAAATTGGTGAGCCGAAAATGGTATTTTATTTGAAAATCATTATAAGCTTACATCAAAAATTATATTTTAATTAAATACATAATCATATGTTTCAGTAATAAAGTTTACAAACGCAATTTGGTTTCCAATCCAATTAAACATTTTTATTACTTGTTTAAGTGTTAAAATTGAGAGTAAAATACTGGTTTTCCTCCCTATTTGTGTGTGTGTGTCAATAGATGGATGTCGCGACGCCGAGTGTTCTTTTTGAGATAATGCAATCTTCGGAAACTAGTAACCAAATTCAGGATCACTTTTTGAGCCACCATTTATAGTTTAATAGGCGTACAAGGAAGTCATGTATTGTCCACATCAGATATTTTACTTTAGGTACGCCAGTTATTTTTAAACAGGAAAAGTATCTGTTATACAAAAGTTATAGTTATTATTATGCCTTATGTTGTTTTATATTTAGAGTAGGTAATCTACTATTTTCTCCAATTTGCAATAACATTTAGTATGAATTTAATAAAGCTAAGTCGTTGCTTAAAATCAGAGGTATCTGGATTTACGGCACTCCAAAAGTACGTGATACTTCACATGAACAGAAAATGTAGGAAGTAATAACAATACTACCTACAATCAATAAAAACTTATTGGCCACCAAAAAAAAAAAAAAAAAAAAAAAAAAAAAAAAAAAAAAAAAAAAAAAAAAAAAAAAAAAAAAAAAAAAAAAAAGCGTTTAAAACATCTTGAATAAAAGGTTTTTTACAAGTTTCAATATAATCTGTTAACAGATGTTTATATAATAGAAGAATAACAGCATTGATTCAAATATAACTGATACTTTTCTATAACACATACTTTTCCTGTTTAAAAATAACTGGCGTGCCTAAAGTAAAAAAGATCCAAGTTTTTTTCTGTTCCTATCCTTAGCTAAGCAGATCCCATCCTTATCTATTATATTTTATAATCCCTAATCACGAAAGTAAGAATGTATAAATAGTGCTAGAGTTATTTGATTATTGGCGCATTTGAACTTGTCTATGAAAACTTTGACGCATGTTATGCAAAAGATCGGGGACAGCTGATCTTCTACATGCAATTCGGACTGGATATAATGATATCGCTTGCAACGGCATATCGGTTATAGCGACTCGTTTTGCACTGAGCTTGGGGTTAAAAACATCGGTTATAGCGGCAGTGGAAGAGGGAAGGAGTCAGTTCAAAATGTAAACATTTCCAAGGAAGAAGATGATGAGCAAGTAGTAGTGGGTGGTGCTTTAGACTCAATTCGTATTTGACAAAAGATTTTACTAGTAAGCAATGATCTTCAGAGCGACATCATCAAACAGGATATTGAGGCTAAAATATCATATCAATATTAAACAAACAAATGCTCTAAGAAGTCCCTTATTTATTAAACAAGTTCAGTATTCTTAAATGTTCAATCTAAGTATTATAATCGAGAAATTTCTTGGAAGAATAGTGACAAAATTACAAAACGATTCTACATATTGCATATGCAGAATGAAAGGGGCACAGCTCAAAAATTCTAACCTCCGAAATTTTAATAGTTTTTCGCTATCATTCCAAAGAGTAGCCTGCTCTCAAATAACAAGCAAAACCATTAGACACAAATGATGATCTACCAGCAACTTGAGTTGCAGGAAATGCAAAGGGGGACTTCTATGTAGAACTTGTGTTTAATGTTCGTTCTAATAAAAACAAATGTTTTGAGTCACGCCCTCGTTCTGGATGATATGAATATCTAGGTCTATATAAAAATTATGTTAATTTAATGTTTACAATAGCATTAAAATAAATTCCTTTTGTTGAGAGTTTGCTTTCTACATGTTAGAAATTTTCCGTCTTCCAGGTTTGGTAACGGTTATAACGAACGCCGGCTATTACGACGAGAACCGGTCACCCCCCTTAAGGGTCGTTATAAACGATATCCAGTGTATTTACATTAGTCTCAAAACCAACTAGACAATTTTCGTGCATGTTAATTAAATAAACAAGTATGAGAAAAGTGAAAATTATTCAATGAAATACATACTTCAATATTTCCGCATGGTGTTGAGCACAAGACTTCATGCAGCTCATGTAGCAATTGAAGAGGAGCACTTCTTTCTGGTCTTTGTCTTTCCTAAAATCGCCTATTTCCCTCGCCATCTCTTTAGATCTTTCTTTCATGTTGTGAAGGGCGAACTTCAGAATTGTGATTTCGGTTTTGATGTGTTCGTAAGGTATGTACATAACACCCAATCCGCCGAACGCCATAAACTGCGTATTCGCTATAAGTATCGCTTGCCAAAATATTATTGCTATGTGAAGAATTATGTTTTCCAAATTGAAAGGGAGCCAGCACGGGAATAAGAGGTATGGGTCTTGGCCGGTTACGATGCCCTCAATCAAACCATACAGAGTTAAGTTGGTGAATGAGAAACATGAAAAGTAAACAATCCGGTCGAAGTTTATTTTGAATTTTTTTGCCTTCTTATCAATTACTTCTTTAAGTTTTTCCTCCATGATTTTACCTGGATAGTCGTAGGTGCAATAACTGTCTACAAAGGAAAACATTCTTTTAGATCTACCAAACACTGTCTACAATACAATAAAAGTTTTAAAAACGCTACCAATTATCATACTAAGGTTTATTATTTTACAAATAGTTACATATCCCCAACCCCTTCCCCCCCCCCCAAAAAAAAAAAATAATTATTTGGATTGCATTCTTTTTTTTTTAAGGCTTTGGTATAATGAATTCAAAAAACTTTATATTTGTCCTCAATCTACCATGTTAAATTATGGAATATCCAAAAATGCGTTTTTCATATTGCTTACTTTGAAACGCACTAGTTGAAGCACGCATTGCGGCAATGTCTTGAATGCCTTATCTTTTGGAGGTAAGGATTTCAAGAATTTCCCATAATGCATGCCTCAACTAGTGCGTTTTAAAGTGACGAATATGAAAATGGTATTTTTGCATATTCGATAGTTGGACATGGTAGGGTCGATATGAGTATCATCTACTACCGAGATCAGGTTGTTTTACTTTCAACGATCTGTGTAAGGAGGACAGTAAAGGCTAGTTTTGATTGATGATATTTGTATTAGTTTTTACAAGCCTTTTAGGAATATACTCGGTACAACTATAGAGGAGCGGCGCACTTTCAGGAGAGTCTAGACTGAATCGAGTGTCGTCTCACCAGCGATCTCTGGGTCCATTCTTGTTAACTACGTGCTACCATTTTCCACACTTTCTTATAAATTTGGTTTTATGCTGAGATTTATTACCATACTAATGGACCAAAAAATTTTGCCAGACCATCAATTTGGATTTCGTTCTTTGCATTCCACCACACAACAATTGCATAGAGTGATAGACTATATATCAACAGCACTATAGCAAAAAATGTATGCCACTGGTGTATTTCTGGATGTTGCAGAGGCCTTTGACAGGGTCTGGCACCAAGGACTTATCTTTAAACTCAAAACAATACTTCCTTCCACTTACTATCTTATAATACAATCATTCCTCTCTGATAGATTTTTCTCGGTCCGAAAAGGTTCAGAAATCTCATCAATTAGACCAGTCATGGCCGGAGTGCCCCAAGGATCAATTCTTGCACCACTGCTGTACATAACATACACCCATGACATACCAACCACTAACGACACTTTGACAGCCACTTATACTGACGATACTACTATTATTACAAGGCACAAAGATCCCATGCACGCCTCTGTGATTTTACAAAGCCATTTACAGACACTACACAACTGGTGCAAACGTTGGAAAGTTAAACTGAATCAGAACAAATCCCATCACATCACATTCTCATTCCGACATGGGATTTGCCCTCCAGTTTACCTTGAAAACGGACACATCCCACAATCTGACAGACTACAATATCTAGGCCTAACATTTGACAAAAGAATGACATGGGGTCCACACATTGCTGCTAAACGAAAGACACTAAATCAACGTTTCAGACTTTTATATTCTCTGCTTGGGCGTCGCTCAAAATTAGATCTAAGACAAAAACTAAATACTTGCACTTACTTACTTAAACCAATTTGGGCATACGCCTCGCAAATATATGGAATTGCAAAAAAAACACACATCCAAAAAATACAAATATTTCAGGCCAAAACTGTTAGGACAATCACACAAGCACCTTGGTATGTAAGTAACATTACTCTGCACAAAGACTTAAACTGTCAAAGAACACATACGGACTTACTACAAAAGATTTTACAGCAAGCTTCAAGATCACCCAAATAAACTCATTCAAGATATGGCCACAAAAAAACATGCCCGACAGCACCCATAGAAGGCTGAAAAGGAGCTGGATGAGAGATCTCCTTCAGTAACTTGAAACAAGACCGAAGAATTGCCACTGGATAAATCTCTTCCTCATGCCTGTCATGCCCTTTAAATTGTAAATTTGTTTATGTAAGAACATTCGCTGGTTGTCAGTAATCACTGACAGTTGTGAATTAACCAATAATGAGAAAAAAAAAAAGGTTTTATGCTCACCGCTTAAAGCTGTTTTTTTACAAGCAATTTTTTTATTGCTATGAAAATTCCTATTCAGTAGTTTTGGGGGTGCAAAAAACGAATATCAACTTTGTCTCTCCCTAAAAAAATATTTTACCCCGATTTGTTACGTAGCGACAAATTTTATTCCGAGTTGCTACACCCATTGTGATTTAATTTTGTTAGATTCTAGTTTGCACCTATTTATGATAGTTAATGGGTAATTTCATGTGTTTAAATTATGAATTTAATCATTTATAATCATAATGGATAAAAATAACAGTATTTATTTTTGTAGAAAATTAAATTAATTATTTAAAAAATTCAATTGCGATAGTAAAGTGGTTACTTCATGGTTTTTAATTATGAACATATTTATTTTCCTTATTTTTAGATAATTAAATTAGAACTTGTATGTTCCTTCATTCTCCTCATTTCTTTGTGGCCAAACAACATTATATTTTAAGTATATTTCAAATATGTTATTATTTTATCTTTTACTAATGGATGACCTAGTAATCTATAGGCCAAGTTTTTTTCCGCTGGTAAAAAATAACTGGGTTATCACCTGTTTAAGTCGAAATCCTCATTCCTTTGCCGACTGTTAAAATAATGAGATACCTGACAAAAAAAAAAAAAGAAGGAAATTTTCTACTTTGGGAATTCAAGCACTCCAGTGCATTAACAACCATCCCTCCAGACACCCACCCACTTAATAGAGGGTTCTTGTTTATTATAAAGTATTTTATTTGAAAAAAAAATGATAAACAATTTTCATTCAACCTCATTCCTTTGTTTCAGTAATTTATTGTTTAATTAATAATCTAAAAACGTAAAACTTCTATGAATGAAATTTGGTAGCTAAGTATTAATGAACATGCCCAGAAATGATTTTGATGAGAAAAAAAAACCTCAGTAACATTTTCTTTGATGAAATTTCAACATTCAAAATGCCCAGTTTTGGGAGAATCACACCTTTATAAAATGGGCATATAAACAAAAAATGGATAATTATGATCGATAGAGATGGATGAATGAATAAGGTCGGTGAATATATCGCCCTAACAGCAAGATAAAAAATGGAATAAGACAAGATTATTATTAATTAAAATTCAGCTTAATTAAAAAATAAAGAAATATATAAATAGTTCTATTTACTTGCAATTAGCCAACAATTTTAATCAACAAAACATCATGAGTTACAGATTATAAATAAATACAGCTTTAATGATAAACAAACTTAAATTCTTGGTTGAAAATAATTTGAAATCTTGTTCTCACTTTACAATTGATATCACATTGTATAATGTATAGAAAATGAAATTAGTAATTTTGAATCCAACTGTTTGGCAGTAAAAAAGATCACTGCACCATGATCAGAAATATTTAGTAACTTTTATAGGAAAAACCAAATAAGAATATTTTTAAAATGATAGATTTTTAATATTACTTTCCTAAAGGAATATTTGTATTTTTATTTAAGTTATATATAGCTGATTGATGGCATACTTATTTAGAAGTATGTATGCAGGAGTAAGATTTTGAGAAAATCTGACTAGACATTTGATATTTAGAACTTTTATAACTAAGCCTGATGATATATTAAATTAAAATTTTTATGTTTTGTTTCTAGAACTATGTTATACTTTCCGGTTCAACTTTAAATACTTGTTTCCAAATCACTTAAGAAAAATTACAAAAAATAGTGTTTATTATCTTTTTCATTTATATTTTAATGTTGCTTATTTATAATTATAATTTATAATATATACTAATTTATATTATAATATAATATAATTTATTGCATAATTAAAGTAATTCAATAGTTGTCAAAAAAAAAAAAAGATTTTTGGAGCCACGAAAATAAGGCTTTACCCGAAGATTTTTTGTAACATTTTTTGTTCAATTATTTTGATATGCACATATGAGGCACTCGATCGTAAAACATGGTTACTATTAATATTAACATTTTTGTTAGTTACAATGTTTTTCCTTCAACCACATTTTTATACCAACAAAATTCTTTGAAAAAAAAAATATTTACGACCGAGTGCTTCCTCATATATAATAGTGACTTTTCCATTCTTTCGATTTGTAAATTATCTTTCGTATTTTTTTTTAATGAGTATTCCAATACTTTTGTTTGATATCTTAATAATTTTGTAATTCCAAGCAGACATAGATTTTGATGAAAAAAATAATGTCACAATATACCATTTATTAATGTTTGAAGATTGGCTGGAAAGGTGCAGCGAACAATAATTGCGAAGATGACATCCATAATCATGATCAGGTTGTAAATATCCGCAGCAAAGTTTTCAATTTGGTTTATGTAATAATACAGAGAATAAACCAATAAGCAGCAGCCTATGAATGCGTTTATGACCAAAAATAGCGAATAACATTTATGTATCTGAATGATGTCTGCAGCCATCAAAAGCAACCTCATTTTAAAGGATGCAACTTCTAAAATGTCCATCTTAATTATCGGCATCCTGAAATATCAAATGTTAAAAAAAATTTTAAGTATGTTGTAGGAATTTTTATTGGGAGATAGGAAAACGAGAAAATACACCTCACAGACTGGATTCAAACCAACTCAACACTCTCGATTCAGTACATCATTGATTTCTAGCAATACTCACTAGTATATTATTATGTGATTATATTCAAGAAGCTAAAGGCCAGTTCAGTAGTCGAAGGTAGTCATTATGCAATTATTTTGCTCAAGATTGCATGGGTAAGTTCATGCAATGGAATTAAAATTATAACTTCTTGCCGTTCTAATAGATACATATTTTATATTGTGGGGAAATTATAATTTCATAAAGTTACTATCGTATTTTATTCTCTCATCCATTGTGATATATATTTGAAGCGTTGCAATAAATTATTTCTCATTGAATATTTAATGGTTTACCGTATAGATAATAAAGGATAAGATGGCATGGGCGATCAAGAAATGGATTTCAAAATAGTTAAACTATTTATTATAAGCCAATATTTCAACCCACATTGCAGATCTTCATCAGAGCTAAATGACAAAGATAGGAATATAAATTTAATTTAATTTCTTATTATCGTTTATTCAATTTTTTATAACATTGTATTTATTTTTCAAATTTTACTCGTAATGCTTTTATATATATTTAATAATAGCTTCTTTATATATAAACTTAAGCATCATCCAAATATATAATGACAACTTTCCTATTCCTTTCTTTTTTTGTCATACATTCCTCGCCTGCACTTGAAACTGTCAAAGTTAGAAATGCTGTCCATGTACATGTTTTTGTTTTAACTTCTTTGAATCATAAAAATTTTATAGTTTTCTTCTTCCATTTTTTCAAGGGTTTTTCTAAAATATATACATTTCTATATTTTATATTTCACAACTTCACACTATTTTAACTACATAAGATTCCTTCTTCAAATGAGGTACGTGGCAATTATTGTAAACTAGTAATACTTTCCCTAATTTTAAATAATAAAAAAAAAAAGAAATACACAAAAGTATCAAATTTTATTTATGAATATTGAATGTATTTATTAAGTTTTAAGTTGATTTTTCCAAGAAACATTTATGAATACCATTGCCGACTGAATTTCTCCAACCTGAAAATAAAGAGAATTATTCATAGTTATTAGATTTAATGAGAGGGGTGGTGGACTTTTCCATACACACTCATGTGTGAAGGATAACATATTTTTTATACTTAGTGTTTTTTATATTTATTTATTTAGATTCTGTTAAAGTTTTGTACAATTTATGTTTTAGTTGAGATAAAATAAACTGAAAAAGTCTATATCTTTTGGTAATGAGTTAACATTATGTATCATTCTTGGTGCACCTGAAAAATTAATATAATTCCTTTTGTAAGAGGTTTTAGAAAATATCGAATGTTATGTAGTTCGATCGGAAGGAAAATGGATGTCAATTTTGGAGAAAATCAAGACAATCTTTCAATATTATGGAGGAGTTTGTGAACAAAAATAATAACACAATTAATTAAATCTTCGTATTGAACGTTTTTCAAAACCAATCAGTTCAAGTAAAAAATTATATAGAGTTTCCCCAAAGGAACCTGATTCCTGAAAACAAATGGGACCTATTGGTATCGTTTTAAAATCTTCAGGAAGCATACATAGTATTTTATTTATTATAGATTGACAACATTTTCTACATTGAATCTTATACTAGCAAATGATTTATGGAATGGATTTATGTTATGCCTGAATAATTAATATGCTACATTTCTGGTTGTCTGCTTTTCTAAGGCAGATGGGAGTTCCAGAAACAGCACCTATTATTTTTATCTATTTACAATAGTGTACAATTTTCTATATCTAATGTATTTCTATCGATTCCAGAAAGAAACCGATCTATTAAAATATATTATCAATTTAATTTAATTGAAAATGATACTAGATACCACAGACTTCTCTATGGTATACTAGATTAAAATATAATAATTACAATTGGATATCTTTTCAAGAAATGTCATATTGCCAATTCAATTAAACTACTGACATGGTGGCATGATGCTATGAAATTAAATTCCAGAAATTAAAAGACCCTAGTTTTATTTAAGTAATCTTATTAGTTAAACTCTATTTTATTTAAGAACTTTGTAAGTAAAATGAAATTTAATTAAGAAACATAAAGATAACTGATTACATGAAATAAATATTACTGTTATAGATCACTGAAAACGTCTTAATATTTTACTTGGTTTCCGACACAAAATTACATGGAAAGTACCCATATATTATCAACTGAGACTTATCTGATTTCCGGAGATCTACTAACTTCCCTCAGGCTGCTGTTCTACACTTACAATCAGACTTCTGTTTGTCTGGTCTCTCAGCTCTCCTCTTCTAAACTAACTTTGCTAGGGTATCCCTGAAACCTCCTTCTTCAACTGTCCTAGATCGACTCCCCTTTCCTCTAGTCCATTGGCCATTCTGTCCCCCTCTCATCTTTTCAAAAAAAATATTTTTCTCCTACTACCTTCCTCATGAAAATTCCCGAGGGGGCATTACGGCTTTTGAAGTCTACTTTTATTGTTCCATTTCCAGACGGCAGTTTAATCCTTATAGAAATTAATTTTATGAGAGTTCTTTCCCTTAACTTTATGAATCGGCTAATAACTTGATCGGCCCCATACCGCCTGCCAAACCCAATACCTTTGTAAGTAATACAGGTGTACCATTTTGCTCTGGGCTTCCATTCAAATATCAAATTTACATGTTTTAGTTCACAACTTTTATTTAGCTAATAAATTGAATTAACTCAATCTAACTATTATTCTCAATTACAATATATTTCCTTTTCATATCAGTATCTACAATACATAGCAATAAAAATATAATATATGACAATAATATAATTTATATTATGAGGAAAGAAGAAGGGAAACATTGCTACTTTTTGATAATGCCTTAAAGGAGTAAAAATATCAGTTCATTTGCATAACAAAATAAAACTGATAAAAACTGTGTATTATCGGTTTTGATGGACTCTGCTCAGCTGTAGCATGAAGATTTCTGCTTTGTATGTAGGCAGTTTTTTTTTTAAATAAAAAATATATCGTTATACACATAGAAATAAAAGAAACGCCAGATAGATACTGATCTCACTAAAACCTACTGGTACTAATAGCTATTGATGAGGTAAATAGTTCAAAAAATGGGCCTTTTTGCCACCTTATTTTTTTCACCTACCTAATTAAAAATTACAAATATAATACATCATTCCAAAATAATTGCAATGAGTAATATACAGTAATTAAACAATGGTACTTACCTTAGCCTATATGCCCCATCCAGATATAAAATCTTCCCATTCAGTTAAGAAAAGCCTGTTGAAACATGAGTAACTGAATAAGTCTGAAGAATAAGCAATTATTAAACAAAATGAATAATAAACAAACAAAAATTTTAATACAAAAATATATTGTGTTTGATACAACGTATCGAGCAAGGCAGGGAATACAATAGTATTCTTTTTGATGCGAAACTAATATATTGTAATCAGTGCTGCCAACCTAAGTAGTTAATGTGATTAGATTTAATTTGGAAATATTTCATTTAGGAATAAACATAAAATCTTTATAAAAAAACAAAAACAACTACTTTATCTTATTTTTTTCATGGGCCATGGTGCCCATAAGGCAGATGCCTACATTGCCTATATGGATAATCCAAAACTGCGGTTATGTAATTTACTATTGTTTGAGGGAGATGAGTTGCAATCTTCCAATAATAAATATTCTTTCATTATAAAATTAGACGCTCATAGTGTAAATATAAAATTATAGCATTAGTTTATTATTAAAAATACTTTTTGAACAGGTATTCTGAATAATATTATTAAATGGTTAGCGTTCAGAAAAAACCTGATAACTCTTAATTTTTCAGGAAAGCAATTCGAAACAATAACCATAATTTAAACAATAAATACCCTGGGTGCACATCTTAACGCTACATTGATTCGGAGGTTAGCGAGCGAACCGCAGCTACGCCCAGGATGTTTGAAGCAATTAAGAGATGTTTTCTAAACAGGGGAGAGGTGGAAAAGAAAACAAAAATGGCTGTAGTGTGGACTTAGATCAACATTTCTTTCCATTCTGACGCACTCTTCCGAATGATGGATGTAAACAAAGATGCAATTGGCAATGCAAGCGTCAGAAATGATATTTCTCCAAAAGATCGGAAGGAAAACAAGAAGAGATCGATTCCTTAACACCAACATCAAGTCGAACCTCGGTGTTAAACCGGCCAATGACGTAATAGAGGAAAATCGACTGAGGCGGCTTGGACACCTACGAATGGAACCGAGCAGTATTGCTAGTGAAGCCTACTGAGCCGAAGTAGAGGGAAAGCGAGGAAAAGGACAACCTAGAACTAAATGGGAAGATGAAGTAAAGGAAACTTCCAGAAAACTCAGTCGGCGCTGGCTAAACATAGCATTATACTGTAATGCATCAATCTTCGTTTTATATAGATTTCATTTTACTGTTCATGTAGTTTATTCTTTGCTTAGTAAATCTCAAGGATTCTTTTATTTTTATTTATAAATTATTTTCTCTATTAAGACATTTACAATTTGATTGTCAAGAAATTCGAATATGCTCTTTATGCTATTAAGCTATTAATTTTTAATCAATATTTTTGTAGATATTGATTCTCTTTCTTTATTTATTTTTTCTATATGCTTATTTTATTATTTTTTTTTTCTGTTCATATTACAATGTAAATTTATATATATATATATATATATATATATATATATATATATATATATATATATATATATATATATAATTTTTTTTCTACAATTAAATGTATATAATTATTTAGATGATTAAGTTTTTGTTTAACGGGTGGATATAATTTTCTTTTCTCACTCTGTTTGTTCTTTTTAATTAACACTCATTTATATTGCTTTACAAGAATTTTTTTTTCCTGTAATTATTTTTATATTATTTATGTTCTTATTTGTTTATTTTAATATGTAAGCTGGAATTGTAATTTTTTTGTTAGTACCTCATAGTAATTCTTAAGGAATTTCGTCACAGAATAAAGTTTGCTTTCTATTCTAAAGTATATAAAAGTTGTTTGATTAGAAATGTGACTAATTTTTAAGTGTAATATAATATAACAGATTACATGTAATGTAATGTAATACATGAAAAGTTAAAGTCTTGAAAATGAACAATGTCGTCCGAAACATTGCTGTTAAAAGAGGATAGGAGAAGAGAATATGAACTGTAAGGGTTTATTTCTTGAATGTACCATATATGATTATTATAATGATTAACAAAGGTTATGTGACCGACTTCTTGGTAAGTTGGAGAAGGCCAAACTGTAGAAGAGTGGGGATGGGTCTTCTCTAACTTGCTAAGGAGTAGTGATAATCATAACTGGACATGTTTTAAGAGGTACTAGTTGCCAGTACAGTACTGCACTCTTTTGGGGGAGGGACTAATTTTGAGATTTATGTCTTTATTTTCTTGTTTTCAAAACCTGAAGAAACCAAAACCAATTGCTAGTGTAAAATGAGAAATAACAGGGTGTCCAGCAGTCTTGAATTACTTGAAGACCAGGAATTCTGCTTGAATTTTTCATGCCAGGAAAAAATTAGGAATTATTCATGAAAAGCAGCCAGTCATCGGTAATTTTTAGTTTTTAGACTAATAATTCCATTTTTCCATCAGTACTAAGCAACAAGTGTATAAAATATTGAGAAGAAGGTTGATGCAGTTGTTCTCTTTCCATCTATTATTCTATGAAAGCTAGAAAAAACCTCATTCCTCTAATTTTGTTCATCAGCCCCTCTCTCTCAAGCACGTACTCATTCTAAATTGTGTCTACATGTTGCTAAGTTAACTACAGATCCTATGAAACGGTAAAATAATGTATTAGCTCTAAATAGCTCCACGTTAAAATTTAAACCGATTTATACTCGTCTTATTATAGCATCTTCGCCTTTGTGGACTAGGGTGGAGTTGCCAGGGTTTATTTTGTTATCATATATATATATATATATATATATATATATATATATATATATATATATATATATATATACACAATTTTATTCATAAATTTATATATCTTGCTACTATATATATTTATGAATGAAATTGTGGAGAAATTGATTCCAATACATGAGTTTTATTTATTTACGGTTGAAATTGTTTTTGTACTGTATTTTCTAGTTGTTTTTATTTTTGAGGATGCATTGAGCCCTCAGTGTAAGAAGTTAAGTAACAATTTTCCATTGCCAAACAGGAATACAATCTTTATAATTATTCAAAGTCATTCTCAAGTCCGAATTATATAGTGTATCATAAGCCGGCCAAATACAACATTTAATGTTTCCAATTTCGTTTTAAATTTAATATAATAAAGTGACGAAAAGTGCCTTGAATTTTACAGTTCATTATCTTGAAATCCTTGAATTTTTTCATGGTGCATCGCTGGACACCCTAAATAAGTAGCAAGAATTAAAAAAAAATTTCTTTTTCTTAACCTCCTTTGTCTCTTTTGTGTTATGATTCTTTACAATGCTCCTTTTATGAATGTTAACCAAATAAAGTGTAAGTTGTGAACTTGTTTCGACAGGTATGAAAACGATTATAGACACCTACTTACACAAGCTTTTCATTATAAATATATGAACCTAATATAATGTTTTATACCTACTTTAAACTGCTTCCAAGAATTATAGGGTTTTTCTGAGGCAAAAAATAAGAATTTCCATTTCAGTAACATAAGACTTTGTATTGCAGTGGAGTTTTTGCTCTGTATAATGGTTCTTAAAAAAAAAAAAAAAAAATATATATATATATATATATATATATATATATATATATATATATATATATATATATATATATATATATATATATATATATATATATATACAGAGTGTCCTTTTTAGATGGCCCGGCTGAATTTCTCTTGAACCGATTACGTTATTAAAAAAATAAAAAATACGTATTTAATATTTTTCAGTCTAGTTTAAAATGTAGACCTGTTTTTGAAAAAAAAAATAAACGGGGTCTCTCAGATTCAGTACAACTTTAAAATTTCAAATAGAAATCTATGCCTTCCAATACATCATTTTAACGGATTTTTGAAACTGAATTCAATAGTGAAACCAGATTTTAAATTGGTTAATAAATTACAAAGTTATGGTACAAATACATTTTGTTTGTTTCGGTATTAATTTTTTTAAATTGCCTTTACATTTTTTTTTGTTACACAGGAATTAATTAGGTCACATCGTGTTTGTTATCTTTTTAGCTGTAATTCATAATAAAGATTTGTTTTAAAGATGTAGTGAAAAACAGAAATAATATGATTGGCAGCGTTTATGCCAATCATAACCCTGCAACATCAGTTGAAGAACTGTAGTAAAGAGTGGAAAATGCTTGTCAATCCATCGAGTCAGTACATCGCACTGAGCACCAGCGAAGAGTGGCTAAGAAGAACCAACCTTTGCGAGAGGGTAGGCAGTTCGAACATGAAATGTAGGTTCATCAGCCTCTGGTTGTATGTAGTATGGATTTTTTTAATTATTAAAAATAGCTAACAAAATGCATTATTTTTTAAAACTTTGTACCATAACTATATACATAAAATATATACATATATTTTTTTTTTTTTTTAATAAATATGATTAGTTCAAGGAACCTCAAACAAAAGCCAATTCATAGCTGGGTTGAACCACTTAACAAGACAAACTATTTTGTTGAATTATACAGTCTCCTTTGTTCAGTACAACCGATTTGTTAGTTGAAGAATTACAAGTATAAATGGTGCATTAAATAATCTGAAATTATAGTAGAAGACACATAATATTTATATCCTGGTTTAAAGAATGAAACTTACTGTTAGTGTCAATGCATTCGATTTCAGAAATACCTGTTAATTAAACAGGAACCCAATAACCACCTGAGCACTCTGAAAAACAAGGATTACTTTTAGAATGGTATAGGTAAGGTGAAAATAATTAACAAAAAACTTATGCCCAAAAATAGGTACTTTATTACACTACTAAGATGTTACATTATAATCAAAAATTTCACAAATTTTTATAATGAAATTTTTAATTGAATTATAAGTACATTTTGATAGAAACTTTTAACAAAACATAGAGCTACATTACAAACATACAACGTGAATAGAACTTCACTAGAGCTATCCGGGATGTTTTCTGCTGATGCCCAAAACACATCAATGACTATTCAGGTAAAGGTAAAAAGGCAAGGAACACAGTATAGATTGAATGACACATATCAAGAGTGAATCTAACACATATCTTTTTTTGGCAAATTTTTTACAATTTTTTTTTCAAAGTTTTTATTTTACAAACTATGAATTTAAGAAATATTATCCCTGTTTGAACCATCTTTAACAAAAAAAATTTCTCATTAAACAGAACAGTTTCTTATGCCAAAAACAAAAATGGGAGAAAGTGATTTTTAAAAAAGAAACTGAACTAAAAACTTCAAATTTTACTGAAGAACCCTTCATCGCGCTGTAAGCTAAGAAAAAATAACTCCAGTTGGTAACTAACTAAACTTAATATATTTGGTATTACTTTAAAAAATAAATTGCCTCTGAAGTGACAAGATTACGTGACAAAATAATAGACCAAACTAGTCTAAAACCTCATGCAGTGACTATACGCAAGAAAAGTAATGACTAGGAAACAATGAAAATGAAAACATTCTTCATGGCGCACCGCACCATCTCCAAGCTTCAAATAAAAATATTCCGTTATTACAAATGAAAACTGTGATAATTGTATTTAATAAGGATTACGTATAGTCTCCAGCATTTTTGTACGAAAAACATTAAAATAAACCTCTTTGGTTTCAATAATAACGTCTTTGGTCTATATTGTCACTCACTTCATAGATAGGAATAACAAACATATCCATTTATATAGATATATATAATAATAGACATACTAAACTATATATAATAGATATATAATGTATATATATCCAAACAACACTGAAAACAATAATATTCTTTATAATTTACATGATTCCACGTCACACTAATATTAAAGTTAATGTTTAATAAATCACTGAAAAGAAACAAAAAGCTAACCTTATCATTAACAACGAAAACAAACTATAAAATTTCTCCTTTTTTTTTTTATTTATTTAATATTTTTTCCCCATACTTCAAAATAAACATACAATTAAAACTTTTATGATACATATAATTTGTCAAAGCCATATTTGTTTTTCGTGATTCACCTCATTAAATAGGAACTCTCAACAATATAAATTTTTGTTAGAGATAATAATAATTTTCATGATCAGAGATGAAATAATTATCAAAATTAAAATTTGGTTAAATTTATTTGGAGATTTTAAAACATTGATAATAATGAGATGAATCGTGATTGTAAACGCAAAAACAAATTACAAAATGGCATTTAAATAATTAATTAATTCCTGGTAGCTCTTAACATTTTTTTTTTATATGGCACATAAAACCTTTGATCAATAAGAGTTAAAAATGGCAGGATTCACATTCATTATAAACAATGCAAGCAAGCGTTGCTAGTGCAAAATAAATTATATATATTTAAATCTGGGTGTTTTAAAGAAGTGTAGAAATTGGTCAGATTTTTGAGAGTTATATGTGAAGAGGTATCAGGAAAACACGCTTAATAACGCGGTTTCGCTTAACAAACACAATTTGCATGGTGGTGAGCAGTTACGTGCAGAACATTTACTAGCCTAACTAATCGTTTCTTATTTCAATACACACATTTTTAACACAACATATTTTTTATTTAACAAACTATAAGGCATTTTAAATCCCAGACCACTGGAACTACTTCCAACATTTGTTTGAGTCAACTCGGGTAGAATTTCATATATTTTCTATAAATTTCATTATTATATATTTTTAAAAAAGTAATATTATTAAAATAAATAAAATGAGGAATGAATGAAATAGAATACAAATAATCATCCTAATTAAAATTTTATTCGGTACTTTCCTTTAACCTAGAGCTATATTCATTTTCTCAAATAAATAAAACAAAAACAAAAATACAACAAAGTCATATTAATTAACATATATATAGATTTATATGTCAAATAGGAAAATTAAAAAAAAAAAAAAAAAATTGGCTACCGATTCACACCACCATACATTTATATAATAATTATAAAAGGTATAAAAAATGTTGAGTGATCCGAACTATTATCAGGTAGAAATAATGTAAATGAATCTAAAACACATTAATGAAAGATTTTCCTAAGGGAATCTCCTAATTTTTTTTTCCTCAGTTCTGGTTTTTGATCAAAATGTAATGCCGTTACACTTGAACAATAGGCAGTTTTTAGCTAAGTAAAAAATCTAAATATTTGAAACAGTATTTACATATTTAACTTTTATGAGAAATTTTGTATGTACATTGACATATACATAAAGCAATCACAGAATGAACATGAAATAATTAAATGAATTATAAAAAAATTGGTTAAAAGAGAAGTACCTCACATTTTACACTATAAAAGTTAATAAAACAAAAAAAAAAAAAAAAATAATACACAACAGCAAATCAAATTTAAAATTACTACCCAGAGCCAATTTTTAAATTTTATTTTATATATTTTTTTTTTTAAAACCCTATTCATAACTTTATATCACCCAAAGCTTTCATTTTATATCATGAGCTTAACACTCACATAATTACATGTTTAACTATAACTTTTTCTACTATATATATATTTATAATTCAGGACATATATATACACATTTGTTTAGACAAACATTTATGTTTTTAATCAGTAATTGAACTATTTTTTGTTTTTTTTTTGATATGACATCAATATTAAAGATTTTTTTTAAAATACCAAAATACATTTAGACTGACATTTAAAAGACTATACAATGTTATACATCAAAAGCATTTTTCCCACAATTATCCCCAAGTATCGTCTCCGGGGAGAACAAAAAACAGTCTTAAAAATAGAGTTACTTTATGGTAACTATTAAAACATATAAAACAGTTAACATAAATTATACATCATATTATACTGACAGAGATATAGTCAATCTGCCATCGGCATTTATAGATTCATCTGTAGAAATATATTTTTCTTTTTTTTTTTTGGAATTTTTCTTTTTTTTATATTTTAAATAATGGGTCCGCCCTTTAACGGACTTATAAATGTAGTCTTTGTGAAATATTTACTTTATGTAAGAAAGGCAATATACAGTTACAGACTTGGCTTCATGAATTCGTTGAGGTTAATAAGGACGAGAGGCTTCTTTTGACCTTTTCAATTGTACCTTGAGACGTTTTGTGCCTATCTGGAACCCGTTCATGCTCTGAATGGCCACTTGTGCACTGTGTGCATTGTCGTACGAAACGAATCCTGAAAAATTATTTCAAAGTGAAAAAAATAAACAAAAACAATTACACACATGAAAAAAACAATAAAAGATTTCCAGATAATTTTAATAATTGGACCTTTTTCAGTGATTCTAAACCTTTTTATAGATCGGTATTACCCCAAAAATACACGATCAATAGTGTCGCTTGGATGTTACTAGAATTCAGCAATACTTAATTCTTATTCTTTTGAAAAATATGTTTCTATTTCTATTTGTAAAAAATACAGAAGAGCAAAATATCAAGAGACATAAGTTTTAGGATGCAAATGGAAAGTTCCAGATACGAAGCGTGAAGTCTCTAAAATAATGGAAAACAACTAGCCTGTCGATATGTCGCCAATTTAGGCATTATCAGAACAGAAGGAGAGGAGAAAAAAAAACATATATATAAAGACAAAATGTAACAAATCTCACATCCACAGTCCGAAAAGGCACCAACCAGAGACAGCAAACCATCCTGAAACATCCACAAACATACTGAAAGAAAAGATAAGTTACATAAAAACAGCTGGGAAAGGTTAAATTACAAACAGCTACTCAAAAAAAGAAAATAAATAAAAAAAGAAAATACACATACTAAACAACAAAAATGTGCAAAAGACTATACATGGTTAGTTGTTTTAGAGACTCTAACTTTGTATGTGGAATTTTCCATTTAAATTCTAACAATTATTTGATATCCCATTTTTGAGTTTTCGCTCTTCTATATTAATATATTTTTTGGTATAGCAGTATATCCATTTTTCCTTGATAGGGAAAAAGATTAACCTTCCTCTTCTGCTCATTTTTATTTTTATTTTTCTTCGGTATTTGTTATATTTCTTTTTTTTAATATAATTTGATTTATTTTTATAGTCTTTTGTACATTTTTGTTTCTTTAATATGTGTATTTTCTTTTTTTTATGATCAGTGGTTTGTGATTTAACCTTTTCCAGCTGTTGTCATGTAACCTCCCTTTTCCTTCGGTGTGTGTATGGGTGTCTTGGAGTGGCGTGCTGTCTCTGGTTGGTGTCTTTTCGGACTGTGGATGTGAGATTTGCTGTATTTTGTTTTTATTTATGTTTTTTTTTTCTCTTCTTCTGTCCTGATGATGTCTGAATTGGTGAAATGTTGACAGGCTAGTCGTTTTCCATTATTTTAGAGACTCTAGGCTTCATGTGGGGAACTTCCCATTTACATCCTAACATATATTTAAAAAATTATAGCAATTGAATTGAAAAATAATCAATTGATTGAGAAACAAAGATTAATATAATGTTGCCAATATAAAAATAACAAATTTCTGTTTTGTTTTTTTACCTGAACGCGCCTTGTTAATGTTTACAATATATGGTGCTTATGCACATCTTATATTTTCTTATTGTATTACTGCTAAGTACTATATGCTCAAGCAAATGAAGATGTATAAATGTGGGGTTAGCAAACATCAATATGGCATTTGATGGATTCTCACACCTAAAGTGGTTGCCAGACCACTCAGTAGTTGCCATAAAAATTTAACCAACTTCTCTCATACACCTGGTTAAGAACCACTGATTCAGGTAATTAGAACACATATCACTTGGCATGTGCTCTTTAAAATTCACTACCAAAAACCTACTTTAAATGCATAATATCGGATTACTACACTTCGCATTAATTACATTACATGAACGAAAAGAAGCTGAATGATGAAATAGTTAAAAATTATTCCTTTTTTTTATTAATTCTTAAAATCAAATTAAAACAAATCCAGACCAAGAAAATACCAAGATTTTGTCTTCCTTTAGAAATATTTTATTTGCATAGCAACCGCCTTCAGTCTATTGGACCTTTATCAGGCTAAAAAAATAATAATTAATGTGAAAAAAATATTAAAATATTTAATATTTATAAAATATTTACAATATAATAAGTAAAATATAAGATATACAATAAATAAATAAAAAATTATAGAAATAAACAAACGATTCAGTGTTAACACGCACTTGATTCACTATCTTCCAAGTGCTGTAAGGCATGGAGTAGCCTCAGACTATCTCCTGTAGGAACTCTGTCTAGAGCCATTTTTCAGATTTGATCCATCGGGGAGCCATGTCCCTTTCCGAGCTTTATATGTAGTAATTATAGGTAGTCTTAGTCTACCAACAGGGCTTTCCTATTAGCCTTGCTTCCATCAGCCAGCGGACCTTTTGGTCACCTCCCATCCTTCAAACATGGTCTAAGCATTTCAGCTGGCATTCCTCGACTTCAATAACAGAAATCTCACGCAGTGTGTTACGGATGCTACTATTTCTTACACTGTCCTGTCTGGTTTTTGCGGTCTCTTTCCTTAGGTATCCCATTTTCGCTGCAGTAACTTCGCTTGTATGCATCTTAAGAATAGCCCAAATTTAGATAAATCCATAAAGAACAGGCAAGAATACAAAATTAAATATGCATAACATTTGTCTCTAAGATAACTTCTCATTTGCCTATCAGTGTTGAAGGTATTTGGAAGAATACAACATTTGCCTTTCTTATTTGGTTCAATATCACTTGGTCTATTCGTCCATCTCTACTTACGACAGTACCCATAATACCAGATAATCAAAATTATCCATCACTTCAAGATTCTGTCCATAGTAAGATGTTGGCATGTTCTTCCAATACGCATGATTTTGCTCTAACCAGGATTTACACTCAACCTTTTCCTTTTAAATTCATCAACAGCGACTTGTAGACGTTCAGACTCATCTGCAATCATCACTTTGTCATCAGCATAAATGAGGCTTTGGGCCACTTAAAGCAGATTCCCATTTCCCACAGTTACTCTAGGAATTCTTTTTTGCGTATTTTCCATACCTTGTCCTTCACAATATTAAAAAGAAGAAAACTAAGACAGTCACTCTGCTACATTCCCTTATAGAATCTTAAGGTTGCATATATTGAACTATTGAGTTGAACTATACCTTTTTGATCCTGTATATTGACTTCACAGTGTTTATCATTGGTAGTATATTCCTCTATTTCAACGCATTCTAGATTTCCTGACGTGAAAGTGAGTCAAACTCTTGGATCAAGAAAAGCAAGGCATGCGTTATGTCCTTGATCCCATTCCTTCTGTACCATCATCCTTAGGGAGAACAAATGGACTTGCTTTTGTCTGCCAGGACGAAAAGCCGCCTGTACTTCTGCTATATCCTTTTCGACATAGGTCCTTAGACTTCATTCCAATATTCAAGTGCATATTTTATATACTTTTTTTAATTGGTGTTTAATGACCATTCCTAATCCTATTAAGGCAAATAGGATGGGTTATCCCTACAGGTTATTAACCTATTCAAACCAGAGAGGGAAGGTTGAGATTAATTCCGAGGATCTGTCAAAAAATCAATTTCGACCCAACCAGGCCGAATTCAAACCAGCATCGCAGCAGACACGAGCTTGCTAAGATGACGCCTTAACACTCTCGGCAACCATGGCCTCTATAGTTTATACACAGCTGAGGATAGGCAAATGGGTCTATAATTTTCATAGATGGTCTGACTTCCCTTCTTATGGATAGAGATAGTAATATTTTACTCTCACTCTTCTGGCATTCTCTTTTCATTTCAAATTTCCTGGAATAGATTCTGAAGGATCTTTTTCAACCCTTCCCCTCTGAAATGAGTAAGTTAGGGGTAATGTTGTCAGGACCACCAGCCTTATGGAGTTTCATGCTATCAATTTCCATCTCTATTTCATCCTTCATCCTCTGTGATATAGTTATCCATATCCTCTGGTTTATATACCAAATTTCTTCTACATCTTCTATCAATGTTCACATTGTTTGTATGATTGACAAATACGAATTACTCTTGGTAATGTTTCCAAGCTTCCAGGATCTTCTTTCCATCAGTAATAATTTGTCCAGCTACATTCTTTATATTTCTAACCTGTTTCCCTTTCTTTCCTCTCAGACTTTTCACTGTGTTCCAAAAGCGCTTAGTATTCTCTTGTAAATTTCTCTCAATTTGGACATTTCAATAAAATTTATTCATTTTCATTATGTTTTTTTTTTCCAGTTTTCAATTAAATTCATCATTTGTCCTTTTAGAGAGGTGCTAGATAGTTTTATATCTGAATCAGATGCGTGTTTGCACCAAATTGGTTTATAAATAGTTTTTTATTTAAATGTTTATTGCATATTTGATTATATTGTTTTGTTTTATATCATTTGTTGATTTTAATTAGTATTGTTTTAGCCTGATGAAGGTTCGGTAGAACGAAACCGAATGCTATGCAAATAAAACATTCTTGTTATTTTTAAAGGAAGACAATCCTTGTTATTGCCCTGATTTACGTTCCTGTAACATCAAACTGTAATTTAAGAAACCCAGAGCAGTTTCCAGTTCAGTCTTGAAGAATATTGTTTTTGCTTTATACAAATAAATAAAAAAATAACAAAATATCATGAAATTTATGTAAATATAATAAAAAGCAGTTCTATATAAAAATATTTAAGAATCAAACACAGTAAACCATTCAAAATACAAATATAGTTATTTTAATTTTAATAATTTAATAACAATTTAAGAGGTAATTTTTTTTTATAGTTAAAAGTTGCGTGTACCTCACAAATGTAATTATAGAAAATAATAATTTGTACAACAAAGTAAATGTTAAAAACTATTTACTGCTGTAAAAGAGATTTACAAATACAAAAATTAGTAGACAATACTATTACATTTAATTGGATCAAGCACGGCTCGTTAGAAGCATGGATGAAGCGATTTCTGTCTATGTTTAAAAATGTTTACTTTGATGTTATAAAAAGTAACATCAAAGTAAAATCTCTCTGGTTCAGCATACTGACCGATAATGAAGAAATAATTTGCAACCAAACAAATCACAATCGGTATCAGTCATACTGCTAGTACGTACTCGTATACCATTAGCTCACAACACAAACAAAAATCATGCAGAATTGAACAGTTCAATAAAAATGCAGGAAAATGAATAGAAAAGAAATAAATACTGAATAAATAAAAAGTATTTAAATTTCTGTTTTCAAGTATTGATATCTTTACCAGCCAGATAGCGCCATTTATCAATTTTATTGAGTGCATAAATATTGGACAAACCAAAATAAAAAATAAAGGCTTTACATAAATGAGTTACTTATTTAGAAAATAAATAAATTTGTCATTTATTATATATCACAAACCAAGGCTGAATGGTTTTCTGTCTAAGTTGGAATTCCATTTTTATCACAAACACATTATACTACATCTGGCTAATTTTTCTTCCATGAATTGATATTACATCAATTATCGAGAAAACTACGCAAGAGGCAAAAAATGTCACTCTTTCCCCAAGCCTGAAAAAAGTGGATACTTGAAGTGATGTTGATTTACTTCAAATCTAAACCTTACTGAACAAACATCTGTCGAATGAATTTTCTAGACGAATAAAAAGATGCCAAACTTATCAGAATATAAGTTCTGCTCTCATGGAGGATTAAATATAAGCCATAAAAAACACAAGAAAAAAAAAGGAATATCAAAATTAAAGGTTTAAATATAAAAGAGTAAAAACTGCACAGCCTAGAGCACATTGCATAAAATATGGACATTGCAAAATAAGACAGTAGAAATTTGAATCAATTTTACTCTGAAACTTTAAGAATTATATATAAGTCAAATATATCTAACTTGATCGCCTTTTGTGTTTGATTTATTTGCTGATTTTTATTACAATCTTCCTCCGCTGTGCATTTTCACTTCTTTTTTCTTTTATGTTTATTTGCTCTTCTATAGTCATTATTTAATTTATTTTGATGGCCTTTTTACACTTTTTTTGATTGCTTGGCATGTGAATTTTATGATGATCAGCAGTTTGAACGTAACCTTCTGAGCTGCTGTTATGTTACCTCCCTTCAGAATGTGATAGGACATCTGGAGAGAGAGGTTGTTTTTCTAGTCAATGCACTCGATGTGAGATGTGCTTTATTTGATCTACTTAAATGTGGTTTTGTTTTTTCTATCCTGATGATGCCTGATTTGGCAAAACGTTGACTGGTTAGTCGTTTACTGGTATATTAGAGACTTAATTGGTGTTTGGAATCTTCCAATTGTATTCAGGCAATTAAAAGTTTTATTTCAATAGTGCTGTTTTTTTTGTAGTGGGAGGGGGAGGAGCGAGAGGAGTAATTTATATTTTTATTTATTTTAAATTAACCCCACAGTTAATTATCTTTTTAGTGATTTGTTTATCAGCTTTTTCTTTTAATCTGCCTCAATGAAAATTATTTAATGTATAAATGGAGCAACATAAAATCACAATCCTTACTCCTTACTTTATGTTATTTCAGATTTCAATACAATCAACCACTTCTTATTTTTATTATTATTTTATTAACTCCTGGAGCTCCCAGTGGACCAAAGGATCCCAATAAATAACTTCCATCCATCTCTATTCCCAGCCAGTGCCTTCACCTCGCTCCGAGTCCTTCCTGTCTGTTCCGCCTCATTCAGTACGGATTTCCTCCAGGGTATGCGAGGTCGTCCTTTTCGGCATACTCTTTGGGGGTTCCAATCAAGTCCTCAAGTGCTAATCTTTCCACTGCTCAAGGCTGTTTTCGTAGTGTATGGCCAATCCAGTTCCACTTCCTTCTTTTTATGTCTTACTCAATCATCCTCTGCCCGGCTCTGCACCATAACTCTTGATTTGAGAGTTTTCGGGCCATCTGATGCTTAGGATATGGCGGAAACAGCGATTGGTAAGTTTCTGAGCCATACAGAAGTACAGACTTTACATTGGTTGTGTTGAGCCTCAGTTTCACGGACACACTCCGGTTTCTCCAAAAGGGGTAGAGCCGGATGAACGCATCTCCTTCGTCTTCTTGATGTTTATTGAGAAGCAAGCCTCTCCTGCTTCCTCCCGGAGTTTTTGGAATTTAGCTTTGATCTTCGAGAATCTCTAGGCCATAATGCAGACATCATCCGCAAACTCCAAGACTTCCAGCCTTTGGCTTAGTGTCCACTGGATTCCCTGCTTCCGTCGACCCAGTACTCTTCTCCTTATGGCGGCGAGCATGATGATAAATCGAGTTGGAGAGAGTATACACCTCTGAATCTGTCTTGATGAGGCCTGACATGCAGAATTCTGCAGTCGAAGTCCTTGTACATCTCCTTATTAATCCTAATGATCTTAATAGGAACTCCATACTTCTCCAGGATAAGCCACATATAGTCTAAAAAAAACAACAAAGAAATAAACACACTCCTTAATCCTATTTAAACTTGTCAACTTGTTTGTTGAGTCTAATTCTTTAACTTTGACCACTCCTACATTTTAAATGTCCCTGGTCTTCCTCCTGATCAACTCTAGGGTAGGCAGTTCAGGTTTCTGTCCTAATATTTTTTGTTTGAGGCATATAACAATGAAAACAGTTCACTACCAAATTTTGTTGTTCCCAGTTTCATGGTGACGATTCCAAAATTAGAAATAAATTTGAGATTGAAATTAAATTGAAAGAAGTGTAAAAACATCGTCGAAGGCTACAGCTGTCCCATTTCCTTCTCCTAGTACTATTATATTAGCTACTTCACTCAGAGCCACGAATTCTCCGTCAAGAGCTAGGATGTTTTCCATTGGTGTAAGCTGGATTTTCAGTCCTAAGGCGGCTGGTATCTTCGATACTCAAGAAGTTCAATTTGGGTTTGACTTTCAAGGACATGTAATGATGTAGACTTTGCTGTACCACTGCAGACCCTCAAGGCTTTGTTCTATGCAGTACTTAGTTTACTTTTTGTGGTATCGATGGCTGTACTAAAGGCCTCGTATCCATATTTCATTATAGGTCTGATTTACATTTTATATATGGTTATGAGAATGTATTGCGTTATACCCCATTTTGTTTCTACAAGCTTTTCTAGGATACACAGTTGATTTGGCAGCAGCGGTTTCAGCATGGTATACCCAATTAAGTTTACTGGCACTGCTGCATTCTGAGATAATTAGTTATCGGCACGAGGGCTATTTCTGATTTGTCATAGGTAAGGTAGACTTAGTGGCTTTTGGTGGAGAGGGTGAATAGTTAGGAAGTGTCTTTGTCCTTGGTTACAACCATTTGTCGCGGATGCAACAATCTTTTAGATGATCGATTTAGATGATCTACAGAACGTTGTTGCTAGTGATATCGCCAGCATAAAATTTCTATTCCAGGAATATGCCTCAGCTTGACTATTAGGTCATTGATCTTTATGTTAAAAAGTGCACAACGTAGTACTTCTCCCTGCAGGAAACCTTTTTCCTGCTGGCAGTATCTCAAAGTAGTATTGTCACACCTGATCTTAACAAAACATTGGCTCAGGTTGATACTCAATCATTGCAGCATGTTTCCAATGATGTCTAGTTCAGACAGTTCACTCAGGAAAATGCATCAGCTGATAGTGTCGTAGGCTCCTCAGAAGTCGATGAACATCTTCCTGTGATAACCATCCTTGATGTGCTGGATAATTTTAATTACTTGGTTTGTAGTGGACATATGTTTTTGAAAGCTGGCCTGTTTGTCACTTTTTCTGGTTGTCAAGGACGACCTACAATCGATTCTTAACCATAATCTCTGTCAGCTTGCCAGCACAGAGGTGTGGCTGATTGGCATGTAGTTTTTGACCTGGCTGGGGTTCTTTCCTTTCTTATGTATAAAAATTATCTCAGCTTTTCGCAAGGTATCCAATCCTCCCAATTTTCATGTTTTGTTTATTGTACTTAATAAATTTGTAATGCTAACTCATCAAGATTTTTGACCAGTTTGGGAACAATTTCATCAGGCACAGCTTTTCTCTGCTTTAAAAGCATGGAGTACTCTTTTAAGTTTGGTAATATTGAAGTCTGCCTTTATGATTGCGTGTTTTTGTTTTTGGGAGTGGCTGAACAGGTGGCCGGTTTTTGTTACATCGGAGAAATTATCCGAACGTAGCAGCAGAAGATTTCGGCAATGTTATTTGCAAGTAACAGTTTCGTTACTATCTTATAATTGAGTGCACCTTAAGAGAGTTCCCCTCTTTTTTCAGTTTTGAGATGAACCAATGTGCATTGAGACAGTCATTTCTATAATAGAGTCCAGAGAGGAAGTCAGATAAGGTGTGTCGCTTATTTGGTATAATTTTCCCCAGTAAGAGAGCCTGACATTTTCTCAGTCGATTGCAGTCTTCCAATACTTGGATTTGTTGAGCCAGCTCGCTGTTCCAAAAAAGTGAGTATCTCATTGCCTGGCTGTGTGGTAAATGTTTGATGGCTAATTTAATAGAGTTTTTGCGATGTTATCAAAAGTTCGAGATGGGTTGCTCACGATAAGGGAAAGTGTGATGGTTGTGTTGGATTTGTTTGCAAATTTCTTCCACTTTGCTTTCTTGCAATTCCAGTTGGGTCCTAAGTAAAGGGAGCCTTAATTTATACATATATTGTAATGCTCTTAAAATAATACTTGTTTGAGCGAGGATAGAGGTCCATATTTCAAAAATAGTCGGTTTTAACATTGATACAGGCTTCGATAGATCCTGGCTAGTTATTAAATTGGAACGGACTATAGTAGCGAGTTGAGAGTATATTTGTGATTCAATGGCCACATCAGGCCGGGTCGTCAAGGAGTTCATGTGTAATTCGGTTCGAGGGGCAGTATGAGTCGGGCCTGCTGAGATGACCTACAAATGACAGAAGAAGGGTAGGTTTCGAGTCTGTGGGTAGGAGATTAGCATCGTCAATAAAGTTTTCCATTATGCCACCATCTGTTTGTGAATATTCCCATCTCTGTGACTATGTATTAAAATCTCTCACCACAAGAGTGTTCATGGTTATAAACAGTTCTATGTTCTATGTCCGGTATATTATGAGGTGGGTTGTACTTCCATGCTCTTCATTTCAGAAGTATTTACCACACTCCAGAGCTGATATTCAAGCAAAAATCGAAAATTTTATGGCCAAGACAAAACAGTGATGCATAACAGTTAATCTCCTTTTCAATTTCTTTGTAACATTACTAATTAAATTATTAACTTAGTCTTCCATAGCCACTTCACTCCCCAACTCGTAATCTGATGCCCTTCATTTAAAATCCAAATAGTAAATCATCAAGAAACAGTACCTTGTTATACATAAAGATGGCCCCTTTCAAATGGCGTTCAATGACCTTAAAGTCTATTTGGTCTCTCCATCTTTTTAGAGGTTAATTTCTAAATCCAACCCTTTTCTTTGTCAATTTAATCCAGCATATTATTTTTTTTATTTTATTTTAAATTTCCTTTGGACTTTTTTTTATATCTAATGACACATTTATTGTGACCTCGCCTCCCTGGCTCAAGTCGCATCATTTAATTTTATGTTTTGAGGGCTTAGAAAACAGCCTGTTACATGGAACCACACTTCTTCCTCCCCTTACTGAGCTGCATAATGCATAGATGGCCCCATGTCATTTCTATTATTTACTACTATGGAAAAAGTTTATTCTAGTTAATTAATTATTTGAAATAATAAGTAATACAAATCATGAATTTGATGATGATGGTAATGAAAACAAAAGTAAAATTTAAAAAACAACAAAATAATAAGTCATGCAAATATAAAAAGCAATCCAACCAAAGCATGCTTGTTTCTTTTATAATTAAAATGCCAAAAAGTAAACATCTGCATAACAACGGCCATGAGAGAATCTTTCTAATTCAAAAAATGGAGAACAAGCTCAAAGATTAGTACAAAAAAAAATTATATATATGTTAAAAATCAACTGATTGAGGGATAGAGATCATTTAAAAAGTAAAAATATTTCTGAAAAGATAATAAAAACTATAAAGATGAATGGTAATAATGGTAAATAATGACGTAAACATTATCAATAAAATTGCTACAGACACTTACAAATAATAAAACCAAAAAATCTCAGTATCTAAAATAAAACAAAAAACTATTGGTATTAAGCTAATTTGTAATATTTTATGAAAAATGTTAGAAGTAAAAGAACTCACATTTTCGTAAGATATTATTATTATTAAAAGATCTCAACAGAATCAGTAAGAATTTTGGAAACAAATATTTTTTATAAGTTGAAACCAGTGGAACTAGAAACTCACAAACTAGCCTTTAAACTAATGATAGATAGTGATTCAGCGTATAACCAAACCTTTGATTGCTAATACCTACCTCGAAAAATTGATTTGGGACATGTACGTAATAACGTCCATAAGTTTCCAGCCTGCCCTCGTTCCCCTACTTCAAGCAGGCTAAGACTTGCCCACCGTGCATGTCTATGCTTGCACTTTCCATACCCATCACCCACCCTCCTCAGTCCTGTCAGTATATATCTGACCTTGGATGAATCTGTGCGTTTTAACAATGTTCAAGATCGAATAACGTGAGTTTATTATAAATTCTTGTGTAAAGAGGGCCTTACTCCTGCGCAAATTAAAGAGCGCTTGTATGGTGTGTATGGGAATCCTCCCCCTCTTATTCCACTGTAAAGGAATGGGCAAAATTGTATAAGTTAGGGAGAGAAAGTCTGGATGACAACCCCAGTCCTGGTCGCCCATCGGAAGCTGTCACTTCTGAAACAATCCAACTTGTGGAAGTTGAATTGCTGTCTGATCGGAGGCTGAAGACCAAAGAAATAGTAGCGAGGTGAGGGCTTTCAAAAGCAAGTGTTCTGAGGATCATTAAAGAACATTTGCATATGAACAAGGCAGGTGCAAGATAGGTTCCGAAAATTCTTTCGGCTGCTCAAAAAGAGGAACGTGTTCGCTGCATGAATTTTTTCATGGGTATAATGCCGACCCAAAAAATTTCGTGGGTTCAATTGTAACTGAGGATGAGACTATGGTTCAATACTATGACCCATTCAGCAAAAGGGAGTCCACGGAATGGAGAAGGCAAGGAGAAGCACCTATGCTAAAGTCACGCAGTCGACAAAAAATCTAATGGCCACCATTTTTTGGGATTACTGCTGATTGATTTTAAGGACATGAACACCACAGTGAGTGCCAAGTATTGTGCAGCCCTACTTCACTGATTACGAGATGCCATCAAAGAGAACAGGCAGGGGAAGTTGAGTAGAGGTGTTCGGCTTCTTCATGACACTGTCCCTGTCCACACAGCATTGATTTCCAAGACCGCTGTGAAGGACTGCGGATTCTAAGAAACTTCCCATCCACCCTACAGCCCATACTTGGCCCCTAGCGACTTCAACCTTTTCTCAAAGTTAAAATCTGGCCTTCGTGGGAGGAGATTTAACGCCGACAAAGGTACAAGCAGAGGTGAATGAACGTTTTTCTAATAAAGAAGAAATTTATTTTTTCATGGAATAGAAATGTATTAAGTGTGTACAACTTAGAGGATAATATATTGAAAAACAATAATACCAGTTTTTTCTTTCACCTTTCCTTCTTCCTCAGGCTGGAAACTTATGGACCTTACCACGTACTGTTGTCATTCTTGCCTCTGAGCTATTTTCCTCTACAACTCGAAGAAAGTCAAATTTATTAAGAACATTACCTCTATTTTCCGTAGACAGAGTTAAATTTGAGTGCAGCTAGTAGGGAAAGGATGCGCTATCGATGAATTATGTGGCAGCTGGTCTACTGCCAATCATCTCTATCCCACTTTGCCTATGCCACCCATTATTTTCTATTGTTGCCAATGGTCTAATTTTTTTTTTTTTCAGTATTGAAAAAAGTTTTTGTTTTTTATAAATTTGTTAAAAGTTTTCATAGATTTGATTTTAGAAGTGTAGGCCTAACGTTAAAATGAATCAATGGAAATTAAAATCTCTCTCTAAACATGAGAAACTTAAAATTATCCTGGCTGTAAATGAAGAAGACCAGAAGAAAAAATACATCACAGCTAATTTTGGTATCCTTTACAGTACCCTCTCTTCAAGCGGCGAATATCAAAGTATTTTTATAAAAATATACATTACAATTCTAACACCATAAGCTAAAAAGACCTAACTCCAAATCGTTCTAAATAAAAATTTGTTGTGTACCCGAGTTGGTCTAAAAATTACACCTTTTTATGACATTTAATAACCCTAAATCCAATGGTTGGATCTAAATCATTGGTTTTAGGGCTTTCCAAAGCCATAAAAAGGTGTATTTTTTAGACCAATTAGGGCAAACTACAAAAAATATTTAGAAAAATAATTTGGAGATAGGGGTTTTTAACTTATTACGGCAAAATTATAATAATAAAATGTCATATGAACAATATTAGAAGGTATAGTTGGTTAAAACAATTGAAAATAGTGATGATTTAACAAGAGAAGCTCAATATCCCAATATCAAGATTAATTAAATTCATCCTGTTTCTTAAATGTCACACACAAATTGTTAATATTTTCAATTAGTTGACAATTACAACTGATATAAATGCTTATATAGAGTCAGCTAGTCATGTCTTCTGGCATTTATGGCCTCAAGAAACACCTTTGGATCTATAATTAAAAAAAAAAAAATTGTTCTTAAATTGGTGCTCCCTACTGTTTTCAAGCCAGACTCTAGCACTATATATCAGCATACATTTAAAGCCTGGCGAATGAAAGTAAACATAATTGTTAAAACAATTTGAAGCGACCAAAATCAAAGTGAAACTAACTTATGTATAATCAAACACACTTAAATATTAGTAAATACATAGAAAAGTTGTTTTATATATTTACCACTAGGAGCATTGAAATTATATGACTGACAACCTATTGTAAATATATGTATGTGTAAATTATAATAATTAATTAAATCATAGAAGAACACGAACACCCATTAAAATGTTCCTCTTGGAAATAACAGAAAAGAGGTTGATCCAGAAATTGACCTATTATCACCATTATCAAGGCGATGAAAAGTTCATACTATCGAGTACGGCTGAAGGATAACAAACTGAGATGTGACTGATTTTAATAACTGATATCACCGCTGCTGTCACCAGACATGGGTATGAAGAAGCCTGGATGAGGATGGCTCTGAAAATTGTTTATATAGTATAAAAAAAACTCAATCATTTTAATTTCTGACAAAATTGATTATACAATGTCAAAATGATCGAAACAGTCATCACTGAAAACATACTGCTGTAAACTGCTTATACCTGTCCTCAGCCCTCATTTTCTTCCTTCTCATGTCCTGCATCACCACTGTATTTTGTCCCTTCTCTGTCCAGCAACTTCTCTAGACCAGCTCCTTCTCTCATCCTCAAGGCGAATTGGGTTGGACCAATGAATTCTTTCACCCATACACATAGGCTTTATAGTATGGATACTTCTTCCTGGTCATTAGCTTTTTTATTTTATTTTCTCCTTCCTATCTTGCCGTTTGGCAATACAGCGTTTTGATTTTGTAATATGAAAAAAAAAAAATAATGAATTTTTCCACATTTCAAATCAGCATCCGTCATCGTTTTTATTTCTATCTCCCCAGAGCATTTTCAATGACGAGTTGTCATCAAGGCTGTAGAAATGAGTACTCACCTTTAGCTTGACCTTTAGTATCTCAAACACAGGGCAGGTCGTGATCACGTGTTCGGCAGTTTCCGGAATGCCACAATTAACCACTAATCTTCGTCATTAACTGAGAGAACTCTGGTGATTCAAAGGTGGTGCTAGCTATTCAGTGGTCTCTGGTTGGCCACAACTGCGGTATAAAAGGATTCATTTCATGTACAAGCTTTACTTGGAAGTCCTCAATCTGAATGGATCTATGTTGCTTGCTTCTATCTGAAATCCGGAGGTGGGTCATCACACACCACAGGTTCCATTCTCAATTTTATTCTTTTGGAGAATCTCTCACATCTGTTGGGCTCTTCATTGATCCTCAGCTGTTTTGTTTTTTTATCTGACACCAAGACATTAGCCATTTCGGCCATTTGTTTCTGTGCAGGCCAATATAATTTTTCATTTTTGACATAAATATCATCTTCTTTGAAATATTCTCGAACATCTCCCAATTGTTCAAAGACTCTGAAGGTTGCAAAAAGAGCAATAAAAGCAACAGCCACCGATTCAGTAGCCAAGGAGTATGCCGATCCTCACTTGTAGATTCTCTAGCAGATCTTCTGAGTTTTCCCTCTTCATCTTGTATCTGAAGTTGTTTTCTACCAGAAGGACAAAAGGTACTCCTCTGTCTAGGATCTGCACCGCCTCATGAGGCACTTTTTTTAGTAATCCCTGGTGATTTCCACTAGAGATGTCTGCTGGATTGTCCCTGGCCTGCATTTCTACTCACCACAGTAGATGAATTTTATTTATTGAAATATATTTGTATCAATCTAATGGGTTACCCAAGGATAATCTTTTAATTTCCAATGCTACTTGATTTTTATGAAATGATTATGAGAATTAACTCAAAACAAAAGACCAATTTAGTGTCAGAACAAGAATTGAATTATTGTGCACGACAAAGATCTTACTCACATATCTGTCGACATTTAACGTTTAATTGTAGGTGAAGGTAAAGAGTTTTCTTTTTCAAGTATCATGTACTGAACCCGTGACCATTCATCGGTTTTGAAAAGTGCCATTTGTATCTTTTTTTTTTTAATAATGAAATAATGATTTTTGGACCACCCACTAAATATTTATCAGACCTTTTATTGATTTATTTATATAAATATACACATATATGATGTTAATAAAACATACATACTTATACTAACAATTAGAATAATGTTAATAGCAGGTGTCTGGTGTAGCAATTTTACTGTATTATTTCCTATACCTTCCATAAAATTTGTTTAAAAGTAAAGTAGATGTCAGTTACAAGAGGATAAGGTCACAGCACAACATTGGTACAGGGCAACACATAGAAACAAACATGGCAAGGTTATTTAAAAGGAATAATGTTTATCAAAGTTTTATTTAGGCAACGACGGTGACCAATGACAAAGAATGCCTTAAAACTTATAAAACAATACTATAGTAAAAGCAGGTTTAACTTTCGACAATCAACAACCTTTATTTCTTCTTTTTTCTTCATAGTCATTTCCTATTATAATAACTAAAAAAAGAAAGTAAAACTTGCATTATGTTCGATTTTAAATTATTTTCCAACTTTATAAAATTAATTAAATATTATTAATAATACCTCCCACAAAAAATTGATGAACATAGTACAAGTTATTAATTTCAATTTTTAATTGTGTCCATCGTCACTGTTTCTAATTTTTTTAATTATAATCTGATATGTTTTTTTCACAAACAATGAAGATAGAAACATTATGATTTTTTAACAATTCAATGACAAGAAAAAAAATATTTTTTTTTTTAATTTATAAAAAATGACTTTATAATCTTTATCTATCGTTAAAATAATTAAAGTATCAAAACTATCAGCTATCTTCCTTCAGAGTGAAAAACATTTAAAAAAAAAAATTAAAAGTAACATACCGAAGCATTTGGATTCATTTGTCTGTCTATTAATGAAGACTTTTGCCGATATTACAGTGCCGAACGGGTGAAACGTTGTTATTAGATCGGCATCAGTGAACTCTTGAGGGAGGTGGTATATGAACAGGTTAGCTCCTTCTGGGCCTTCTATTTGTTTACCAGCGGGCCTGTACGACACTAGAACACCCATCATACCATGATTATTGGATACCGAACAAAAAAGAAACAAGTGAATTGTTTTTTTTTGTACCCTTGGTATCCAGAAGTATTTTTGTTTTTACTTTGGTGGACTAATTAAGCTACTGTTGCTTTATGCCCTTCCCAGAAAAAGAAAAAAAAAAATTTAAGTTTAAGTAAAAGCTGCATAGAACTAATAAAATGGGGTGGGATGATAATATTTAAGGCATTCAGAAATCAAAAAAGAAATATAATTAAACTATATTTGGGTTTGAAAAGATAGGAAAAATGAAAGGAAAAACAACGCCACAAGGATAGACAGGTAATTGTCAACGTCAATATGTTTTAAGTAGTGTTGACATTCAAATAGTCTTTTCTCTATTGTCACAAACTTTAATTAAGATTACTGAAAAATGCATTTAAAGAAAAAAAAAAACCATTTACTTACTCAAATACAAATTCCTACTAAATTTTATCAAAACTTTTAACTACAGATACTAATTCAAAATTAAAATACTGTACTCTGAAAAAGCCAATACTAAAGTTCGCATAAGTTGTAGTTATGTCAATTAAATTGCAATTAAGAAAAGCAAAACAATACAAAGGCCATGCTTATCAAGTAACTTTGGGATAAATTTGTTACTTAAAAATAAAAAATTTAACATTTCAAAGTGTCAAGCTCGATTTAAACTAATTCAGGCACCAAGAGTACAACAGAGAAAAAAAACATTGTATTTTATTATTCTAATGAGAAAAATTATAAATACAATATAAAGTTTTGGTTCATAAAACAATCTTCACATAACCATGGATGATGTTTAGGTTAAGATGATTTTTTAATAATAAAAGCTTAAAGCAATTGTTTTATAATAATAGAATTACTCAAGCAATCTACTGTTTCCATTTGGAATATCCTCATGCTTAAATTGTATGCAATCTGTTAAGAAGCATTCTTTGTGCTTTTCACCATAAACTTTATTATAGCATGCTTTTTATATTATTTTTATTAATGAAACCTTAACCTTCAATGTCACATAAGAGGATATTTTTAGCAGGAATCCGAAGAAACATAGTCAAGTGCAGACTTTATTAGATTGATAATGAAATGAAATAAGACCAAGGAATGAATACGAAATTGGAATAATATAAAATAATAAGAAGTAGTCCTCAAATAGATCTAATTTAAATAAAAAGTCTACAGTTTTTGATATTTTTGACAATCTACATCAATTGGCAATCTTTTACAAAATTGAAATAAACTATAATTAAAAAATGTAATATAAAATATCATTAAGAAAATAGTTTATTTTGGATAATAGATCAATAACAATTGTGGGTTACACTCCTGAATATATCGACAGTATACCTGCAAAACCACATAAGTCTCGTTTTTATTAAAATAAAAGTTTTGCATTTCTTTAAAAAAAAAAAAAAAAAAAAATGGTTCAGCTTATCAATATGTTATCATAATATCAATTGTTATCAATACAGTATCAATTGTCTATGGTCAGTTTTAATAACCTGTAAACTTAGAAGGCTTCAGAGGGGTTGAAGTATTTTTTTTTTTCTCTTGAATAATTATTTCTGAAGCACTTAGGAGGTTTTGTAGGTTTACTGTAGATATACTGAAAACTGTGATTACATAATCATTCCGGCTTACGGAATGCTTAAAGTTCTGTCCCTAATGTTTCTGACCTCTACTGACAAGGTCTATAATCGTGATGTATTTATCTTTTCAGCAAGCATCCATTGTGACAATATAGCGAGAAATTTTGGCATGATAAAATTGTTAAAAAAAAATTATTTTGAATTGATTTGAAAGTTTTTAAATTTTCTAAAGTGGGAGGGCCCATCGCAAAGACTTTTTGGTAATCAAATAATTTTGAAGTTAACCGACAAACATGCTAGCATTACATGATCTGAAATATGGTCCTACCATATTCACCTGACTTGTCTCAAACTGTCATTTTTTCAGATTGCTTGATGCATTTAAAAAACAAAATATTCAAAAATAAAATGATAAATTTTTTATTTATCGATTTTATTAATTCAAAGCAAAAAAATTTCTTTGTACAAGGGAAAAAAAATCTTTGTTGGGTGCTGGAGAAAATCTATTGAAGCTATAACAGAAGTTATTTTGAATAAAAATAATAACATTAAAGTTTGTTTTTCTTTAATTTGCCATATAGTCTAGGAGCAGATTATCAAATAGCTGAAGTAAATGCTTAATCAAGAATCATTTGTAGGTGAACATTTAATCATCATGATTACTAATTAATCATTTCGTCTCATATTCAGTAACCATTAGGAAACAATATATATATATATATATATATATATATATATATATATATATATATATATATATATATATATATATATATATATATACACACATGTACATTTATATAATTTTATTGTTTTGTAAATCAGTACTTTGACTCTTGCATATTTGACTTCATCCCAAATGAATTTTGCTTAAAAGACTATATTGTTTCATGACTCCTGACTTAAGTTTCTAAAGTTTCATCGAAATTAGTTCAGTAATTAAGCAGCAAAAGGACATTTTTGGATTTCAAAACATGTAAAATACGCTAGGTAAAAATGCTTAATTTTTCAGAATACTTACTTCAAACCCACAGCAGCAAACCAAAATGAGGTAGTAAGTAGTCGGAATGGGTTCCTCTCTATTACCGATATTATTTGATGAATCGCTGGTGTACAACATACCAATATAATCTCTTCAGATAATAAATAATAAATAAATAAATCATTTTTTTTTAATGTTGAGAACTGTTTTTGGAGGATTTTTTTTTATGAGGATTGTTTTTATTGAATAATAGAATAAACACATTTGTTATTAATCTGATCCTTGACTAGGTTCTCGAACATAGTTTCTTTATTTCTTGAGCGGGACATCTCCTGTGGAGCCCTTGTCAGCAGAAACAATTATATTTTTAATAAAACAATCCCTACATATTCTTAGCAAACTAATAATACCATTGAAGAGAGGTTATGTTATAGTGGTTGGGGCCAGCATTACATTTCTAGCAACCAGGAACCCGTTCCGATTACTGAATAACCATTATTGATGTGTTGTGGGTCAGAATTAGGTATCCTGAAGGATTAACAAAAATTGTTTAAATTATTAAATTTCCTTTACAATAGGCAATTGATGAAGTAAAAAAAGGTAAAAGATCACTGGACTTGATTGATCATTGTCAAAAATACCATGAAACATAAAAAATAAATAAATTAAGCTGGATTTATTTTAGATATGTTAACACTTGTTTTATAAATTAACGGTGAAAAATATGCTACAAAGTTCTTCGAAATGTTATTGAACTAATAAAAGAGGACTACTTTTTCTGTTTGTTCAAAAAAAAAAAATTTTAAATAAATGCCAAAGAGGTTATGTGCAGTGTTATCGAAGAGGTGATGGGAAATCAAAATAAAATAAAAATAAAAGTACATAATAACCTGTGGCTTTGGGCATACAAGTAAACTGCTGATAGGCGTCAGAGAGGGAAAGTGCAGGGGCGTAACCATTCAGTGAGCTTAGAGCACTCAGGCTTGTAGGTCCACCTAATAAATAAAAGCAGGCAAAATGACTAACACTAAACTAATTTAATAACTAATATACTAGAGCTAACTAATATGTACTAATAATAAAATAAATTAAGGTTATTATTCGAGAACTGAAGAATTTCCGATTCTCGGCAATAACCCATAAAAAAAAAAGCCTTCAAATAGAAAATTATTAACACTCCTTCAATAAATATTAACAAAATTAAACTAACTAAAGCTTGATAGATCTTTCTATATCTAAATAACTTAATTAATAATATAAACTATAATTTAAAAATCCTGAAATAATTATAACATGCCTACTGTTATAAGAGCGCAAAGATGTAATCCATGCTTGTACGTGCAGAAATAATTAAAGATAATCAAGCAAAAAAAGTTTAACTCAGTTATTTATAATTTTTTTATACAATTATATACTACTTTAAAAAAGGCATAAAATAAAAAGTTTAAGCTTGAATTTGAACTTTATTATAAATTAAAACATCATCTGAGAATAATGTGTAAATGATGGCTGACCATGTAAGGTAAATTCAGAGAACGATAAGTCGTAGATTAGTAATCATCATGTTTTTATATATTTCCCCAAATTTTCTATTTTCCAAAATTTTGACCCGCATTGAAAGTATTCATCTACAACACATATATGAACACTATAAACTATGAAAGCTGATTGTTAATATAATAGTAATAAAATGACACAATAGTACAACCAACAAGGAATCCAAAAAGTACTTAGACTATTGTATACTTAAATCCAATATTATAAAAGTATACATTAAAAATATAAATATACATAATAATAAACATTGCACTGTACTATACTTATTACCGTCATATTTACATTCATCTTTATAAGTATATAATATTCCTATAAGTGTTCGTATTTGTATTGTAGGATTGATGAAAGATCAACAATGGAGGTCAATACCAATATTATAATTACAATTAAAATTCAGTGTTTTTTTTTTGTTTTGTTTTTTACCTAGATAGGATACATTGAAACTTAGATATGTATGCTCTTTCTCAGGAGAGAGGGAAGGACGCCAACAAATATATAGGTAACAGAAACTTGATAATACTATGAGAAGAAAAAAGTTTACTTAACAAAATTACTAGACTTATTATCTAAAAAAAAATAAGGTTCACTGGACACTTTGAAATTAAAATTGAAAAATGAAAGTATTTAAATTTTGATACTATAAAGTAATAATCTATTTTTCTAATAGTAATAAAATGTTTTTGGAGGCATTCTCATTAGAAAGCTTAACTATTTATTCATGCATCTCAAGAAAAAAAAGTCAAATAGAAATAATAATTTTATGATGTCATTAAAAACAAAAAAATAAGAAAAAGTTACTTTGTTAATAAAAAGATATTACAGAAAGTGAATCAGAAACTTTTGTAAAACTCACCGGAGGTAGATGCCTTTCCGAGCAACGCTAAAGACGAAATATAAAAAGATCATGAAATTTATTAGGACCAATTCTTAGTTATCACAAAAAAATTTAAAATGGCCATAATAATATGTTGGATTTTAAAAGTCACTAATTATTATAGCAGATATCACAGATACAAATCATTATTTATTTTTAATACATTATTGGAATTAAATAGAATAATAAAACAGTGTTGAGGATATATTTTTTTTAAATAAATACTAATATTAATAATGGCTATCATATTAAATTCTCTCTTGGACATTTTGTTATTTTTTATTATTTTGCATTTTATTATTTGGCGCCGGAACGGAGGAAATTGAAATAAATACTACAATTTAATTATTAGTTAAAACCTTATGTAGTATACAATTAAATTGAAAATTTCCTCAACTTCAATTACAGAAGATCTCTCTCACAGATATAAATCATTATGTATTTTCTATTCTTTAACATTATATTAATTATGAAATTACTGGTATTAAATGGAATCATAAAACAATGCCGAGCTATATCTTTAAAAAATAAATACTAAATAATAATGACTATCATAATATATTCTTTCTTATTGGACATTTTGTCAACCGGTGCATTTTATTATTTGGCGCCCAAACGTAGGAAATTGAATAAATATTACTATTTAATTATTAGTTTTTTAAATTATGTAGTATACAATTAAATTAGAGATTTCCTCAACATAATATTGTAGATGCATAAATTTACTGGCATATTACATTTAGTCTATGAACTGTTTTGTGTATTTTTATCTTGAATATAATGAATTAATACTTGAAAATTTGATTCAAGAAAAAAATATGTGTCTTATTTATACAGTATCTATATTGGTACTGTCAGTTACCAGTTTTTCATACAGTTATTTCATATTAACACATAAAACTACTCAAATAGTAAACATATAGAATGAAATAAAGAAGTTCAATTTTTTTTTAATCTATTTTATTAATTAAGTGTGTCATTTCCTATTACTGCTTATGCAGTCAACTTTATCTTTCAAGAGAATAATGAATCACTTCTCATTATTATTAAGTTTATTATTACAAAATAATAATATACTATAAAACAATAAAATAGAGATATGCCCAGTTAGAGGAAACAAATAGATTGATTAATAGAGGCTGGCTTACAAGTTATAGTGGTAATATTTTCAATTGGTATTCAGGAGCTTAAATGACAATTTTGAATGATCAAAGTATCATGCATCGACTCTTTAAGCTAATTATTTGGCTATTTGTTTTATATTTATCACTTCAGGATTTAATTTTTTTTTAATTATCAATCATGTTACGAAAAGCTCCAAATTCTAGAACTTCTTTCGATATAAAAAATGTCCCAGATAAACAGTCTCCACCCTCATTTATATTCTGGAACGTTTATAATATCAGAATGAAATTTGGAGAATCTCAATTCAGTAACCTGGAGTTAGTCTGAGCATATTGTCGACTTTGTAACCTACTGGAGTATTCCTCCAGCGACTCTAACTATGGAATTCACAATAGGATGGGGAAATTTTTTTTTTTAACACATTCTGATAGGAAATGAAATTTTAAGACAAATTCATACAGGACAATATTTTGATATGATTTGCCCCCAGGGCGCTAATCGCAAAAAGTTCAAAATTTCTCTGAAGGAAAGCATTTTTTTTTTTTAGAAAGCTATTCAAGTAAAAGTTATAGAGAACTAAAATCACTTTGAAATGAGCCAACTTTCATTCTGAAAGGCTAAGTATTAGAGTGGCAATAATATATAAGAAAACAGGAAAAAGTGGTAATTTTTTTTTTCTTTAGCGATCTAGATTGAAAATAGATTCATTTCAAAGTGATTTTAATTCTCTACAACGTTTACTTGAATAGTTTTCTAAAAAAAATACTTTCCTTCAGAGAAATTTGGAACTTTGTAAAAACCGTTTTTTGCCATAAGCGTCCTCGGGATACAACAGATCAAAAAAGTCATATTAAAATTTCATTATACAATCGTGACGCATTATCAGTGGCTCATGCCGAAGTCAACCAAAGGTCGCCATACAAGCACTCTCTAGTGCCATTTGTGCTAATTGCTTTGTATTCAATTATAACATTCATATTTAAAGGGAGAAGTTGGTTGGGGGGTGCGGTCAAAGAATTACACTACCATAAGCGAACTTATATATTTTGTGCCATCTTTATATATATTTTAGGCCATCTTCAGGACTAAAAGGAAAACAAAATAACAACAATGAAAAAAGAGACAGAGTCAGTACCAGTAACAGTAAAAATGATAAAAAACAGAAAATACAAGTAAGATAAAATAAGATAAAATCTAACATTCATATTCATTGGAATTATTAAAATTATACATTATAATTAGTATATTATTTATAATTATTAGTGCTGTCAACTTGCAGTGATCTGGGGAAGATGTAGTAACAATTTAAAGCAGTAATAATTTAAATTATGGTAAGGGCCCGACCTCAATTGAAAAGGAACTTTTGTGGGTTTGTATATCTCTTGAGCGAGCGGGAGTCAACAGCTGCGATCTAATTAAAGCAGTAATAATTTTAATAATTCCAATGAATATGAATGCTACAATTGAATATAAAGCAGTTAGTTAGAACAAATGGTGCTAGATAATGCTAGTATGGCAACCTTCGGGTAACTTCAGCAGGAATCATTGATAATGCGTCACGATAGTAAAGTTGTACCAAATAAAAAAAAAATAGTTGTTTTTTATGATTTCCCAGTTATAACGTTCTTTTTCTGTGGGTCGTAGGAGAGCATTATAACGAAGTTTTACTGTATTATGATTTTATTGGTCAAAATCTAATAGTCTAGTTTGTATTTGCGTGGTCTCTCTTTCTTTTTTATTTAACATTATTTGCTTCTAAACAAATAATTTTAGTATTTTATTTTCCTTTCCTTTTTAATATTTTAAAATAATTTAATACAGTAGGGTCTCACTAATCTGGCCCAATATTGGGATTAGTAGTGCTGGATTACCGAAAAATGCTGGATCAGTGGAGGTATATGTGTATAACAAACAAAACAACGTGAAAACCTCTTAATCCTATTACTAATTACCTATGAAAGCTATTTACAATAGTTTATTGAAATAAATTAAGGTAATTTGCAAAGTGAGAAATAATAAAAATCACTATTATAATGTTAATGTGACATCACACTACACTTGTACTATACGCCAACTGCACAGAACATTCATCCGTAACATGTTAAATATGATGCAAAATAGTCACCGACAGCAGACGAAAAAGTACTAAGTTGTGTATAGTAAAGTACGGTCTCCAGCTCTTACAGGCATACAGAGACATAAAAACATCTGACCTGTCGAGAGTCACTTTTTTCTCCCAGTAAAAAGCAGAATGTGGGGATTGTGGTAACTTGATTGATTTAAAAAAAAATTAAATAGCCAATAGTAATTTTTTTTTTTAAATTTACTTAACATAAGAACCAAGGAAGATACTTGATTATATTTCTAATTCTATAATTCATATGTAAAGAAATTTCATAATTTAAAAAAATTAAACTCAACAAAAATTTCAGAAAATACTGATAGACCAATTTTTATTCAAAACAAAAAAAAAATTAAAATAAAACAAACCTGTAGTCGTACCTGCAAGGCTTGACAATGCTGAAACAACAAGAAAAAAAAATTATACATATTTTTTTGTATATATTGACAAATTAAGATTTTATACATATAAATAATATACAAACTGATATGCATCTATTCAAAATTTAAAATGCGCTGTATTAGGTTGTTATATATTTTGCAACTAATTCCCAAAAATATATTTTATACTAATTTTTGTGTAGGATTGTGGTTAAAATACTAAATAATGAAAGGATCTTCAATAAAGCATCAGGCATCATCAGGACAGAAAAAGTTCTTATATATGCAGAGAAAAAGTTCTTATATATGCAGACAAAATGCAGCATATCTCACATTAACAATTGAAATTAACAGTTGAAAAATAGTTGTGTAGTTGTCTCAGTCTTTTTAAAGTACATTCACATCTTTTGCCAAACTATGGCAAGTCCCGTGCCAAACCAAATGGCAGACTTGTAAAAAAGGGAGTTTATAGAACCATAGCAAATTAACCTATCCATACTCTTCTGACTATTTGAGATATTTTTAACTGTTAATTTCGGTTTAAACTAATTTTATTTTAAAAAGAAAATTAAAAATATATAATTTTTATAAATACAAAAATATTTGGTGCCTATGTGGCGCTTCCCGCATGGTTCGGACACGAATACTGACAAAACAAGCCAAGCCAAGTAGAACTACCCCCAAGATTTGGAAAGGTGTGATCACACCTTGGCTTGTTCAGCTATCGATGTGAGATGTGCTGCATTTTGTCTGCATATATAAGAACTTTTTCTCTGCATATATAAGAACTTTTTCTGTCCTGATGATGCCTGATGCTTTATTGAAGATCCTTTCAGGATTGTAGTTAAAATACTAAATAATGAATTATTTAGTATTTTAACTACAATCCTACACAAAAATTAGTACATTAATTTCGGTTTAAACTATTTTTATGCCTCTTAGCTCTGAAGATGGCCTAAAACTTATGCCGACACGTCGTTTACTTATATTAGTTACTTATAAGTGGTAATTTTTTGACCGCACTCCCCCCCCCCTCTCCCCTCCACCAGCTTCTCCCTTTAAATTAAATATTTTAGTTTTATTCACTCAATAGATGCATACCATAAATTTTAAACAATAAAGGAACTGTGTAATAAAGTCTTTTACTAGTCTAAAATATTATAGCAGGTAAAATTACACCTGTGAGCACTGGGGTCTATTACTCTATGCAGTTATTGGATTGTCTCTGTCTTTGTAAACAGCAGATTTGAAGTCTCACGAGTATTTAATTTATTTTTCAAAAACCAATTGAGTAGATACTTTTAATGGTTTGCTTTACTGACTCCATTGATAACATTGATACAAGTGTAGAGCTGGAAGGAGGTAATTTTCGACTCAATGGATATAACAAATTTCTGCCCAAATATTGTCAGTACAGTTTAGGCAAGTGTAATTTCACCTTAAATATAAGTCTAAATGAATCTTCCTATATCAAAAAGAATTTAATAAATATAACAGATTTATCTTAAATTAGTTTAAGCATCTAGACACCTTTACTATAACTGTGGCATGCATTAAAAATAACAATAGTCACAATATTAAAAAAAAAATTATGACAGTAAAGAGGAAGGAGCGAATTTCTAAGGACATCAAATCTCATTCACTTTTCTATCTTCTAAAATAAACATGAAACTACTTCCTATATTTGAAATTGATTAAAACAAACAAATAACAAAAAACTGAAAACTAAGTTCGGGAGATGACTGCAAGTTATTTCAAGTAATTAATTTGTACCAGCCTAAATTTGAATTACATAAAATTCAAAATAACAATGAGTGCAAAAAGAAAAAATATGGGTTACAAAAAACTATAAAGCATTTGAGTGCCAAAATATTAATCAGCCTAATGAACAATAATTATATTATTTTAATTAATGTACATAAAAATTAACAAATGGTGTATAAAATCACAAAAGCATTTGCCGCAAGCACTAAATCTGCCTCGTTCCCTGCTATTATGAGAACTAATCATATATCCACTGATTTTTTTATTTGTTAATTTATTTTATATAATATTTTATTGTATAACAGATTGTTATTAAACAAAATGTTAGAAAATTGTATAACAAATTTGTTGTAAAATGAGTGTTTTGTTACATAGCGTCTACCCAGCTCAACACTAAATGGAAAATAAAAATAGTTCTTGCTTCTTCCTTTCAACCTTCACCTAAAAAGATTTTTAATTTTTTGCATCACTTTAAATTTTTATCAAACTTTGGGCTTACAATTAAGAACAATATTAAGTTTTAAACTAAAAAAATATAAAAACTCCATATTTCGATTTGTGGCACATGGAGAATTATTTTGGCCCTGATTTAACACATCATATTTTGACATTATTTTAATAATTTTTTTTTATTGAGATTCAGACCCACATCGCAGCCATTAAAGTTAAAAGTAATCAGGATGAGAGTAAAAACTGTTTAAAGAGAAAAGATTCGAATCATCAGGATTCTTCTGTGATAAAATGTTAATAATGTGATTAATAAAATATTATTCTACTACAGAAGACATGGCTGATTTTTATTTTAAAACACATCAATTTCTCATGCATTAAACAAAAAATAAAAACCTGCTATTTTCGAGAACACAAAATTAGAAGAAAAAAATAAAATCTAATAGGAAACACTACAACCGTTATTGTTTTGAACAATGGAAATAGAAAAACAAACCTGGACTACTCAGGCTAGACGAACTGGACCCTACAAAAAAATAAATAACATAAAATATTCATTTTATTAATCGCTATTTTATACTAAATGTTATTGGCGATACACTTATCAATAATATATCACTTACAATGACAGCCATCTTAAGATGGCCACATCTTATAATATAATTACTAAGTTAGTTTAATAATATACAGTCAGTAACAACAATTTTCGGAAAGTGCACTTTTTTCATTAAAATTTAAAATAATTTATTTTAAAAAAATAAAATAAAAGATTATTTATGCCTTCTCCAAATTTTACTATAACAATCGGAACCAAAAATATAGAATTGAGATTCATAGCAAAAAATTATAAAACTCCAACATTGTCTGAACGATTCTGAAACTATTTTTTAGAAGCACAATTTCTTTTATCTATTTTTTTCACAAACAAACAGTTTATTCCTAGGTACTTATTCATTCAATCTACTGCTTTTAGAATTGTTCTCACATTCTGAAGATGAAGCTGCTTTACCGTTTACCTGAATACCTCAGAGGTAATCTCAGATGCTCTCATCGAATCCCTCAATTTTTTAATAGAGTTTTTAATTTTCCAAAATACAATATACACTTTCTTGCTCGTTCAAAACTTTTGGACGGCCAATAAACCCTTTCAAATCTATTTGATCTTCCTTCAAATTACATGGGCTGCGGTACTTTTACTTCAGCCTATCGTCGAATAATTACTGAAAACACTAAATAAAAGGGTGCAAAAACGCCTCATTTCTTCATTATTAGCATTTGGTTGAGAAGAAGCTAAAGATATTGAATATCGACACTTTTTTTTTCAAAACAAATAATAGCTGTCCGGAAAATTTTGCAACATGTACTGCTTGTCTTTAATAAATAATGTAAAATTTTCTATTAGATGGAAATTTGTATTTAATTTTTTGACGGCATTATAAAATGGTTGGTGATTTCAGAATTTAAAACATTTCTTAAATTCATTTTTTACCACATAACTATGCATTATAACTATGTGTACACATAACTACGCTGCTAAAAAACCCAGCAAACCTTAAAGTTATTGTTGAAAACCTTAAAGTCTGAAAATTATTGTTGTTGACTGTATATATAATTATTGATATATTCGATAACTAACCATTAGGAGAAACAGCTCCTGCACCGGTCATTGCTGCCAATGTCACCAAATTCTGCATTGTCATTGGGGTTCCTGTAAAAATTAAAAAAATTAAATTTTTAGCAATCAATTCACAAATTTAAAAAGAATTTTTTTTTTGTTAGAAACTCATATAGAAATATAATACCTATAAAAAATATAACCTGTACTACAACCCATAAAGGATCTTGAGTTCAGTTTTTGGTAAGAAAGTACTCTTTCTTGACCAACAGACATACAAGGAGGTGATGTGGTCAATATCCACGCTCAACTGTTAGATTTATCCCCTTAAATAAATTTTCTGCCCATCGCTAGATTTGAACCTGTGTCCAATGCCTGAACCTCCACTATATATATATATATATATATATATATATATATATATATATATATATATATATATATATATATATATATATATATATATATATATATACATTCTCTATAGTAAAATACGAGTGATTACTGAGTTGCATAATAAACAGAAGTTTCTCATATAGAAATGAAATGATTGGAGTTTTCCCCTGTTCGGCTTATAAAGAGCTTTTAAGAATGGCAAAGAAACTCATGGCTGGACACAGAAATAATGAAACTGGATAACTCATAGATATTTTAAACCCGGCATACAACACTGATATAGTGAAATTTTACAATTGAGAAATATTAGACACAATTGAAGTAGACAAAAAAAAATCAATGAAGCGCTTTACCTGTACTTTTATTTTTCAATGCATGATTCTAAAGTACATATTTTGTCCTCATATTTGTGTATTAGGTGGATTTTACCGAAGTTTAAAAAAATAGGAATACCACAATAATGACCAGCCTGGATATGAAATTAATTGAAGAACAGTCTTCATGGGTCAGGTGGTATGGTCTCAAAAATGGCAGAAGAATGCGTAGCAACAATATAAAGAAGTGGATTTCACCCCTCTTCCCCCATATTTATAGTAGACATGGACCTATATTAATTTTCTAAATCGAAATTCCCCCAATTAGATTTCTGGCCGAGTAAATGTTTTTCTCTGAACTCTGTTTTATTTGAGCCTCCACTTTAGTGAAACCTCCATTTATTATAAAAAGATGTGGCCCAAGTTGTATTCTAAGTTATTATTTTATTGAAGCCCACGGTCTTTACAAACCTCACAATATATTTTTTAAATGAACTCCTTACTTCATGTCATTCTATCACCTACATTTTTTTAATCATTACGAGTAACATAATAATTATTTTGAAACCAGAAAAAAAGGGCCGTTTTGAATTAATGCGCAATATTTTGCAAAATTAAAATTAAAGAAATTACTCTAACCTACATTAGGACAAAAGATGTTTAATGAGCTAAAGAGTTTAAGGAAATGTAGCACTTTTCCAACGGTACGTAGGATTGAGACGGATTAAAACAAAATAATTATATAATATCTAAACAAAAGTAATACTTACCGTTCGCTACCGACATATTTGCTAAACCTTGAAGTGCAGCTAAACCTTGCAGATTAGAAGAACTAATATCACTTAAATTAGGATTTGAGCCATTTAACGCAGCCAGTCCTTGCAAACCTGTAATCGGATAGTATAATACAAATATAAATTAGAGTATAAATTTATAAGAATTATGAATAAGTATATAAGTCGAATTTTGGGGAAATTTGGCTAAGTACGCTGAGATCTTGCTCTTGGTGTCTGGAGTTTAGTCCGTAAGTGCTTAACTCAGAAGGCCAGCAGGAAGGGCATGGCAGGGATGTATAAAAATATAGTCTGTCATAAAAAAAACTAATTTTTCTTAATGACAAATCCTGATTATACAAAGCAGTTTAAACTTAGAAAATTTTCTACTCGAAAGTCACTAAATCAGACTTTATTAATATTATAATAATATCCACTTATTATTAATGCTTATTCACGATTCTAACAGATATAAAAAAATATATAGGGAGTAAATAAAGTCTGTGTTATTTTTAATCTTTATATTTAAAAAAAAAAAAAAAAGCGTGGGCTGCTTTTTTCACTAAAATACAAAATTGAAAATATCAAGGCACTTCTCTAATACCAACGCAATTCACATACAATTTTTCAACCCTCTAACTCAATTTGGAGTGGCTATAGAGATGCGAAAACCATTAAAAATGAGAAAAAACATTTGGACATTAGCTTAAGAACAATACTGTTGCAGAATGAATTTAATCCAAAGCTAAAAAAGAACTTGCATTTTTCTTTTTTTGTGTTAGAAAAGTTGAACCCTAAAGTGGGTTAGTTTAAATCCAATAATACATAAGCCCATATCTCAGTGACCAGCTCATGCTTATCTACTACAGGATTAATAGTCATCTACAGGAGGTATCAGTTTGAATGATTACAATACAGATCGACAATATTTTTTTATAAACAATATATATTAAAATGAATAAGCTTTACAATTTTCATTTTTATCAATACTATTCAGTAATTTTACATTTAGTTTGTTCATACCTGCTGCCGAATTGTGAAGAAGAAGTTGTGTTCCAATATTTGGTTGGACATTATTGGTTTGAAGATGCTGAAGTAACTGAAGGGGAGTCAGACAGGAACTACTAGGATCACTCTATAAACAGAAAAACAAACTGAAACTTTCAGAGAAAAAAAAAATAGATAATAATAAATTCGGATTTTAAGAATATTAATTATTATTCTTCGTTTTGTTGCAAGGTGTATTAGTTCTATGTTAATCAATTATTGTCATAAAGATGTCAATTCAGTCATTGAAATAGATTATCTAAGTGCATAATAGAAGTCTCCAAGTCAGTAGATTTGTTCAAATAGAGATATTTGCGGTGGAAATATGTTAATAAATTTTTAATTAACTCTTTTACCTACAGATTATTGGATTATCTTCTTTATCTGCATTAATGAGGTTATTTGTTGTTTGCATGATTTATTATTGATAATATTGGTTAGATATATATTTTTTTTTGATCTAATAGGGCTTAGTGAACCAAACAGAATTCTTTTTATGACTTGTTAGTTCTCTGTAATTATCATAATAATTCAAATTATAATTTTGATTAGCTTTATAGTGATTCTTTTTTTTATCCAGCCCAGAAATTTTACACGCCTTTTTCATTTGCTATATTATTATTATTGTCAATTATGCATGACACTAAGTTAATTACTAATAAACTAAAATGATATAATTAATTTATTTTTAGTGTCAAAATATAATGATTAATAAATAGAGACTTACAAACTTGTGCGACCTTTTTTTTTTTTTTTTTTGAATTACAAAATCATGTATGCAGATCATGCAATTCCATATTTTGCAGTCGAAGCATACATATCTTAGTCACATCTCACTTAACTACAGGGATCGTAAATGACTTATCAAATCTATATTTTTCTCCCTTGACAATTCATTAATATTATATGACTTTACTTTATATCTTGAAAATGGTTCATGTGTTGTACTAAGATAATGACTAATAAACTAAAAGGATGTAAGTAAATAAACTGAAAGACTTTTTTATATTTTTTATTAATCTTCTTTAAGTAAAGAAACTGTTCACTTAATAGTTAATAATTATTGGTTCAGTCCAATACTTTTCTTTTGTATTTATTTCTATTTTTTCAAATTTAATTTCTTCTTAATTAACTGATAATTCAATATTCTAGTATTTTATAGGTGTTCCCATTTATATTAGGTTCATCAAGATATTTTGACAATTTTTTATTTGTTAAGTTTCTTAATATAGAATCAAAGAAAATTTTCCATTTTAGATAGTATTTTTAGATAGTTATATTATATTAATATTCAATTAGTTATACTTTAGATAGTATTCTTTAATTTTCTTTGTATATTTGAAATTTCTATTTTTTATTTTTATTTTTTAATAGTTAAGTATATTCTAGTTAGCATATTTTCTCTTCTAGTTAGTGCATATGTATTTTTTTTTAAATAATTTTTCTAACGTTGTACTTGCATTTTTTTTTGTTTTTCTACTAAAAACACTGACTCGGACCGAAATAACCCGAAGGCTGCAGCACTACCACTCTCTAGTGCCATTAGTGCTAACTAACTGCTTTCTTTTCAATTCTAAAATTCTTGGAATTATTAAAATTATTATTGCTTTGATTAGATATTATTTAAAATTATTGGTGCTGTCGAATTCCGGTGGTCTGGTGAAGTTGTAGAAATAATTTAAAGCAATAATATTTTAAATTAGGGTAAGAGCCCGACCTCAACTGAAAAGGAAGTTTTGGGGGTTTGCATATCTCTTGAGCGAGTGTAGTGAGCGGAAGTCGACAGCCGTGATCTAATTAAAGCAGTAATAATTTAAATTACGGTAAGGCCCCAACCTCAGCTGAAAAGGATCTATTGGTGTCTTTTTTTATCTATTGGGCGAACGTAGTGAGGGGAAGTTGACAGCACTAATAATTTTAAATAAAATCAAATTAAAGCAGTAATAATTTTAATAATTCCAATGAATGCGAATGTTAGAATTGAATACAAAGCAGTTAGTTACCACAAATGGCACTGGAGAGTGACAGTGCGGCGACCTTCGGGTAAGTTCCGCCCAAGCCAGTGAAAAGACATCCCAATTGTAAAGTTGTATTTAAATTCCCACTTCCCTTTGATCATTCATTATTATATTACTTTATTTCATCTTGATATAAAGTCGTTAATGACTAATAAACTATACTAAGTTAATGACTAATAAACTAAAAAGATATAATTAAATTATTTTTAGTATCATAATGTAATAATTAATAAGTAGACTTACAAACTTGGGCGCCATTTTTTTTTTAAATGTAAAATCATTAATAGGTTATTCATTTCAGACTTACATTGAGTAAATCATGAAGCAAAACGAATGGTTTCAAAGAAATACAATTAATTAATATCATAACTCAAGTAATTTAATTTAGTTCAATAGGTCAATCAATATTTTGTAGAAACTTTTATTATATGCGTTGAAGAACTAAAAATAACTATTTTAAAAAAAAAAAATTTGTCTCTGATAATGACGCTCTCACCTGCTGCGGGAGGGATGTGATGTACGATTGAGGGGACAAACTGACTCCTGCCAAATTCCAGAGGTTAGCTTGCATCTGCTGCAATCTCTTCTGATCCTTTTCCTTTTGAGTATCGGCAAATTTAACCACCAAAGGCAGTGAGCATCCCTATAGGAAAATTTTTAAAATAAAAAAGGAATGAAACATATTTAATAATTATGTTAATAATTAATTCCAATATTCACTAATTTAATTAGAAAGGAATGAATTTAACTATAACGGTGTAGACTAGTTGCAAAGGACACTGATGGATTTAAGAATATCAGATAATGAGAAATCATATAATTGTTTTATTATTTATTCATGGCACGTTTGTTAATTTGTAAGGTTGAAATAGAATGGAGACATGTGTACCATTATAATATTTGATTCAAAAAGATAAAAATAAATATTCCAGTTAGAATTATATTTTCAGAAAAATAAAATTGATCAATGATGCCATATAAAAAAAGAGACTAGGTCTACCAAATTGATTCCCATTTTGGCAGTAATGAATAGTACAGTAGTCAGCCATATCTCATTTTTTGAAACTTACATTCTCTTTTCGAGATGAGATTATCACTTCTTTCAATAATCAGCTATTTTTACAAGCCATTTTAGAACACATCTTTTTGTTTAAATATCTTTAAAAGTTCTTGAAAGCCTACACAAAATTTTATCTTAATAAAAAGAACATCTTAGTGGGGAGAGGAACTATGGTTTGACAGATGCCTTGGTTAACTCAACCTAAAAAAAAAATTAATAACTCATAAAATCAGGGATCTCGCCAGTTCCTGCTTACTAGGCCCTTTTTGGGCTTTGGCAGGACTGATTTAATTATTATTAATAATAAAAAATATTTATTTATTATAATTATTTCTTTAAATTGAAATTTATGTAAATTAAATCTAAACTAGACTTTTTGTAATTGATATAAATAGAATAAAACAATAGGAAGCTAAGAAAAAGTGTTTTAGACTACAAATAAAAATCAAGTGTTTTAGACTAAATAATTATATCAGAAGAAAGATTTGTAATATTAAAATATTAATATAATTAAGTGTTCATAAAATAATGAAAATATGATGTATAGTTTTTGATAAATGCAATAGTTAATTAAAAAGATGAGTAAAGGAATTGAAACAATGAAATTTTATAGATATATTTTTAATATCCTGTAAAATCACATACAAATTTCCAATTATGCTACATGAGGTAGTGTCATCACTCCTATGCTTGGTCAGTGTGAGTTGCCTCCAGAAGGATGACAGCCTTCATTTACCTGGAGGAGGGATAATTGCATGTGAAACCTGGTCAATGAGACTTTCACCCATCCATGTGCTTACCACACTTTACACAGCTAAACTTTTGATATCTACTGCATGCCCCTTAACCCATCAGGACTATACATCCTCCACATATATTTATTTATCTTTTTTATCCTGTGATTACAGTGTTTTTAACAGCACAGCAATAGGCTTGACCTAGAAGCAGGATTCAATTTCGGCCCACGAATACTTTTTCTACTTTGAATACTAAATTTTATTTCATTTTGGAATTTCAGGAAAAATCTCAACCACCCCATTCAGAAAACTAGAATACGCCAATAACCTTAAGGATGAACCCCTCCCTTCCCCTTCATGCACGAGTTAGGAACACATTGTACTCGTAGCATTATACCAAACTAACAACAATCTTATTTTTAATTTAAAGATAGCTGACTTATCAATTTACTTCTTTTTTTTTTTTTTTAATCTCTGAGGTATAACTGTTAGTTTCTGCAAGACACCATGGAGATGTAGGTTTTATTAGCAGTTTTCTGGTGATTTTTCTAAAGGAATAAGGTCTGTCCTCAGAGTAGTTAAGATAACTATGCAATGCAGCAGATATTTGAATGAAGTGAAACAATATAGTCTAAGAAACTAAAATAACTACGGAGTGAATTATGGCTCACCACTGTATAACTGCTAAAGAACTAATGACATGATAATTACACAACAGGTTTGTTGGGATCTATCTCTTTTAAGAATTTTAAATGAAATAAAATTCATACTATCCAATTACATATTTAATAAATGAAAACAAAATTTAAATATGACAATTATTTATGAGTCTGACTAAAGAGTTATATTGCTTATACGTATTTAAAAATAATGTCTGTTTTGAGTTGAAATTTTTGGGTTAATTCTCAAAATCTAATCCATCATGCTCTATGGTGGGTTCTCTATTGGTAAAAAAATAAATTTTTATTTTAAAATAAACATGTATCATTAAATCACAATGAAGGGTCTTGTGTACACTGCATGATAAGCAAGTACTTTTTCCTGACCGATATGATTGTACAAAGTGGCATGACCTGATGCCACGGACTATCATGGTTCCCATTCTACCTACTAAGATATTTACTATTAACATGTAACAATTATTTCTACGTAACAATCACTCAAAGGATTCTGAAGCAACTTGCAAATAGGTCAATCCATTTTCTTACAAATTTTTTGAGAAGCAAGTATTAGGACTATATATATACAGTATCTGAGTTTTGATGTCAGCCATTGCATTTCCGAGGTATCTACTCTACTCTCAAACTGAACTTATCTACACTACTGGAGATTAACCCGAGTCAATTATAACTAGTTCTTCTTTTCATGAATTTCTTGAACTAAGATTTACCAGAACTGTCAATCTGTATTAGACACCCATTTTCAATGTTTGATATACTAAACTTGAAAAAGAAGGTTGTACAAATATTTAAAAAACATTTCAGTCGAGGCAAAATGAAACTACTTAGATTAGTTGATAGAGATCAATAAGAAACAGATTTTTTTTTATCTAATCTCTTCACAAAGGATATTAAATTTTAAAAAATCCTATAAGATAGGTTTATTCATTTTAATGGCTTATTATTCAAATCCAAAGGGTGGAAATAGTACGTGAAAAATAGTCTAGAAAAACCATAACAAGCATTTGGCACAGTGTTGAGAATATAAATTGAATAATCTGCAGTGCAGGATAAATTTTATTCAATCATGTGAGATTAGAATTGAACTCAAATGTTCAAGTTTAATACAGATTAACACAATTTTTTTTAATTAAAAATTTCAGATTTAAATGATAGACTCATTCCAAACCTACTTCCATTACTAGAGTTCTATGTTCAACCCAATAAAGATTTTCAACCTTTCTTTAGATAATTCTTTAATGAAATATATTTCTAATCATTTTATTAATTATACAAGCACTTCTATATTCCGCAGTTTGATTACTTAATTTTCTCATAAAATATTCTGTTAAATACCATTGTCTGTGAAGATGCTTATTGCTTAGCAATGCTGTGTTTTCTAGAAAAACCATAACAAGCATTTGGCACGTTTGATTTTGTGAAAATGGTCCTGATGGAAAAAAGGTTAACAAATGAAGTAATCCCAACTAATCTAAACCATTACCAATACAATCTATAAAAGGTCTTGGGTTCACTAGTTGTTGAAGACGTACAGTTTCTTGGCCAACAAAGAGATGATGTGGTCAGCATCCACGCTAAATACCCTACCTGGCCTTTCGGCCAGACGGGTTTCGGCAGCAGTATGCTAGTACACATGCCACTACTGCCAATAAATACACTTTTTTATTAAATCTATCTTATTTTACAAAAACTCCACACTAAACCAGTAGGTTTATCTCCAACCCAATAATGAGCCACATACCCACTTTATAGACACTGGGCCTGGGTGTTAGGAGTCCAGAAACTTACCCACTGAGCTGCCTCACTCCTTGTTAATTAACCAACTTAAGCCAGTATCATGATCGTGGATGGAGTTCATGCATTCTCTTCCATGGTGGAAGCATTTTTTGTCAACCGAGGTTAGAAAGAAGATAGATTCTGCTCTAATCCTCCCTCTAGTGTGATATTGTGACTCGGTCTACATCAACATATAAGACTCAGAAGACTGTAGAATCCAGAAGAAAGCTCTTGACAAAGCTATCCAGTTTATTTTCTGTACCAGAAGGGATGAAAATATTATTCCCAAAGGAGTAAGGCTGGTTGCAAACTAAAGAATATCGGTAGCTTAACTTAATGTACCTTGTGAGAAAAGCCTAAGACTCCAGAGTTCATAAGGATCTACAAAAAGGATTTGTAGGGGCATGTGACGAGAGGTTGCAAGATATATTTCAGTTGCCAGCTTGCAGAACTGAGTCTTTGAAGAACACTTTCCGCATTGGAACGGCGAGAGAGCTCAACTAGCCTCTGGTGGAGATCAGGTTGATGTCTTTCTTCTGCAAGACTTGACTTCGATGATTCCTGGATGCAGGAAAGCTTTCATGGTATCTTTACCTACTCTCTTTCTTTTTTCTATTTTCATCTCTTTTATTTATTTATTTTTATAGTTATTTTCTTTTTTTATTTTGTTTTCACTTTAATTTTCTGAAAACTTAAATTTATATTGCAACATATAATAATAGGCACAAGTATTTTGCATTCAAATTGATTGTGATTTATTAATATTTAAGAGAATTAGCAATTTTGCCTCTAAGAAAGGCTTAAGGCCCTAAGATAATAAAGAATCAATCATTAATATATACATAAATATATTTAATATCACATAAATATGATATTTCAGACAAGAGGGGTAGGGTATGCCTGATTTTTAATGGAAACTTTCTGTTTATCTGGAATTTCCCACATTATAATGGCTTACAGAACCTGGACCTTTCTTTATATCACTAAAATCTACAACAAAAACTGAGCAACAGATGCTGTGTAATAAAGATGGCAACTCTAATTAGACAGTTTTATCTAATCTAGTAATCAACGGTTCATTTTGTTCTAGGGCATAATGCACGTATAATAAAGGAAAAAATAATATATTTGAAAAAACTTAAATATATTATCTTTATGATTTAAGCTTGTTTTAACCTTTTTTCCACATGTTTTGTGATAGTCTCCATGAAATTTTTAATGTATGAACTACCCATGGTCCAAACTAGTTCCTACTATACTCATATATTAAAAATCATTAGTACAAAAAATTTTTTTTAGATGTTTTGAAAACACTTAACACCTCTTTAGTTTAAAAGAGAATGATGCCTGACATGCCTAAAAATAGAAACCATCACCAATGGTAGCCTAGACACCAAGAATATACATAAAATAAACAATTATTTTACAAATTATAAAACATATATCTGAATAAAAACTCATTCCATTTCAGGCAGGTTTTAAAACCTTCTTAGTTTGTCTCAATTATCTGATTTCTTAAATCTTAACTCAAATCATAAAATAATGAATGAAACATCTAATAGAGAGTTAAATAGATTAAATTTCCTAAAAGTTTCTTACTATAACGTGACACATGTCCTTACTATTCTTCTCAGTAATCCCCAACTACTTTCTACACAAATCATAGTTATATATTCATGCAAACACAATAAAAACATGCTTCAAGCTAGTGTACACAATGCATACTTGATATTAAATTATAAATTTTGAAATGAGTCTGATAGACATTAAGAATTGGGCTGCTTTACACAAGTATTACATGAAACACATGATTAATAATACAGCACATTAATAAATATAATATATAAAGGTGTGTTTGAGAGTATGTAGAGTAATGTGAGTAATATTCATGTAATTGTAGCTATTTCTCATGTATTACTGCATTTAATGTCATTAAATGTAAATTAGGGATTGATAAATTATTTTCCGCTTCTATAATTTTGTTTTTATTGAAAACTAGTTTCAAATGTTATACATTCATCTTCATTTCTAAAAACACACAACATTTTTTGTTTAAATGACCAAATAAATATCTCTAATAGTCCAATCTTAAATTTATTTTCCATCCATAGCAGAAAAAACAATTACTCACCGGAATTACTGAAAAAACCCAACCCCTAAACAGTACCATTTATCTAAAAACATCCCACCTTTCTCCAATTACAGTCATTTCCATTACTAGTTCAGTGTGAGAACAAACCAATACGACCTTTTCTGTTTCATATAATCTACTTAAACCTTGGTGAGTACCAACATATATTGGATTTCTTGTCTTAATTAAATTCATAATTGTTTTATAATACTAATTTATATTACATTTAATTGGTATAATAATACCAAACTGTATTTTGAATTGCTTATTTTTGAATTTTTGTGTCTTTTAGAACTGAAGATGAATGTATAACATTCGAAACTAGTTTTCAATAAAAACAAAATTATAGAAGTGACAAATAATTTATCAATCCTAATTAGATTGATCCTTCTATACCATTATGCGGATGTCAACTGAGTAAATGTAAATATAGTTTGTACTCTTTAATCAACCTATATACTTTATGCTAAATCACCCATCAAGCAATTCGAATTGCAAAGCTATCCAGCTTGGAAGAGGGTATAACTAGAATTAAAATGATTATTTCATCTAAGAAGAACATCACATTTTTTTTTCAGATATCTAGAATTATTAGACACTGATTCGAAAGTAAGACTACAAACTCGTGGATTCGTGCAAATATGAAAAGGATATACTTTCTATTGCTAAGACTAAACTTGAGGATTTAAACCTCAGATTTTATCTGTGATGAGGAGTTTACAGAACAATTTTTGATTTTAAAACCATAAATTTTATGGTTGAGTCAAAAATTGGGCTGATTACAGCCATATGTAACTTTTTTTTAATAAATTGGCAGATAAGAGTATCTTTCAATTAAATATTAAATTAGATCAAATTGAATGATTTCAAACTTAAGTGAACATTTTACATGAGTAACTTCCATGGATAAAATTCCAGGATAGATCCATATTCAATGAAATCAAATGATACATTATTAAAGGAAATGATGACATGGGTTTTTGATAAAGGAGATTGTTTAAACAAACATTAAAATATTTTTTCTCTTATTTTTCATGTCTATATTATGGTACAATAAATGTATTTTTCATAATATATTCCTTTAACTTTCCCATTAATGCGGGATAATTGAAAGTGTACTGTATACAGTAAATGTAATATAAGTGCATGCGTTTATATGTAAAATTTGATTATATGTAAATGATATTCACATAATAATTACACACATATACAATGAAAAAGAATAACTAAGAATATTAAAGAAATAGATATACAACAGATGTATGCCACAAACTAAGTTTAAATAAAAGAAACTATATATTTTGAGAAAATTAAAAAGATTCAAAGAAACAAGTAATTGTTACAAAGTATTTCTATTAATAAATAAAGTATACAGATTCATAAAAGATTCTAAATTTAATTATTTCTTTATGATTGATTATATATATATGTTTAAAGAATGTGGCATCCAGTCTGTTGTTGAAGAAGAGAAAAGACGGATGTGTGAGTGATTACCTCCATAGTTTTAGAATGATGCATTGCTTTAATGGCGTTGATTGCGCACTGCTTCGAGGTAAAAGTGACAAAGGCACAACCTGGGGCCCGGAAACACACATACATAAGCCATTATACAAATGATGCGCGACAGATAAGAAACTTCTAAAGACCACACGAAAAAAATAAAATAAAATAAAAAATCTACATCATTAGATTCTCTAGACATTTCTAAAGGATCATTATTGTGTTAAAAAAAAAAAAAAAAAAAAAAAAAAACCTGAAAATCCTTTCCAAGATCAAACTGCAAAAAGGGAGCAGCAGTATGATTTTGTTTAGGTCCCTTTAATAAAAGTTTTATTACTACACAAATAATATTAATAAAGCTATATTGGGATACTTAATATAGTAAATACAATAACACCAACAGGGAACATAGAGTTTTACAGAAGTCACATTTGATCAAAAAAACAATTGGATGGCAGCCCAAAATAAAAAGCTACATATATATGTTAGCTGTGCTCAAATATACGTATAATTATAAGAGAAAAACAAAAAATAAATAAAAATAAAAAATAAAAATAAATAAAGTGTGAAATTAACTATATAGTGAACACGAAGCCAACATACACTATGCGCAAACAGTACAGGAATTCTGTCTCAAAAAGAAACAGTTATTTACATTGCCAATGAGAAAATATTACAGATATGTTACTTAAATAACGAACAACAATGGGTTGTTGATAATAGGGATATTATTAAACAAAAATTAGTAGTTAATATTGTTTCTTGATCGGCCAGACTAACCTGTGTTATAATTTCGTGGCCATTCCCAGGTCCCTTAATTCATAGATGTCTTTGATTAGACAACTGAACTGCCAGCATGGTTGAACATAATTTCTCAATCATGTATATTTAAAAAAAAAAAAAAATTTTTGTCAGCTTTAGAACCATTTTTAGTGATTAATGAAAATGATTTTACAATTCTATGCATAACATTGTTATACTGTCTTAAAAAAAACAATACAAAACAACAATTTTAATATATACTTCAAGGTTATGTATTTTATAACTTGTATGCAATTATAATTAGAAAAATAAATGCCTATAGACATTTCTCAATTTCAAGGAAATTGAAATATAAAAAAAATCACATTTTTTTATTTCCATTTTTTCAAATTCTGTAAATAACAAAAATATCACCAAATCAGTAATTAAAAAAATTAAAATGTGTTTAATAAACAAATTATTTATGAATTCTTGGATAAAAATGAATTCAAGACATGGAAAAAAGTAAAAAAAAAAAAAAAAAAAAAAAAAAAAAAAAAAAAAAAAAAAAAAAAAAAAAAAAAAAAAAAAATCATATTTAATTTGTGTTTAATAAACAAATTATTTATGAATTCTTGGATAAAAATGAATTAAACAGTTAAAAATATTAAAAAAAATGAAATTTGCTTATTTCTTATGGATTTATTTTAAATTTAAATGCATTGTTGACAAACTTAGCAGTGTGACTAATTTCATTTTATTTTATTTATTTTTTTTTTAAATAAATGCATAAGAAACATTGTGAAATTGCAATGTAGCTTTTACAAATAGTTCTTTAATTCGTGTAATTTCAACTTACATCATTTTGAGCAGAAAGTTTTTAAAATTCTTTTAGAATTTATGAACCTACTTATATTCTTTCTTAATTTGCTAAACTGTTTTGTTCAAAAAATATAAATCAGGCCATTTATAAATTGAATCAAACTTAAACAAAATAATGAATAATACACATAATTTTTTTTTTTCATTTTAAAATTTATTTTGTTTAATTTTATTTTATCTATCAACTATATTAACAATAGACCATGAACTGTACTTAATAATTTGTAAAATTCAGCATTATTGTATGTCGGAAAACATCACATTTGTTATGCATTGTCTGTAATAATCTAATAATTAAATTTTTTGAAGAATGAGTGATAATTAATAAACATAAATTTAACTATATTTTTTACTTTTTTTTCTTGTAGGTTTTGTTTAGTTGTAAATTACTTTTAATAATTACTTGCCTATAGTATTATAATTATTTTTTCATTTTTCTATTTATTTTATAAATGATTAAATATTGAGTTTATCAACTTCCATCACAATTCAATACCTCTGAGATCATGATGCCTTTCTAACCAATCATTGTATTTGTTGCTGGTTAAAATAAATGCAGTACTAATAATTAATACCAGAGATCAATAGTAGTTTGTACACAGTTATCCTTAGAGATATGTTTTTATCAAGTCATATTTTAAGTTAAAGCTGATAACAAATAATTTTATTTCTTCCTGAAAATTGTTTCTTGCAATCTGAAAATAATTGGGAACTTGGGAAACATCATGGATCACTTCAGGAATGAAACTGTGATATAACGGCCATCATCTTGTTCAAATGAAAGTGTAAAAATCAAACTATTAATTTGTACTTGAGTGATTAATATATGTAATGATACACCTATCTGAAGAGATCAGCATAAAAATCACACCTGAGAACATGAGTTACTATAGTCTTCAAGAAATGTCCAATGAGGCAAAAGTCAATCTCAGCAAATTATTTGTCTGTCCTGTTTTAGAATATGGTTCCGAAATACAGACTATAAACAAAGGCAAAAAAAACAGAACAATTCCTGATGTTTGCGAAGACTCTCATAAAAAATATTTTCGGACCCATAAAAGTAGGTAAAATATAGAGTAGACGTAAGAACAAAGTGTAATCAAAACTGTGAAGCTCACATATCGAGAATGGAGAGAATTTTAATTCCAAAAGAAAGTCCTTACAGAAGAAATCCATGACACAGAGAGAGCATAAATGAAGTGGATTGAGTTTAGAAAACTGTGATATACCTGATGTTTAGAAGCCATGGGATATAGCTAGTTGACCAAGGCAAAAAGTTGTTGCAGGTTATAAAATCAGCTGTTTTTAGGTATTTAAAAATCAGCTGTTTTTAGGTATTTAAAAATCAGCTGTTTTTAGGTATTTAAAAATCAGCTGTTTTTAGGTATTTAAAAATCAGCTGTATAAAAAATAAATAAAATATTAATGTTCATTGTATTAATAAAAATCTTATACTAATGCTCATATATGTTTAATAACAAACACTCTGTTGTTTTTCAATTTAATGAATATTTATATCAACAACAAATACAAAATAATTAAGTGGAGCGAAAACATCAACATTTTAATAGACTATGATGGCAGTTCAGTTGAAAATTTTAATAATATAATAGTACTTATAAATAGCTATTTCAATTTATAAAATTCCATCCAGACCAAACGATACCTTTACTCTGGCCAGAAGTGTCCCTGAGAACAGTACACTCTTCAATGGCACCGAACGTTTCAAACATTTGTCTCACATCATTTTCATTGTATTTCTTTGACAACATTCCAACAAACAGCTTTCTCTCTGAAACAGAATAAAGATAAATTAAAATGAATCTAGACATTCCTGAACTGATATGAAATTAATTAATTATTAAAAGGTATACTTAAGGAATAGCTAAGCATAATTTCTAGATTACCAGAGTTTTAATTATTGCATAAACTACTAAATCATAGCAATAACCTAGATGTGGTGTAGGTTTTAGTAAATACATTAGTTTTATCTAATTTTGAGCAATTAGATATATTATTATAGTTATAAATTAAAACGCTACTAGGTTTTCTTTCTTATTTTATAAGTTAAGCTTTCTAGTATTAAGGGAACAAATTATGAATGATATAATTTCACTAAGAACAATATTCGTTGCTGACAAGGTAAATGCTTTTTTTTTTTTTTAATGTTCTATTGATGGATCAAGCATTCGTTTCACGAATTAAAGGGGACAATACATCATTGAATTCGAAATCGCCCAAAGAAAAAATAAAAATATATATAATGGCGATTCGTCCTTATTGTTCCTAAAGCCGGAATAGAGGCCTCTGAAATAAAAAATGAGGCCTATTGAAAAGCACCTCCGATTTTCCGCTATTCACGATTTCCCTAACATTTAAGATCTATACATTTATTTAAAATATGTATTCGGTTTCTATATAGTATCGGATATCGACTTGATAATTCCAATTTATAATCAAATAATAGCTGAACAAAATTTTTTCTGCTCATTTTAATTTGAATGATATTGTATTTTTGGTCGAATTTCGATCACTTGGAGATCCTAGTTTTAATAATAATGGGACTTATGAAGTTTTGCAGGTTAACTCTCGATTTATTGGTGTTAATAATTCAATCAGCTGTGTTCTATTTTATTGGATAATATTCAATATATAATATTGCCTATAATCGGACAACCAATAAATGGAATAGGCCTTCAGGCATTTTAGAATGGCACATGGTACACTCATTCGGTGGTTTCATTATGTAAGTTGGGCTGTAGAATTATTGTAGAGACTCAGTTAAACCAATATTTTTACTTATTTAAAAGGGATATCTGTTATTAAATATGGCTGGATATCGGAGTTAACTGTAAACATTTCATTGTAAGCTGGGTTGAACATTAATACGACTAAGTGCTGCAGATCCTGGTGACATAAATATTGCTTATAAGTCGCTAATACTTTAGGTATTAAAGTTTTAAACAATATAGGGTCAAGTCCAGTTAAAACTTATTTTTTACCTATTACTAAAAGCCATTTATTCAGCCGACTTATTCAATTATATTTTAGTTTAATTTTTTGGTTTATTATTTTCAATAATGAACCTTTGTAATCGACCGAGAAAATTTTTGTTTAGCCCCTCTCGAAATTTGAGATTTTACGTTTCAAGATATGTAGAATCCAAAAATCGAAAAAAAAAAGTCACTCCAGGATGATTCTCGGAACTCGACATTACCAACCGTCGTTCGTTTCAAAATGGCGGCCGATTTGCTATTTCATACGTTCCAAACTCGGTCATTTATAAAGATAGAGGAAAAATGTAAAGTGTTTTGGAATCAGCACACCAAGAGATAAAAAAAAAATCTAAATAAAAGCTTTTGGTTTTTTTTTAAATTAAATGGCATTGGTAATTTCCATACAGCCAATCGTGAAATTATGATGAATTAATTAATCAATGCATCGTAATTTACTCTTTTTAACTGATATTTAACTAAATATATTTATTTATTGCACGCAAATACTGGGTGATACTAATGATTTCTTCTGATTTGTTTGTTTTTAGCAATTTTTTGTATTGGATATTATTATCATATGGCTTTAAAAAGTTAAGAAACTTTTCCCTTTGGTTTTTGTATGCAGGGCATTCTACAATTATATGCTGGAGGGTTTCTCTCTGCTTACATTTCTCATAGTCTGTATTATTCTAAACTCCTATTCGCCGAAGATACACTTTGCATATGCCGTGATTAGATCCTAGCCTAGAAAATTTTTTTATTATTTCTTTTGTTAGGTTCAATCGAAATAACCACGGTTTATTTAAAATTTGTGGTACATTATCCTTATAGAACCTGCCTGTCGTGACGCCGAGTGTCGTTTTTGAGATACTGCAATCTTCGGAAACTAGTAACCAAATTCAGGGTCAACTTTTTGAGCCACCGATTTATAGTTTAATAGGCGTGCAAGGAAGTCATGTGTTGTCCACATCAGATACATTTTTTTTAACTCTCGTCAGTTTGTTCCGCAAAGATCTAATAATAGTCAAGGCAGAAACTTTTTAAGTGAAAATTCTAAACGCATCTTAGTGGAGAGATACATAAAGGCTGTTAACCACACCCTTTCCCAATATTTGGCTAGAAATCCTCATTCTGTTTGTCAGGAAACCTACATTGTTGTTTGTCGGTGACGGGCCTTGAGTTATTTGTACAGTTGCTTGAATGCACAACTGTTCATTAGCTCAAGGCGAAATATTAATTATGCATTCTAAAATCGACAGGGGTCTTTTGTCGCTTGATTGTTACACCGGAACCATTGAGACGCAAATCAACGAGTGGATCTCCTAATGAGGGATTTGTACGAGAATAGTTTTAGTCCCTAAAAAAATACCAATCAAGTCGGGAAATACTGTCACAATCACTGGTAACTAGATCACGGTCACGACATTCCAACGCGTGAATAGAAATATTCAGTGACATGAGCTACGTGTGACGGAATATTAAACAGAGTTACCAACAAATAGGACAGATGGAGTGACAAGATTCGTAGATCACGTTCGATGGATAATCCAACTGATCGTAACAATAGTCACGCAAAGCTACTAAATACTTAATAACAGCAAATACAAATAAATAATAAAAAAAAAATAGCTACAACTTTACAATCGGTACGCCTCATCACAGGCCCTTGCCGAAGTTACCCGAAGGTCGCCGCACTACCACTCTCTAGCGGCATTTGTGCTAACTAAATGCTTTGTATTCAATTCAAACATTTTATCAAAATTATTAATTTTAATTAGATATTATTAGTGCTGTCGCCTTCCGCAAACTACATTCGCGCAAGAAAAACCGACGGATCCTTTTCAGTTAAGGTCGGTACCTTACCGTAATTTAAATTATTACTGCATTAATTAGATCACAGCTATCTACTTCTGCTCGCTGCGCTCAAAAGATCAACAAATCGCTAAAAGTTCCTTTTCAGCTGAAGTCGGGCCCTTACCCTAATTTAAATTATTACTAAAACTTCCACAGACCACCGGAAGTCGACAGCATTAGTCATTTTAAATAATATCTAATCAAAGCAGTAATAATTTTAATAATTCAAATGAACACGAATTTTGTAATTGAATACAAAGGCGTTATTTATCACAAATGTTGCTAGAGAGTGGTAGTGATGCCTTCGGGTAACTTCAATAGGAGCCAGTGATAAGGCGTCCGTAAAGGTGTACCGTTTCACAAATTCACATTAGGACAGAAAAAGATAAGATGACATAAATGCATACCAAAACTAGAACATCTCACAACAGTCTAAAACTGCTACACTCTTAATTTTAAGAAAAACGAATTTGAAAATTTGCGAAACTGTAACGTCAGCTGATGTGTGTATATATATATATATATATATATATATATATATATATATATATATATATAGAGAGAGAGAGAGAGAGAGAGAGAGAGATAAATATAATTTATTATTTATTTAGCCGTTTTAATTAAGCTGTGGTATTCGCCCTCAGGACAGCATTTAAAGCCTCGGCAGTGCAATCGTACTACCAAGCTCGATCTGATAGTTGACAGTGCCTGTCGCGACAGTCACTTATCAACATAACCTCATCCACTCATCAACTGTATGTTTCAATTATTAACGAAATTGATTGCATCCAACGCTTTTACGTTGGAGGAATAAAAACTAAACAATTTATTTTTATGGTGATCGACAAATCGCTGGTATCCAGTCAGCCGTTTTCGCACTATCTCACTGTCGGGACAGTACTACCACGACAGACAGCAAACGGTAATCAATGCACTCCATACTCTTAGAATATATTCATAGAAATGCTCGCAAATCAGCTTAAAAACCAAAAAGACATTTCTACATTATATTGGTTTTAAAAACTGTTGTTTATCTCAAAAAATGTACCGTGAAAAAAACGCGAGATATGATTTCATGGACAATCTATGTAAATTGGTATTTACTATGCAGTCGTAAAAGTCAACAGCCTTCGAGGATATTGTGCGCAATGACATCGCAGGAATATCTAACGAATCCTGGACGTTTTTTGAAGAAAAAATACTTTTCGCAATAAGATATTCTTGTATATCACCGTACATTACCTGAGAATAAAAAGATAAATACTCTAATAAACTATTATAATAATTATATAAACAAAACATATCTGATGTGGACAACACATGACTTCCTTGTACGCCTATTGAACAATAAATCGGTGGCTCAAAAAGTGATTTGAATACTAGTATCCGAAGATTGCACTGTCTCAAAAACGACACTCGGCGTAGCGACATCCATCTATTGACACACATACATAAACAGGAAGGAAAACCAATATTTTACCCTCAATTTTAACAATTAAAAAAAGTAATAAAAATGTTGAATTGGATTGGAAACCAAATTGCGTTTGTAACCTTTATTACCGAAACATATGATTTATGTATTTAATTTAAATATAATTTTTGATGTAAGCTTATTATGACCTTCAAGTAAAGTACCCTTTTCGGCTTACCAATTTTAACCAAAATCTAGTAAATACATTCATATTGATATAAAAGTCCTATTTAACAAATTTCAGATGTTTTACATTATATTTTAATATAACTTTTGATGAAAATCTAATATGACCTTCAAGTAAAGTACCGCTTCCGATTTTCAAATTTAGACGAAAATCTAGTATATTATTTAAATCAATAAATAAGTAATAAATACCAAATTTGAAAAGTTTTGCATAGTATTTTAATATATTTTTTGATGGAAATCAATTACAACCTTCAAGTAAAGTACCAATTCCGGTGATCAAGCAGTGACCAAAAAGGGAGGTTCACAACTAGATTATATTATAATCCTAAATACGAAATTTTAACTTACTACGGCTAACCGTTTTTGAATTATGCGAAATACGAACGTACGTACGTACAGACCTCACGACGAAACTAGTCAAAATGGATCCAGGGATGGTCAAAATGGATATTTCCGTTGAAATCTGAAAACCGAAAATTTTCCCGATTACAATACTTCCTTTACTTCGTACAAGGAAGTAAAAAATGAAACAAAAATAGTTATGGTAAACCGATATGAGATTTACTCCCACAATAATGCGATGAAAGATGAAACAAAAGCTATCTTTAAAGATATAGGTATCTGTTTCCCGGAAATGGTTGTTCAGTTGTTCTAATAAAGATAAATTAATTCATTTTTAAGTTTATTTTTATCTAATAATTAATTGAGCGAATTAATTTAATCAAATAAAATCCACATAATTATATTCATAAACTATTGACATAAATAATAAATATAATTTAAACTATAATATTGATGTAATTAAAATTTATTTATATATTGTTTAATTATTTTTATAAATCAATGATTTTTCAATTGTTGTATTTCCAACTCGGGCATGAAGAGAGCGTGATTTCGGGTTAAGCCTAGTTTCTACGGTGATAAGTTAAATATCACTACCGCGACAGTCGCAGCCGTGACAGCAACTTTCGCAGCTAATGCCATTGTGTAAACTGTGTAATAGGTACCGTGAAAATACAGCTGTTAAAAAAAAAATTAAAAAAAATCTGAATTATTTTGTCAGCCATTGCTAAAATAATTTCAAAACACTTTATATTATCCTTTTTCTTGAAAAATGGCTGAGATATGAGCGTATGAAATCTCTAATTGCAGCCATTTTGGGACAAAATGGCTGATGGTAGAGTTGGGTTCCAACGATCATCCTGGAGTGCACAAAAAAAATAAAAAATAAAAAAATAGGACCCATATTCTCGGAGAAAAGCCGCGGAGAACGTACGAACGGATTTTTTTAAATTTCGATTTTTAGATTCTACGTATATTGAAACGTAAAATCTCAAATTTTGAGTGAGGGAGTGAGTTAATTTTTTTCTTGGTCTATTATGAATGAGCATTATTGAAAATAATAAACAAAAAAAAAGTAATAAAATACTTTTAAATATGTACACCAATGTAGTTTTGGATTATTCATTTTTTTCAATATTCATTAAGACAGTGGCCTAGATCCTATTCTCTATATTGTATAAACAGCTGATATCCTAACAAAGTCTCCTCACCACGTATTCCAATGACACCTGTATGCTATTAGTGAATAATGATCTATTTACTGCTTCTAAATTATTAAATCACATATCACAAAACTTGAAGAATGGTGTCAAAACTCGAAGATTAAAATAACTTCCAATAAAACCTATAAAATCACTTTTTTTTTCTCTTGGTGGTGTGTAACGACTGATATCTGAAAATCATGGTGTATTGTATAATTTTGAATTAATTCATTAATCCTGTATAGTATTATTTTATTAATATGTGTTGTCTTTACAGAACCCGAAGTTGGTAAGCACAGAGTGGTTTCAGTGATGAGTTGTTAAAACATATTTTTGTTTTGTATGATTAGAGGGTACGAGAGAGAGCTACACTAAAAATCAGAAAAGATAAAAATTTTAACATCGTTAAAATAAATTATCGCAGTCATTTGAAAGAACAGATAAAAACCTCCAAGAAATTATGCTACTGACTTAAAACAATCCAAATTACAGTTTCATATAGATCATAATAAAAGGTGAAAAAATAAAAAATAACGGGGTTTGAAATGAGTGGTGTAGCTATAGCTTTTGTAATTTTTACGTACGTCATGGCTATTTTTTCAACAAAAAAAAAAACTTTTTTTAAAGAAAAAAAAAATTGAATAAAGAACAAGGATCTGAGCTAAAAAAAAAAAAGATATTAATATTTGTTTTTGTACTTACGTACTTCATGGTCAATCATAGGTTGAGGTTATAACCTGACATCATAAACTCATTCGTTTTTATGCGAATTTAAGCCCCGACCTCAACTAAAAAGGATCCATTGGAGGTTTGTCTATCTCTTGAGCGAGCGAAGCGAGCGGAAGACTACAGTTGTGATCCAATTAAGCAGTAATAATCATTGGATAGGTTATAACTCACAACAATGATCGATCGTCAAATACGTACCTTTTTTTTTGGCTATGGTTTATAAATTTTATTTTTAAAAAATTATAAATTTTTGGTATATAAAAAAAAGTTATTCATTTATTACTCAAAATCATATCAGGCTATATTTGAAGCTCAAAGGTTAAAATTAAGCGAACAATTACGTCTTTAATTTCATTTTCTTAAAATTAATAATTTTTCAAAGCCATTTTATCTGTAATTTCAATTGGCGTAGGAATTTTCGAGGTACGATCACATCTTTGCCAAACTACGACAAGTCCTAAGCCAAAACAAATGGTAAACGTGTAATGGGGGCTTACAGAAGCTTAGCAAAAAAACATATCCAGACGCTACAGTTCCGGCTATTCGGTTCTTTGTCTCCTGTTAATTTCGGTACAAACTATTTATACTTTATAATTTTATAACAATTTAAAATATATAAATTATATAAATACACAAATGTATGGAAGCAACACAAGCCCTTCCGGCAAAAAGCGTATCGGAATCAAACAGAAAAACCAAGCCAAGTCGAACAAAACTACTTGATTTACGCGTTTGATTTGTTAGGGTTTGGCAAAGCTGTGCAAGCACCTTTGAAATTTTTACCTATTCTCCGATTTTTGTTGGGGGTGCGCTAAAGCATACGAAGAGTAGTGCATTGCTAAAATAACTTTCCACAAGTGAAGATCTTATCGATGAAAACAGTTACATAGTAACTTCTCTCCGGAACGGTAAATGTTTCATGAGCCAGGCCCGGAAAATGATCCTGCTGGATTCGGGAGCGCACATTAGCGATTTGTTTGAAGAGTGCTTATACCCTATCAGTGCTTCGAAGAGATTGGAGAGGGGGAGGGGGCACGGATCACAGAGGCATATGCTCGTCACGATCCAGAGAAGGTAATAAACTAACAGGTTGATGGGGTTCAGCAGCTGATGGCACGTCATTTCTACGGTCACGTCTGCAGTCGGTTGGTACAGGGAGCATGTGCCATCATACGGGGGGCCCTACCTACCTGTCGCCCTATCTCATTTCCTTCGTATACTCCCCCTCCCCCTTCTCTGACAATCAGATCCGAATATGAAATATGACAAGAAATGTACGTGATCATCAAAGTTAATTTTGAAATATCACCTTTATATATCGACGTCGGTTTTTGAAAATGGCGCAAGCGCCATTTAGAAAACTTTACAGGAATCACACAAAACGTTTTTTCTCCATATAACAATATATATTTTCTATAATTTTATTCTTTATTGCGTACAGTAAGAGTTTTTTAACGTGGCAAAACTTTTGTAATTACAATATATTTTTAACGGTTACTAATAAGAAAAAACTTATTATAATAGGTAGACGTTTCGGCCTAAGTTTTAGGCCATCATCACGCCTGAGAAAAAACAAGATAACAAAAGATGTAACAACAGTGGCAGTGACAGTAATAATAAAAAAAAAAAATTATATTTTTATTTTTTCATCTTACTGTTTGTTAACTTTTTAACCTAAAAATAAAATTGAGAGAGTAGTATGGATGACCGTGGAAAATGTACGTAGGAAAATCCTGGTTGAGGGTGCGGTCAATAAATAAACGCACTAATAAGACAAAACTTATGTGTGCCGACGTTTCGGCCTGTTTAAGACCATCATCAGGGCTAAGAAAAGGCAAAATAAGAAAAGATGTAACAACAGTGGCAGCAACGGTAATAATAATAACAAAAAATTATATTTTTCATCTTACTGTTTGTTAACTTTTTTATTATTACTGGTACTGGCACTGTTGTTACATATTTTGTTATGTTTCTTCTCAGCCCTGATGATGGTCTAAAAATTAGGCCGAAACGTCGGCACACATAATAAGTTTTTTCTTATTAGTGTGCTATATTATTGACCGCACCCCCAACCAAGATTCTCCTAATAAAAATAAAATGTTCGCAATAGTAGACCGCCCAATCAAATCTGCGACCCGGTACAAGTTTCAAATAAATTTTTCATTCAGAAATGGATTTTCTTATGAGCCCAAGTCTTTCCTTGGCTCAAGCTAATTACATATGTTTTAAACAGATCACTTTGGGCCAAAGTAACCCAAACAAAGGTTGACATTAGTCCAGCTATAAAAAAAAAGTAATACTCCGTTTTTTTTTTTAATTGCATATAATCTAGATGTGTAAAAAAGGTTACTATCATACTCAGAATTACCGAGACTTGATTTAAAAATTTCCAAAACGTGGGCCAAAGTAGCCCGCGCTGACGGTACCCTATTTCTTTTACCCATAATAACTGGTGCATTATGGGACATTTAAAAATGACTTTTTTAAAAACTGGGTCAGTAAACATGTAGGTAATCTATAACAGTTTGAATATGCGAGGATATTGCGAAACAAAATTTGTTTCATAATTTCGATCATATTCGTTAACGAAGTGAATTGTCGAGCTATAAGAGACCTCCAAGAGTGTCAAAATACAATGAAAGCAATTCCCACGACATATTTCCATTTGCATGGGAATTGAGCGAGAAGGCTTCCTCACAGATATGTTAGATAACGTTATCGTCTTCTCAAAATAATGCCCATCAATAAAATTATATTTAAATAAATAATAGTAAAATGACCAACAGTGAAAGAACTAAATATTTTGGAGGAATAGGTCTCTTCATAAATATATGTACATTTTATTACGTTTAAAAATATCCACGTTTACAAACAATATAAAATAATAATTATTATATCAAGTATAACCAGTACTGATTTTCAGTTGACATGATCGCATGATGGTATAGAAGGATCAATCTAATTAGGGATTGATAAATTATTTGCCACTTCTATAAATTTGTTTTATTGAAAACTTGTTTCGACTCAGGAGTTAAATTAATACATCACATTGAAAACAGCCTCAAATTAAATATATATGAAGCACTTGAAATAATAAAATCCTTCAAATCCAATCCAGATTTTTGCTTAAATGACCAAATAAATATCTCCAATAGCCCATTATTAAATTTACTCCAATCTATAACAGAAAAAAACAATTATTCACCGGCATTATTGAAAAAAACCTGACCCTTAAATCGTTTACCTATAAACATCCCACCTTTCATTCATAGTTAGTTTAGTGCGAGAAGAAACCAGTACAAAATTTTCTGTTTGATATAATCCATTTAAACCTTGGTGAGGTCCAACATATATTTGATTTCTTGTCTTAATTAAATTCATAATTCATAAATGTTTTATAATACTGATTTATATTAATCTAATTTAATATGTATAATAATACCAAACTATATTTTGAATTGCTTATTTTTGAATTTTTTGTGTGTTTTTAGAACTGAGGATGAATGTATAACATTCTAAACTAGTTTTCAATAAAACAAAATTATAGAAGTGGCAAATAATTTATCAATCCTAATTAGTATTGATTTTGATCCTTTCAGTATTAGATCTGGATGGTCTACAATCCACTGTTCAGCAATACTGATCCTTTCCATAAAATCAAATACAAACATTGAATACTATCGAAAGTTAACCTATCCTAGAACTTTAGTACAGGAAGGGAATCCAATGAAACAAACTTTTATTAAATAACAACAAAACATAACTAACACTATGAAATATAAAACAGGAATTATAAAAAGCTAGAACTTATTTATTTTTGTTTGTATTTTTATATGAAAAATACCTTATTTATTTTTGTTTTCATTAAAAATTACAAAATACAAATAAAACAATAAAATATTTAAAAAAAAATATCTGATGTGGACAACACATGACTTCCTTGTACGCCTATTAAACTATAAATCGGTTGCTCAAAAAGTAATCCTGAAGATCGTAGTATCTCAAAAACAACACTCATCAATCTATTGACACACACACGCACAAATAGGGAGGAAACCCAGTATTTTACGCTAAATTTTAACAATTAAAACAAGTAATAAAAATGTTTAATTGGATTGGAAACCAAATTGCGTTTGTAACCTTTATGATATTTAAGAGATTAATGGCTTTATTTCAGAATATCCCAAAATTATTATTTCTTTTTTATTTACAAATTTATAAATATTTTTTGAATAATATAATCGAATTATTCTCCGTTCATTTCAATTCCTGTTTGGACAAAGGAATGAAATGGAAATTGAACAGCGCCGGATAATTGAATTTACTGCTGATGCATTTCATTAAGAGTCGCAAATGCAACAAGTTAAATATTCATAAAGAAATTTCATCAATTAATTCATTTCACAAATTTCGCGCTCAAAAAATGCTTATATAATCGAATTCGCGTTTTATTCTTCAGAGTTTTGTAGGGAACCAAAGCACTCTCCCTCCCCCCCCCCCCCTCCCCTAAAGCTATTACCATCGCAATAGAAAGTCAAATGAGTCTCAAAACATAAGAGTCACCCGGTTTTATGCATGGGGGCATAAAAATGGAAAATCACAACCCCTTCCCTCATAACCACAGTAAATATTCCACTGAAACATTTTGTTTTTATGTTGTTTATAAAGCGGGTATTCAGTCTTATATTTTATCATTAGAATAGAAATGAACAGTAAGTCAAATTGGAACCTAAGAGCAAAAGTGACAAATCCGAATAAATTTTAATAATCGTTCTTAAATATTAAATATAAGAAACTATTATAGATTTGTTGATTTTATTAAGTAGATGACCTTCATAATTTTTGTACTTTTCGAATCACACTCAACAAAAACACTAAAAAAAAAAAAAAAAAAAAAAAAAAAAAAAAAAAAAATTTGCAAACTAATGGCTGCGTTTAGTTTTTATACAGAACTCAGCTAAAATTCTTTTTTAAAGGTAGAAGTTGGTCGGGGGGTGCGGTCAAAGAAATAGACTACTATAATGTGGACTTATATAATTGTGCCTACGTTTCGGCCTAAGTTTTAGGCCATCTTCAGTGCTAAAAAGGAAAACAAAATAACAACAATGAAAAAAGAGAAAGAGGCAGTACCGTTGAAATCTATTAATTTAAAAGACAAATAATATGAAGGTTTGGTAATGTGTAAAGCATACATGCATAGCAAAGCATAAAGCATAAATGCATACAGTATATAAAAGCATACAGAGATAGTTGTAAGTTATGCAAAAGATGACTATGATGTTAAAGAAGTTGACATTGGTGAAATTGATTGTTGTAATTATGAGATGAAGGAGTAAAATATAAAATAATGTAAGCCCCAAAAACAAAAATAGATAAAAATCCTATGTGGTGAAGAAAGAAGAAGGATAGAAAACAATGAGGAGGAGGAAATGTAAAGAAAACGTGATAATTACATACCAGCGAGGCGTGTGGTCAAGCGCCAACTGAATATTAATAATGGATTACCGGGAATTAGGAAAACCGTTTCTCTTTCTATTTATTTTTCTGCCTCTTTCTCTTTTTTCATTGTTGTTATTTTTTCCTTTTTAGCCCTGAAGATGGCCTAAAACTTAGGCCGAAACGTAGGCACAATTATATAAGTCCACATTATAGTAGTCTATTTCTTTGACCGCACCCCCCGACCAACTTCTCCCTTTAAATATAAATATACGGTCAACAATAACTCCCTCCATTCTAAAATTCTTTTTGACTATGAATGCAATCAATTTTTTTAATAATTATTTTTTCTTTTTATAAATAAAAGAATTATATTCACATAGAGGGAAAATATATTTATGAAGGAATGAGACAGTCCGGGAGGTGGTAAAAAAAAAAAAAAATAAATAATAAAAAAAAATGGAAATAAAAATAAAACTAAGGTATATACAGTGAATGAATTAAAATTAAAAAGATTCAGTGAAAAAAATTAAAACAATAATGAATTTGTAAAAAGTTATGCGATGAAACTGATAAGAGTAATAACAACTAAAATAAATTAGTTGTTAATAAATAAAAAGTAAATAAACAGATAAAATTTAGTACCTTGAAGCTCAAAGAGAGGTGGGGGAATGACTAATCAAAAAGTAAAGTAATTTAGGAGGCGGTGTAGGAGTAGTAATTAGAATGTCATTAATAGTTTTAAAGAAGGCAGTAGGGAGGGGTTGTCATTATATATGTGGGTTGATCATAAAAATATATAAAAGAAGAAAAGGAAAGGGACATTTGTAAATAAAATGGCCAGAGGAGGAAAATAAATCAATATATTTCAAAAAAGATCTACATTTCAAAATATATAGCTCCTGAATTTGATTCTGACATATACCTGAAATATTACATTTAATTAGTAATTATTTTTTCAAATAAATTTTGTTTACGTTTCAATGTTAATAATCATATATTTCCTTTATTACAAAAAAAAAACAACAACAACTTTTTATTCAGCTATTAGCTTTATTATAATTTCACCTTCACGATGGCTTTGAAAAACTTTTCGATCTGCATTAGACCACGTAAAACAATAATGATTTACAGAAAAACAAAAAATGCTATGTTTAAGGAAAAAGTTGGTCGGGGGGTGCGGTCAAAGACTAACACATTAATAAGTAAGTCTTACTTATTAATGTGTTAGTCTTTGATCCCCCGACCAACTTCTTCCTTAAGTATATCTACGGTCAATCAAACTCCCTCCAAAAAAAAAAATTTCTATAGTAAAATATATTACTTAACAATTCGTTTATGTTACCGATTAATTATTAGATATAATATTAAACAATAACGTAAACTCACGTTTACATGTTGTCCAGTAGCTCAATAGAAAGCAATTTGTAAAGAAAATATCTGATGTGGACAACACATGACTTTCTTGTATACCTATTAAACTATAAATAGGTGGCTCAAAAAGTGATCATGAATTTGGTTACTAGTTTCCGAAGATCGCAGTATCTCAAAAACAGCACTCGGCGTCGCGACATCCATCTATTGACACACACACACACACACACAAATGAGGAGGAAAACCAGTATTTTACACTCAATTTTAATACTTAAAACAAGTAATAAAAATGTTTTATTGGATTGGAAACCAAATTGCGTTTATAACCTTTATTACAGAAACATATGATTTTTAATTTAAATATAATTTTGGATGTAAGCTTATTATGACCTTCAAGTAAAGTACCCTTTTCGGCTTACCAATTTTAACCAAAATATAGTAAATACATTCATATCGATATAAAAGTCCTATTTACCAAATTTGAGAAGTTTTGCTTAGTATTTTAATATAATTTTAGATGGAAATCAATTATGACCTTCAAGTAAAGTACCACATCCGGTGGATCAAGCAGTGACCAAAAAGGGAGGTTCCCAACTAGATTTTACAACGATCCTAAATACAAAATTTTAACTTTATACGGCTAACCGTTTTTGAGTTATGCGAAATACGAACGTAAGTACGAACGTACGCACGTACAGACGCCACGACGAAACTAGTCAAAATGGATTCAGGGATAGTCAAAATGAATATTTCCGTTTAAATCTGAAAACCGAAAATTTTCCCGATTACAATACTTCCTTTACTTCGTACAAGGAAGTAAAAATGCTTAGCAAAACAGAAATATATATAAAATCGAAAATATATTTAAATCGTGATACAACGAAAGCCATAATACCAAGCTGTTGAGTTTTGTATTTGTTGTCGCTGTTGACAAACACGGGACGCACAACTCCCACCCAGGATGTTAAGCTGAGAATCAGGACATATGTCTTCGAGAGCGGCGAAAACGACAACAGATTCCCTCTTTCCTTTCTCTCCCCACCCCTCTCCCCCTCCTCCTCTAGATCTGATCCCTGTAGTATATTTCCGATTTAGAAGAGCTCACACAAAATCCGAGGAAGTAGAACCGACGACATTGGAATTCAACAACAAAGCCATTTCTCACAGAAATGTTAATCACCTGTTTTGCATCTAATCGTTTTAATTTTCTTTTGTGCCTCGTGCTCAAAAGGAAACAAATAGATAACGAAACAGTGACTATTTTAAAATCTTTGACCTCATTAATATCTCTTTATCAAAGGAGATGAGGAAATTCCAAATTTATATCAGCTAAATGTTGATGTCCCTCGGAATAATGCCAATATGAATAAACTATTTCGAGAAACATATATAATGTATACAATATGGTTGTTATATAATTACATGTTAATTCAAACGACCACTCATTAAACATTTTTTTATTCGATTTTCTATCTCAAATTAAAATAAAACAAAATTAAAAGAATGTTATTTGTCCACTAGCCAACCGACCGCTTCACAAAAAAAAATGTTGGAACTTGTGTTTAGTTTTTCGCTTATAACTAGAAAACTAAACATTTTTTGAAGATGAACATTATATTCTAAATTAAAGTAGATAAAATTTCCTACTGCGTATATTATATTTTATATTCGGCCAGCCTGCGACGCCGCTAGAGTGCGCTGAATAAATGCCATATTTTGGTGTCCTAGTATCAACGTCTGTCTGAAGCTAATTATTTAAGAAATTTCTGGTATACCTAGGCCAGTAAGAAGGGAATTTATTGCTTTTTTCACTGAGAGCCAAAAAGTGGCATTTTTTTTAGCGCGATCTAGCAGCGTTGTAGTTTGTCCGAAAATTAAGTGTAATAAATGCGTTTTGTAGGAAATTTTGTCTACTTTAATTCTGTATAATGTTTACCAATATGAATACATTATAAATTATAAGCGAAAAATTGAAAAAAAAAAAAAACTTCTATAATTTTCTCCTGAAAACATCCTTTCTGAACCTGCGATCACTTGACTAGATAGCACACATCTCATTTCAAAACAGTAACCGATAAATCGAACTGATAACTATCAATGCAACTTCACTATACAAATAATTATTTCAATGTAGTACAGGCGCTTGTTTAAAAAAAATAAAATCCCCGAATGATGTATAATTAAAGTAGTAGATAGCTATTATTTATACAATAAAACTTTCATTCCAGAAAGACAACTTGATTTTTAAAAAAAATATCAAAATCAAGTATTAAAATGTTAAAAACCTACTGGCCGGAACCCCAGAGTGCCACATTCTGGCACGCGTGCCGTGGGTTGGACACTCCTGATTTAGACTATTGATGTGAGATGCGCTGAAATTTGTCTCCATATAGGTTATATTATTTTTTCTGTCCGGATGATCCCTGTGAACCCTCTCTGGTTAGTCGTTTACCGGTATTTCAGAGAATTATGGTTTTGGTTTATCTCCCATTTATATCCTAACTATATATATATATATATATATATATATATATATATATATATATATATATATATATATATACACACACACACACAGTGGAGAGTCGATTATCCGAACATCAGTTATCGGGACGTTCGATTATCGGAACTTTTTTTTTTTTGTGTGTGAGTAATTTTAATTAATTTGATCATGACATTTTATATGCCACAGCATTAATTTTGATAAAGCTTTGATTAGATACACTTTGATTATTTTTGTTCATTTCATTATGTACATGTGACTAAGTTAAATAATTTATATGTAATTTTATGACATTGGTTTTTTCATTATGACATTGGTATATATATATATATATATATATATATATATATATATATATATATATATATATATATATATATATATATATATATAATGAGCAGATTTATTTATTATTACTAGGACCTTAAATGTTACAGACAAAGAGTTAACATAAATTACACATCGCAACGACTATGAGGAGAATATATAAGAGTCACTATCAGATTGGCACAACTTGCTGGCCAAGTAAATACAATCCTATTGCCCTCATTCACAAATTTCCATTGCAAAATGTTTTAATATATCACTTCGGAGTCTGCTTTTAATATTTACTATTCAGGACTTTCAGTATTCCAATGGTGAGGAATAATGATTGAAACAAGAGATTTGGATGGCTGGAAGGATTTTTACGGGATTTTGGTAGGATAGAAAAGGACGAAAAGATACATCGAGGGAATTATGCAAGGTACTGTTGGCCTCACATGGGGCATATAAAATAATTCGGAGGGTTTTGATTGGAATATGTTGATATTCATCTTACTGCCATATTTTTCCACAATCCTGTAAATCTAACTTGATATCGGGATGATTTTATAGGTGAGAAGTTTAATGACAAAGGTAAGAGGTCCAATAAAGCTTTCTATATAGTTGTACTTTAAGCCTCGTCTGAAAGTTGTATGTGTCTTATCCAGGAAATATTATTATATTGTTATTTCCATCTACGTAAATCCAGAAGAAATGAGGAAAGGTTAAAGATAATGAAACATGCTATTTCGCATTAGTAAAATTGATATAAATTATTTATGTATTTTTTTTTATTTTTTATTTATGGTAATGACTGATTATAAGTAAATTTGTACTTACTTCGTCTTGACGCAGCTGCATTGTATGTAAAAGCAGTGCCAAGTATTTTAATGTAATGGCTACAATGTTGTATATGAATCTTGGATTTCGACATTCAAGACATTATCTTGAGATGGTGAAGGTAGCACTAAATATTACCAACTTAAAACAATGCATTGAGCTGTAGACTAAAAGTAGAAAATTATTTATGTATGTACTACCAAATAAATAAATATAATTTCTTATTCCGGCTAATGAGAGTACTCAAGTAAAATACTCGGTACTCGTTACTCTAGAGTAAAGATTTGCCCATTGCGGCGCATGAAATGGGTGTGTCGGGATGGACCCCATGGAGGTGAGAGTTCTAGTTAGAACTTGAGAGTTCTAGACCGAAACGTTAGATAAAAATATTTAAAAACTTTAGCATTTATTATTGTACATTAGCTGGGAGTCTAAGGTCACTTAAGACTGGTACCTTAGGTTAGTCAGTGACCTTAGACTAACTCCCAGCTAATGAACAATAATAAATATTAAAATTTTTAAATTTGGACAATAGGAAAGAAATATAAACTGAGAAAAAAAATATTCTGATGATGAGGAGATATTTCGCCGAAACGTCAATGAAACTAAGAAGAGAGTACATGGAAATCATATATTGTCCTATAATAAAATAATTACAGGAACTTTCCAAAAAATTACAAGAAAGAATATAAGTAGATGAGAGGAATGTATCGGGCACGATCTTAAGAATTTGTGCTTTGACAAAATTCAGTCGAAGGAGGTTCGTAGCCGGGGAATCTAGACGTTAAAAGCATCGTAACTTCGGTATCGCTAAACCTTTTATTTATGTTTATTTATTTTTATAATTTTTATTTTATGTTTGCTGAAGCCTTAAAGATAGATGTTTTTATAAGGTTTGACTGAAATGTTGGTTATTACAAAAAAAAAAACACTTTATATTCAGCTATTAGCTTTATTATAATTTCACCTTGCCTAATTACTAACTAAATAATTAACTTAGACCATGAGTACCAAAATTTTTTTTCGACCTGTTCGATGGCTTTGAAAAACTTTTCGATCTGCATTAGGCCACGTAAAACAATAATGATTTACAGAAAAACATAAAATGCTATGTTTAAGGAAGAAGTTGGTTAAACTTATAAGTAAGTCTTACTTATTAATATGTCTTTGACCGCACCCCCCGACCAACTTCTTCCTTAAGTATATCTACGGTCAACCAAACTCGCTCCAAAAAAAAAAAAAATTGCTATAGTAAAATATATTACTTAACAATTAATTTATGTACTTAACAATTCGTTTATGTTACCGATTAATTATTAGATATAATATTAAACAATAACGTAAACTCACGTTTACATGTTGTCCAGTAGCTCAATAGAAAACAATTTGTAAAGAAAAAACAGTAATAGATTGAACGTTTTTTCTCAGAAAAAATAAGGGCGAATTTAACACAAGTTTTATATTACGACTAGAAAATACCGAACTTCCTCCTTAGTCTAGTTGCATACCATATATAACTATGGTCATATGCCATGTAACTATTGGTTATGTATGCTAATTCTTTTTAAACATTCCTGAACTTATCATTTAAAATGATCTACATATCCATACACCATCGGTCACTCTGTTACTGTCCGACCCTCGGGCGCGACATCCTTCCGTCCCCGTGTGACCCGACAGATGGACTGCCAATAAAATATGCACATATTAGATTCAGGAGGGGGGGAGGGGTGCATTTAGAATTCTGAATAATTTATATCGTTTTACCGGCCAGGGCTCCCCGACTAAGATGGCTGGTAAATTAATGACATGGAATGCCGGGCCCTGAATTTTGAAGAAGGGACCGAAGGAATTAACAGTGAGTACGATTAAAACTTCTAGTGAACATAAATTTCATATATTCTTAATATCATGGCTGTTATATTGTGAATACATGATGGGTATGAGAAGTTTGCGCCAGAGAATGATTTACAATCTGATTAAAATGAATTTTTCTCATTCACCATTTTTTCTCATTGATATTGCATCAATTATATAAATTACTTAATATTTAATGTTTGGATCAACTAAATCAAGAAAAATATTAAAAAAAAAAAATCACTAAAATATTAGGTGGGGAGCTTAAATAGACCATCCAATATTTAATATAATTTTCTTCACCTGGTATTGAGAGGGTTAAGTTTATTTTTTTACTTCCCTGTACGAAGTAAAGGAAGTATTGAAATCGCGAAAATTTTCGGTTTTCAGATCTCAACGGAAATATCCATTTTGACCATCCCTGAATCCATTTTGACTAGTTTCGTCGTGGCATCTGTACGTACGTATGTTCGTATTTCGTATAACTCAAAAACGGTTAGCCGTAGAAAGTTGAAATTTTGTATAATCTAGTTGTGAACCTCCCTTTTTGGTCACTACATGATCACCGGAAGTGGTACTTTATTTGAAGGTCATGATTGATTTCCATCAAAAATTATAATAAGATCCTTTGAAAAACTTCTCAAATTTGGTATTTACGACTTATATATTGATTTAAATAACATACTAGATTTTGGTCTAAATTGGAAAACCGGAAGCGGTACTTTACTTGTAGGTCATATTAGACTTTCATTAAACATTATATTAAAATATAATGTAAAACATCTCAAATTTGGTAAATAGTGCTTTTATATCGATATGAATGTAATATTTTGGTTAAAATTGGTGAGCTTACATCAAAAATTATATTTAAATTGAATACATAAATCATATGTTACGGTAATAAAGGTTACAATCGCAATTTGGTTTCCAATCCAATTAAACATTTTTATTACTTGTTTTAAGTGTTAAAATTTAGTGTAAAATACTTATTTTCCTCCCTATTTGAGTGTGTGTGTGTCAATAGATGGATGTCGCGACGCCGAGTGTCGTTTTTGAGATACTGCGATCTTCGGAAACTAGTAACCAAATTCAGGATCACTTTTTGAAGCACCGATTTATAGTTTAATAGGCGTACAAGGAACTCGTGTGTTGTCCACAACAGATATTTTTTTTTTTAATTGTGGTTTAACGTCCATATATATTGTTACGGTTTATTCAGTTCGTATATATTGCCATAAATCAATATATGACATAAATTGAATATTCACTCATTAATTATAACTAATAGAAGTAACTTGGGAAAATCGGTCCCAGAGATTTGCCTAATAGAGTATTGGTTGGCAGAGAGGTTGAAGGTTTCAGATGTTTCATTAGTTGTAAACGAAAATGGTTTCAGTTGAATGTCGCCCACCCAAATAAATGGACCGTCAAACGTTTATTTCTGTCTGAAATTTGTTACGGTGATATTTTTAGAGTTGACCACTTAGTATCATTAAAAGTTTGTAACTGATTCCATTATTTTATGGTTTATTCTTTTTCTTTTGAAAAATAATTAATTTAAAAGCCGACAGCGATAAAAATATAAAATAATAACAGTAAAATAAATTGGAAGTGGATATCCATTGTAATGTAAGGATTGAAGAAATAAATTGTTGCGATCAATCTTTGTTGATTTTTATGCAATCCAATAAAAATATTATTTTATTTTTATTGAGACTGGCACGAAATCCATTTTCTAACTCTCTCTCTCTCTATCTCCCCCTCTTTGCCTCCCAGGATCTTCTAACTACGATTATTTCATTTTAGCCCTAACAGTAGGTTGATTATTTCTTCACAAATCATAACTATGTAATAATAATATTATAACACATTTACTCATTGTATCTTTGTCCCACAAGTGCACGATATGTCCATCGCCGATTTTGATCAACATTTTTTGGGGTGATTCGACATTGAAAAAATTTGGTACGGTGCGCGGATCACACAACTTTCCCTTACCGTCCTATAATAATTATCTTTTTAATATAATTTTAAAATACTTGATATAATTTAACAATACTTGAAATAAACTCAGCAGCATCCACTTCTTCACATCTTCTCCCACTTAAGTACAATAAAAAAGTTTTTTTAAACAATTTTAGTACAACAATTCCGTACACTGCTTGTATATTTTAAGTATGTCAAGTTGAAAATATATTATAAAGTTTCGATTTAGTTTCCATGGAAACATTTTTTTTTTCATTAGATAATATAAAAGTAGATATTATTAAGTTAATTTCCGCTTTTATATTATTAAATTACATTATTACAGACGGTATTGCTGATAAAAGATCGGTGGATTGGTAAGAGGAGGTTCGGTCGGATCCGTCTCCTTCCGGATGCGCTCGGTCTAGGGCTTTGTACTTCTCATAAAATACGCTTTATCTTGGTAATACTGGTCCGATTTCGATGATTCTTTTTTTGTTTTTTAGATAATTTAATAACCTTTCATACAATTGTATACATAATTTAGTATAAATTGCATGCTTTTTAAGTTAAACACAAATAAAATATTCTTATCGTAAAAACTTTTTCCCCTGCATTTTTTCGTTGATATATTACATACATGAAAAGTTAAAGGCCTTTATGAAAAATAATTTAGGCAAGTTTCATCAAAATCGCTGAAGCCATTTACGAGAAAATTGTAAAATCCATAATATAATAGTTAGTTCCAGTTAGTCCGATGCGCTTTATCTTTGCTAATACTGGTCCTATTTTGATGATTCTTTTATCGTTTTTTAGATAATTTAATTATCTTTCATGCAATTCTATACATTATTTAACATAACATGCATACTTTTTAAGTTATGCGCAAATAAAATATTCTTTTCATCATTACTTTTTTCCCTGCATTTCCTCGGTGATGTACTGCATAAATTAAAAGTTAATAATAATAATAAGAATAATTTAGGCAAGCTTCATCAAAATCGTTAGAGCCGTTTTCGAGAAAAGTGTAAAATCGATTATATAAAGTGGCACTTCCGGTAAGTCGATTCTGACGAAAAAGTTGCTGTAACATCACATGCATGTGGCTACCTTAAATACATAATTTCAGTATAGTAAGAATTTTTGTTTTTGAGCTAGGCTGTTCACATACACTCAGACCATTTTGCGAGACTATATACTCAGACCATATACTTCGTATATAGGTAAGGGAAAGTACAAAAATCGACACATATCCAACTGTTTAATCCAATGGACTCCACTAGGAGCTGAGAAAAAAATAAAATGAAACTCTGAAACTGTTTTGTTTTATATCTCGAGTTTAAAAAATTATATTGACATGTTTTTTTCCAACAAAACATTTGTTTTTCAGAGTATATCAAAGGAAAATTAAAATATTAAAAAATAATGGATTTTTTAAATAAATTTTAAAAAGCGTTTAAATTATTAAGTAAACTAGCCTTATAGATTTGTCCACACCGAAAATTATGACATTTTTTGATTCAGTACACCAAAAAACCTTAATGCTGAAAAAATTTCTTTGAACGATTCAAATCAATTTTGGGGCATTGGTAAAGGTTCTTAAACTACGCGATTTCCTTTAACCGTGATGTACCTGTGCGTTATCCAAAAAATACCTGATGTGGACAACCTTTACTCGCGTTTGTAACCTTTACTACTGAACCATATGATCTCTGTATTTAATTTTAATATCATTTTTGATGTAAGTTTATTATGACATTCAAGTAAAGTAACCTTTTCGGCACACCAATTTTAACCAAAATCTAGTAAATACATTCATATTGATTTTACCAAATTTGAGATGTTTTTCATTATATTTTAATATAATTTTTGATGAAAATCAATAATGGCTTTCAAGTAAAGTACCACTTCCGGTTATCACGTAGTGACCACAAAGGGAGATTCACAACTAGATTTTACAATAATCTTAAATACAAAATTTTAACTTTCTACGGCTAACCGTTTTTGAGTTATACGAGATACGCACGTACGTACGAAATTAAACAAAATGGATTCAGGGATGGTCAAAATGGATATTTCCGTTGAAATCTGAAAATCGAACATTTTCGCCATTACAATACTTTCATTACTCAGTACAAAGAAGTAAAAAAAAAAAAATACCTCAATTTTGTTTTTATTTAGTAATCATATTTTTTGTCACAGAAATTTGCCTCTTTCTAACGACTCCAAGAACTTCGATATCGGGTACACTGAAGACGAGATACAGAAATTCACACCGAAACGTAATTTTAAGCACTTCGGAACTTTTTTATTTTTCAACATTAAGGTGTTTTGCTATGCTGAATCAAAATCTGCCATTATTTTTCGTGTGAAAAAATCTATAAGGCTAGTTTACTTAATAATTTAAAAAGTTTTTTAAAATTTATTTGACAAAAAATCAATTATATTTTAATGTTTATATTTTTTTGTTGGTAAAACGTTGGCTCTATAACGCACAGGCACACCACGGTTAAAGGAAATCGCGTAGTTTAAGAACCTTTATCAATGCCCCAAATTTGGTTTGAATCGTTCAAAGAGATTTTTTCAACATTAAGGTTTTTTGGTGTGCTCAATCAAAATCTGTCATAATTTTCGGTGTGGACAAATCTATAAGGCTAATTTACTTAATAATTTAAAATTTTGTTTAAAATTTATTTGACAAAAAATCAATTATATTTTAATGTTTATATTTTTTTCTTTAATATACTTTGAAAAACAAATGTCGATATCATAACTTAAAATCGGGATATAAAATAAAGCAGTTTATGTGTGTTTAATTTTTTTTTCTCAGCTTCTAAGGACGCACTGGACAAACGGTTGGATATATGTAGACTTTTTCAATGTAGAATCACCCGGATAATTTTCATCAAAATCGGCGAGGTACACATCGTGCACTACTCCCCTTGTCACTTGAAAATTTTATAAGTATACGAAAATACGTTTTTTTTTAAACCTGATTATATTCATCGGTAACGTCAAAATCGTGCCAGCAGTATGATTTAAGGCAAAATAAATGTTCAGGTTACAGTGGTAACATAGGTATATACATTTTCTACAATCCAAACCCACTAAGATATGTTTTACTTTATTAGAATTAGAGTTTATTAATAGTGCAGGGGTTTATTAAAGTAACAAGAGTAGCATAGGTACATAAATGTTCGACAATTCTTGTAGTGCCTGCGTAAAATTCGTAAAATTACCCACTAAGAAAAATTTTACTGTATTATAATTAGAGTTTATTAAGGGCGCACCCAGTCCTTGCTGGGCTTCGATGACGATAACACCTCCACGAGTCGATACCAGCCTAATATAGACACCGGATACTGAGCACTCCAACATCAGGTATTCATGGATGCCACGACTCGTACTTCCTCCGGGCCATACTTCGTCATTGGAGACGTTCAACACAGTCCAATGATCCGCCATTGATTGCTCTAGTCATACTATACAAATAACTCAGAAGTTAAAACTATCTCTGAAGACATATTCTTGTACGAATAAATGGTTATATAAAGCCGGCGAAAGGAAGAGGCTGGGGAGGAGGGAGGATTTTGGGCTTCCGGGCGGCCCCCGGTAAGAGTTGACTATAAAATTTTTTACTATAAAACAAGTTTTTTGAACAAATATAGGCTAATAAAAAAAATATTTTAATCTATAAAAATAATATATAACATGAACTATTACCATATTCTGACATTTTACCCTGATTTATAAGCTTTCCTTCACCGTTTTCACTTTATTTAATTTTTTCATGTTTTGCAATTATATTGGCATATTTTTTTTTTTTTTTTATACTTCATATATTTTTTATCTTGCTTGTCATTTCTGTTTTTTATCATTTTTTAATGCTACTGGTACGACCTTTGTCGTTTTCAATGTTGTTATTTTGTTTTTTCTTTTTAGCCCTGATGATGGCCTAAAACTTAGGCCGAACGGTGGCACAAATTAAATAAGTCTTACTTATTAGTGCCTTTGTCTTTAACCGCACCCCCGACCAACTTCTTCCTTGAATTCATATATAATTAACCATAAAATGCTTACTTTTTGAGTTATGCGCAAATAAAATTTCCTTTTCGCTATAACTATCCCCTCTGCATTTTCTCGATGATATAATACATACATGAAAAATCAAAGGGCTTTAAGGAGAAGACATTAGGCAAGGATTATCAAAATCGTTAGAGCCGTTTTCGAGAAAATTGTAAAAAAGTGTAAAATCGAATATATAAAGTGGCACTTCCGGTAGGTCGATTTTGACGAAAAAGTTGCTGTAACATTACATGCATATGCCTACCTTAAATACATAATTTCAGCATCGAACGACTTTTCGTTTTTGAGCTGGGCTGTTCACATACACACCGAACATTTTGCGAGACTTGGTTATTTGGACTCAAGGGGCTTTAAAACGTGTATTTCCGTTCAAAACTCGAATTCTAAAATTTTCACGATCGCAATGCTTCTTTTTATTATGTAGTTCATAGGGAAAATAAAAAATATCTGATCAGATACCCACATGAATAATGGCTCGTTTTCTACATAAGTAGGCTTCCGTATAAAGCGAATCCATTTAAATAGTTTATAATATATAAAAAGAGATGGGGTGGGGGAGATTTATTGTCGGGAATTGTAAAAGAATTTTTTGTACGAAAACTCCTGGGCCATAGCTGTGGTGTTTGTGGTGCTGCCTTCCAAGGGTTTATTAACTAAACGGAAAAAGTTCGCTGCGGCTTCCCAAACAGTCCGCCCCTCCCTACTTTTTTTTTTTCATTTATGTTTAAAAAATAAGTTTGCTATTCTGTTTTAGCCGGAGTTGTGATAATTAGCAAGCATTTGTAACGATAACAAACCGCTAGGGCCAACCACATTACGGAACAATAATTAGTTATGCATCCAGTTCGGAGTCTTAGAAGTTCCCCGCTTTTGTGGTTCGGCCAAACTCTTTCAATATTATATTCTGGCACACAAAAAAACTTAATCTCCTATATTTTTCTGATTTAAAACTAAAAATTAGTTCCCTAAGGTAAAATTTTGTTTTTATTACATGAAAAGAATAAAATACATTTAATTACAACCAACAGCCCTCTGAAGGATTGTTTGGGATCTAGATAATCTTATATCAAACTCCATCCATTACTTTCGCTTATGCAAGAGTCAATGCATTTTCATTGACGCTTTCCAATATTTCGAAAACGGTTCGTCCGATCTGACCTTAAGTCAGAGGAAAGTTGAGGATTAGTATAAAAATAGTCCAGTATCATATGTTATATCATTTCAAATACTTTCGGAAGTTTACATTACTAAATTAATTTTTTTTTTTGTGAACAAACACAAATTACCTTAATATATTTTTATAACATTAACATATTTTACCCAAAACAAACCAACATTTCAAAATTTTCTTTCTTTCTTAATCATGCTGTTTCTACTTCCGTGTACGAAGTAAAGGAAGTATTGTAATCGCGAAAATTTTCGGTTTTCAGATTTCAACGGAAATATCCATTTTTACCATCCTTGAATCCATTTTGACTAGTTTCTTCGTGGCGTCTGTACGTACGTATGTTCATATCTCGCATAACTCAAAAACGGTTAGCCATAGAAAGTTGAAATTTTGTATTCAGGATTGTTGTAAAATATAGTTGTGAACCTCCCTTTTTGGTCAATGCTTGATCACTGGAAGTGGTACTTTACTTGAAGGTCATAATTGATTTCCATCAAAAATTATATTAAAATACTATGCAAAATTTCTCAAATTTAGTATTTATAACTTATATATCGATTTAAATAGCATGATATATTTTGGTCTGAATTGGAAAACCGGAAGCGACTTTCATCAAAAATTATATTAAAATATAATGTAAAACAACCTCAAATTTGGTAAATAGGACTTTTATATCGATATGAATGTATTTAATATATTTTGGTTGAAACTAGTAACCAAATTCAGGATCACTTTTTGAGCCACCGATTTATAGTTTAATAGGCGTACAAGGAAGTCATGTGTTGTCCACATCAGATATTTTCCTAATATAAAATAGTTGGCAGTAATCCCCTAAAGTCTGTTTTTTTTTTTTTTTTTCAATAAGTCAATTAATTCATCTATTACATCCAATATTAAATTTTTGTTATTAGTTCAGTATCAATTTTGCTGAATTTCATATATTAATTTCGCTTACACAAGCGCAAATGTATTTCCCTTGATACGTGATGGTGGATTTTTAATTATCCGAAACATGCTGAAATCAAAAATTAAAATATTTCTTTTTCTTTGCACAATTATTGTTTTAATTTTTTTTTCTTATGTACTCAAAAGAAATGGCAAGGAAGCTATGCTGACCTACTTGGCAATTTTATTTTCATTGCATTTAGTATGCAATAATTTAAAAAAAATTATTTTATTTTATTAATTTAGCTATATTTCTTCAGTAATATATTTAAATCAATAATATTAAAAAAATGAAGATTTGGGCTAATAAATTAAATACCTATACAATTTATATTTATACTGTACATTTTAATTTAATTTTGTTTTTTTATTTGAGGGTTTATACAATTTATTCTAATAAATAAATAATTATATGCAAACATGGCCGCAATAAGAAGCAGTGAACCTGAATGAGATGAGGCATAACTATTATCCAATCATAATTATTTCAAGGGCGATGTGGAACTGGTTTCATTCAATATTTTTATATTTGATCTCATTCGGAGTAGAAATGGCTCATCCATTTCTATTCCGAATGAGATCAAATATATATCCATCGTTCATTTGGAATAAAAGTGACATTAAAAAAAAAAAAAAAAAAAAAGAATAATTTCAGGAGAGAAGCATTTGAAATTTGCCTATTTAGTTTATCACTGTCTCTCAACTCGCATCGGACATTTTCTTAGCCAATACTACTTATATTTTTGTTTAAAAAAAAAACAAAAAATTCAATCATGAATCAAATTGTGGCAATTTTTCATAGAAAAAACAGTGGAAGCTTCTGTAGAGTTGATGGAAAATAAGAAACGGTAAAAAAAGAAATTTTTTTTTTGCTATACAATAAATTGATTTTGATAATGAAAATTAACTCAAAATATTTTATCGAAAATTTTGAAATACAATATAATATTTTAAACATAAATTGTTTTCAATTATTCATACAGAAGAAAAATTTACACTTTTTTGTTCACCTAACTTACATAATATAGAATAATAACATTATTAGAACTTAAGAGTCTTTCTTAAGAAACTCTCTTTTCAAAGTTCGAAGGAGGTCATTATGTTAGAATATTAAACTTAAAATAGCTAAACTAATAATAAATTATTATTGCGGTAAATATTGAAATTAAAAATCTGGCATATTTTCTCAAAAAATAAACGATTCCGTCGTTTTCTTTCAGTAGGTAACTAGTTTCCAAGAGTTCCTGTTCCGTGACAACATTACAACTGTCAATATCACTAGATAAAGCATTGGAAATCGACAGTTTCGACATTTTAAGCGGAAGAACACACTTAACTTACATCTTATTCTCCTGTTGCAGACTTGTTAATCTCACAAATGGGGAGGAAAACGAGTATTTTACACTCAATTTTAAAACTTAAAACAAGTAATAAAAATGTTTAATTGGATTGGAAACCAAATTGTGTTTGTAACCTTTATTACCGAAACATATGATTTATGTATTTAATTTAAATATAATTTTTGATGTAAGCTTATTATGACCTTTAAGTAAAGTACCCTTTCGGCTCACCAAATTTAACAAAAACCTTGTAAATACATTCATATCGATATTAAAGTCCTATTTACCAAATTTAAGATGTTATATTTTAATATCATTTTTGATGAAAGTTTATTATGATCTTCAAGTAAAGTACCGCTTCCCGTTTTCTAATGTAGACGAAAATCTAGTATGTTTTTTAAATCAATACATAAGTTATAAATACTAAATTTGAGAAGTTTTGCATAGTATTTTAATATAATTTTTGATGGAAATCAGTTATGACCTTTAAGAAAAGTACCACTTCCGGTGATTAAGCAGTGACCAAAAAGGGAGGTTCCCAACTAGATTTTACAGCAATCCTAAATACAAAATCTCAACTTTCTAAGGATAACCGTTTTTGAGTCAAGCGAGATACGAACGTACGTACGCACAGACGCCACGACGAAACTAGTCAAAATAGATTCAGGGATGTTCAAAATGGATATTTCCGTGGAAATCTGAAAACCGAAAATTTTCGCGATTACAATACTTCCTTGACTTTGTATAAGGAAGTAAAAACAAACTAAAAACTAAAATTTATCTATAGTGTACCTACTCTTATACCTTCTTTCTTATCATCGCTTAATTAAAACTCTAATATTCCCACAACCAACGTTTCGGAGTTTTAACCCGATCTTCAGGATTTATCTTATTCATTAACTTATCACTCCTAATAGGGTCAACAATTAATCCATATCATAATTTCGTCATTAAATATATACTATTATGCTGTTTTGAAACTACAAAAGTATGAGTGTATCTGATTTATATTTACACATTCCTATTAAATTTTATTTAGTTTATCGGCGCCCATGTAAGGCAGGAAGGACTATGTTATCTATTATCAATATGTTATTATATAACATTATGTGACATATTATTATATAATAACTTCACTTACATTAATTTAAGAATAAGAGAACGGATGTAAAAATACTCCAGTTATTCGGTTCAGAGGGATTCCAAAACCCGATTTTATCGGAGAATTCCGACCGCGCGAGATAAAAACTCTCAACTGACATAGAAAGGATTCTACTATAAATCCCATCTTGAGGGAGCATCTATACTTTTTATCTATCTGCACAAAAGTGGATACTCGAATCAAAATCTTTGGCAGCTGGCCAAATCTCATCACGTTGGATGTAAAGGTACTGTAACCTCTTCTATTTCTTAAAAGAGATCATCCAGATATGTTTCTATGCTTATATTAATTTCAAAGTATCTTCTATCTTAATAAAACTTAAGTATATCACCTTACGCTGCTAATCGAAAGTAAACACTCACCTGCGAACAAAAAAAATAAATAAAATTAACATTTAGGTTTAATAGGAAAAATAATTAATAGGGAAAATAATTAAAAATACTGGGAACTATAGTATATTAAATTATATGCCTCCAGGTTTAAATTAAAAATACGTAAAAATTTGTTACTTGAAAGTTATTTCAACCTAGGAAATAAATTTTAAATAAAGGAGATAAATTTTCCAAATTTATTTTAAAATGTTCAAATTATGAAAAAATAACACCATTAAAAACAATACTAACAATTCACAACAATATTCGTATTAATACAATAAAAAAAAATAACGGTACAACTTTACATTAGGGGCGCGTTATCACTGGTTCCTCCCGAAATTACGAGAAGGTCGCCGGACTAGCACGCTCTAGCGCCATTTGTCCTAACCAACTGCTTTTTATTCATATTTAACATCCATATTAATTGGAATTATTATTACCTTAATTACATATTATTTAAAATTGTTAGTGCTATCGACTTCAGGTGGTCTTGAAAAGTTTTAGTAATAATTTAAAGGAGTGATAATTTAAATTAAGGTAGGGACCCGACCTCAACTGAAAAGGAACTTTTAGGGCTTGTTTATCTCTTGAGCGGAAGTCGACAGCTGTGATGTAATTAAAGCATTAATAATTGAAATTACGGTAAGTAATTTTACTTATCATTTTATTTATTTTACTATATTAAAAAACATGCAGTAATATTATTCTAAGCCACTTTATCTCATTGGATTTTTCGGCAGGATAATATTTCAATATTATCGCGGAAATTGACACCGTTTGGTGAAAACAATTTGGGTGAATGTTGGTAATTTTTTTTTATTTCAATAATTTTTTTTATTGTCATTCTAAAGTAATTATTATTAATTAATTAATATCAAATTTCAATATATTTTACTTGTAATTAAGTTCAAAGATGTTCAAAACACAATTAGAGTTATAAATAAATACATTTTTTAAAATTTGAAACGTTTATTGAGTTTCAAAAACAAGAAATGAGGAATTTAAAATTCATCTAGAAGTTGCATAACGCTTCTGCAAACGGACACTGGTACATATCGACGTCGTTTTTTCAAGCGCCAAAAATTCTAAATTTAGGTTTCAATTGATTTTGGGACGTAAACACCACCACTATCGATTCCCGCTCAAGATATATCGTAAAAAAAATTGGAAATGGTCTAAAAATTTAATATTGGTGACGTAAGCACCACATACTAACGACTCTCAGTCATTACTCAGGCCTTAACCAGTGCTAGAATCCTTTAAAATATATTGTAATTATAATGGTTTTGCCAGGTTAATAACCTCCTACTCTATACGATAGAGACAAAATTAAAAAAAAAAAATTATTGGAGAAAAATCGTTTTATGAGTTTCCAGTAAAGTTACTATAAAATGATGAATGGCGCTTACGCCTTTTTCAAAAATCTACGTCGGTATGTTGTACCAGTCTATTATTTCATAGTAAATTTTTTTAAATAAAAAGACATAAGCACTAAATATTAGTTACTTAAAAGAATAAATATATTGGTGAAAATAATATCTTACAATGCTCAATAGTTTTGCCCTATAAAGAGTTAAGTTTATAATTGTTTAAGTTTTTATTTCTTATTTTTACATGTTTTTGTTTGTTAGGGTTTTGTTATCTTTTTTACTTCCTTGCACGAAGTAAAGGAAGTATTGTAATCGCGAAAATTTTCGGTTTTCAGATTTTAACGGAAATATCCATTTTGACCATCTCTGAATCCATTTTGACTAGTTTCGTCGTGGCGTCTCTACGTCCGTTCGTATTTCGCATAACTCAAAAACGGTTAACCGTAGAAAGTTGAAATTTTGTATTTAGGATTGTTGTAAAATCTAGTTGTGAACCTCCCTTTTTGGTCACTGCTTAATCACCGGAAATGGTACTTTACTTGAAGGTCATAATTGATTTCCATAAAAAAATTATATTAAAATACTTTGGAAAACCTCTCAAATTTGGTATTTAGAACTTATATATTGATTTAAATACCATACTAGATTTTGGTCTAAATTGGAAAAACGGAAGAGGTACTTTATTTGAAGGTCATATTAGACTTTCATCAAAAATTATATTAAAATATAATGTAAAACATTTAAAATATAGTAAATAGGACTTTTATATCGATATGAATGTATTTTCTAGATTTTGGTTAAAATTGGTGAGCCGAAAAGGGTACTTTACTTGAAGGTCATAATAAACTTACATCAAAAATTATATTAAAATTAAATGGAGAAATCATATGTTTCGGTAATAAAGATTACCAACGCGATTTTGTTTATACTCTAATTAAACATTTTTATTACTTATTTTAAGTGTTAATATTGGGCATATAATACTGGTTTTCCTCCCCATTTGTGCGATGAACAAGTCTGCAGCAGGAGAATAAGATATAAGTTAAGTGGGTTCTTCCGCTTAAAATTTAGAAACTGTCGATTTCTAATGCTTTATCTAGTGACATTGACAGTTTTAATGTTGTCACGGAACACGAAGAAATCTCTTGGAAACTAGTTACCTACTGAAAAAAAAACGACATTTAATAACGGAATGAAACCTCCAGAAACAAGAGTATGTGTGTGTGTCAATAGATGGGTGTCCCGACGCCGAATTTCGTTTTTGAGATATTGCAATTTTCGGAAATTAGTAACCAAATTGAGGATCACTTTTTGAGCCAACGATTTATAGTTTAATAGGAGTACAAGGAAGTCATGTGTTGTCCACATCGGATATTTTTTAATAAAGTGTAGATTACGCCATTTTGTTACTCATGTTAAATCCTGGAAGTGTTAAGATACAGTAGACAAACCCTGACAGACTACATCAGTTCACTATTCACAATTTCTACTATACATATTTCTGTAAACGTAACCAGGCCTAAGCTCAAGGCTTTTTAAGAGCGAAAATGTAAATTATATATCACAAAATCACAATGCATTAATAACGAAAAACCCATAAATGAGGTAGTTGTGAACATACAACATTAAAATTAACAAAGATCTGTGTAATCATATCCGGTTCAATGTGACAAAAAAAAAGAAAAGAAAAGAAACTCAAAATGAAATGACTTGAAATGGCGAATAGCAATTCGCACCTCAGAAGTAATTATGACCATTCTTAGAAAGATCGTCAAATTTCTTGTTTGTAATTAGTTATGAAAGCTGATGTAATATCAAACATCCAAAGAAAATGCGACGACATAAGAAAGATATTACCAATAATACTCCGCCACAACGAATTTAATTACCCAAAGCTCCAAGGTGAAAGACAATTACAGAGCAGTCATGCATTACAAAATGAATAGATGCCCATCAAATTATTCAATTTAATAACTATTATTGTTTGCGAATGATTGTTTGCGGAATTAAAATTATCTTTTTATTCTAACCATGTTTGAATGATTTACAACATTATTAACTGTACATGCTGAAAATGAGCATGGGTGGTGAATAAGATTTTATCCGTAACAATGATGATTTGTTTGGTATTAGATCATGGGATCATTTTCTTTTTAAAGGATTATTGGAAACTGTTCGGTTATTTCAAGAGTAGAGGCATTTCATTAGGCATTGAAGTTTTTAACCTTCATATAGAAACACCCATCAATATCACTACTATATATTATTACGGTAGTATAGATCCCTTTTCCGGTTCTCAGGAGCGATGGATTTTGACGAGTGAGGTATCAAAAGAAAGGGAATTTCACGGAGAAGTGACGAATCCTGATTTTGTTTCTTAAAATCTTACAAGGACTTAAATAAAAGTGATGAAAAACTGGAAGGTTTCAAAATTTTGACGACTAAAAGTCGGCGGATCGAGACGGGATAAGTTGGATTTTAAAGATTTTGACGCGGGCTTCAAGAATCAATCCTTTGGATCATAATGGTCCAGCGTTTTAAAGCCTTAAACCTACCGTTTTCGAGATAACGCACGATATAAGTCCGTACGGGCCCTATGCCATCTTGCGTACGTGCCGTTGTTATGACAACTTTATATCAATTTGAGTCTGTTTACAAAAACTTTTAATGAGTTTAATATAGTGTTTCCCATATCCAACCCTAAAGGGTACTGTTAAATATCAATACTACATTTAGAAAATGTTATAGCTAGATCTCATTGCCTAACTCCTAAATTGAAGAGATGATTTCCACTGGGATAAGCTAATTATTTATTAAGTATGAGCAGTACCTTCAACATAGTCATTGCAAACTATGTAGCTTCCCCAATTGTGTGTGTTGAATAAAATTTTTTAGTGATGTTATATTGTTTATAAGAATAAATATGTTTTCCTAATATCGCTTATACTTCTAATGTATAATAGGATCTGATGCGAGAGTTCTCGCCGGGGTATACTAGTCACTACTATATATTATTACGGTAGTATAGATCCCTTTTCCGGCTCTCAGGAGCGATGGATTTTGATGAATGAGGAATCAAAAGAAAGGGAATTTCACAGAGAAGTGACGAATTCCGATTTTGTTTCTTAAATTCTTACTAGGGCTTAAATAAAAGTGATGAAAAAACTGGAAGGTTTCAAAGCTTTGACGACTGAGAGTCGGCGGATCGAGACGGGATGAGTTGGGTTTTAAAGATTTTGACGCGGGCATCAAGATCATATTAGTCCAGCCTTTTAAAGCCTTAAAACCTACCGTTTTCGAGATAGCGCACGATATAGGTCCGCACGGGCCTCATGCCATCTTGCGTATGTTTCGTTGTCATGGTAATTATATACATATAAAAGCAAACTGAGTCTGTATACAAAAACTTTTTAATGAGTTTTAAATTATTCTGTTAAAATTTTGTTTTTATGTTTCTATGAATGATTGAGGAGATTACATATTCTTTCCCTAAAATGCTGTTATAAAACGGTATAGCTGAGTCTTATTGCTTACCTGTTAAACTGAAGGCATTATTAATTACTTATTAAGTAAACTGTTACTTCAGCATGATCATTATAAACTATGCAGCTTTACCAAATGTGTTTGTTAAATAAAGTTTCATGGTATTATTATATGCGTATTATAACATGCGTATATATTATATTGACGACGAATTATATACCTTCGTTTTTCTTCAATTTTTTCTGTTTTGTATTCTCTCATCTGTTATAAGCCTTTACGTTTCATTTTTCAAGTTTTATCTTTTTCTTTTCATTCGATACAAATTTCCTGTTTGATTTCCCTTTATGTTTTTAAGCCTCTTTCGTTTCCTCACCCCTTCAGTTAATATTACATATAATTTTATTTATTTCAAATATTATATTATTTAGTCTTGTTTCTAAACTATTTCACATTTTTTAATTTTCCTTCATGTAATGTTACTACATTATTTTTTTTTTAAATTTACATTATACTCATGTTTTTTTTTAACCGCCTATAAAGGGCCTACAACTCAGGCCGATATGCCGGCACACATTAAATAGTACGAGTATACTACAATATGCCCCCCCCCCCCCCACACATCATCGCCGAAATATGCAATAGTAATAATATTAGCTCTATGTTTACTTTTAAGAATTTAAAGGGAAAACACGCATTTATTACAACTTACAATTAGTATTTTAATAAGCCCGTTCACATAGCGAAGTAGTCACTGATTAAAAACATTCCCAGACAATAAAATTTCAGACAACTACACCTAAGGTTAATAATTTAAGGTATATTATCCAACAGTATCCAATAAAGGGGGTCAAACTTACAAGGCTAGGGGGGGGGGGAGGGTTTGCGGTCTGGACCCTCGTCCATTTAATAAGATCGGAACGCCAGACGTCCAACGGAAATTTCAATATCAGCTCGGCCTCCGTAATTACACCGGGGGGGGGGGAGGGGAGAGAGGAGAGTTGGATTGCAACGACACTACGATTGGATTGTTGCGCTCAAGAGGAATCGTAAATGGTATCGAAACATGTAGTGCTTGGACACAATTTTGGTATATCTTAAATATACCATGGCAGTGGATTATGATTTTAACTAGGCAAGAAGACAAAGGAAGTTCTCGTAACCAAAATCGGTAAAGGTGATAGAAGTAGGAAAGATTTTTTTTTTTTTTTTTTTTTGTAAAAATTTGGATTTGTAGTATAAGGCATTAACCGACTACACTGACGATACTTCACCTCATCTTCACCATACTTCAACTCTCCACGCCAAATGGAACGTGGAACTACATCACGCCATGCCGAAATTCAATCACTCCAACCGACTCTGAATGTGGAAAACTGATGGAATGGAGCGATGGGACTGCACAGTTTTTAGGCTTGTTGGTCAGTAAACACAGTACAGTTAAAATGTACGATATTGATTGAATAAAATATATTACAAAGATTTTTTATGAATAACTCACAATATTATTTAGTTTTTTACTTTCACTTAGCTATATAAGTACCAGTACCAGTACCAGTGGCCCCCTTTTCCATGTTTTAAGATCCCCTTAGTCCAAATGATCAGGTTTCGCAAAATTGTCAGTATGTGTTTTTGTGGTAATTTTAGCCCCAAAACAAAAATTTATTTAAAAGTTGGAGGTCTAGCCTGTGATGTTAAGAGTAACTTTTTCGCCAAAATCGACTTACCAGAAATGCCACTTTATATAATCGATTTTACAATTTTCTCGAAAGAGACTCTCGATCAAACTCGCTATATCGATATACGATTAAATGCTCTTTAATATCATCTTGGTCTTATCCTCGTTGAAATAGCCTGACAGGGCTTAAATCCCGAATTTTCAAAATGGCTTCTTCTAAAGTAGGAAAAGCCCTACCTTTAATTTTGTTTGTTAGAAATAATTAACTATCCCATGATAATGAATAAATATAAACTATGAAGGAATTTGATAATAAACTAAAGGAGAAATATTTTTCCACATTGTAGAGGCACTATTTATATTACATTAATTCTCAAGAATGAAAAAATAGAACGATGTTGTGGAGTGATATTTAGTGGAGCCCTCGAAATTGTCTCCACTCCAAGCACTCCAGTCTCTCCATTCCATCGTTCCATTTGGAGTGATTTTAAGTTACTGCTGCTTTTAGACGATAACTTATCCTTAACTGTAAGCCTGTATTTTTCTCCTAATAAAAAGAACCATTTCTACCAAAAATACAGGTATCTCTAGTATATGTTTCTTTCCAGTAACCTTGGTTAGGAAACAAAAAATATATATGTTCGCAATGTATTGGTTGAGAAAATGTAGTAATTTAAACAGATAATAGAGAGTTTTCAACTTTTTTTTTTAACTTTAAACCTTCCCTTAACGTCAAGCCGTTTAACAGCATCTTTTGAAATTTTTAGAGATCTACGAAGATGTGAAACCAGATTTTTTGCATCGCAACAACTATAGTCGTTAGCTGGAAGAATGATTGGTAAAATTAATAAAAAAATAACAGAATATACAAAAACATTAATTAAAATCTAATAATTTGTTGATTGTTGTAAAGACAATAGAATCACTGTTCATGAATGTTATTTCAAAATATCAACAATAACTGAATGCGAATTTCAATATTAATTAATTATATAAGCCAGGATTGTTCTCGTACATTAAAACAAAGGTACGTTTACAAGATACATCAAAGACAGTGAACTATATTGTCCATTGTTTTAAATTCGGTGAACAGTTCCTGTATGACACATCCAAATTACGGCATACTTAAATGGCAAATATAAATTTTTGGAATGCAACATAAAGCTATTATTCATTCCTAAGTATAAATGCCTTGGTCAAATTTATATTTATTTTGAAGGATGAATTTTAAAAATATAAATGAAAACACTTTATTATGATGTTGTTCTAGGTTAATTATTAATTTATTATGTAATGTTTGCAATTAAATAATTTCGTATAATATATTTATACTACCTATAATAAATCACGCGATAATTTTAACAGTTATACACCTGTCAGTCAAACAAGAAACAAAAATCTGATTTTAAAATATGCTGAGAAAATAGAACCTTAAAAACGGAAAAATAAATAAAATAACACACGAATAAATTAGGTATTGATAAATTATTTGCCACTTTTATAAATTTGTTTTATTGAAAACTAGTTTCGAATGTTATACATTCATCCTCAGTTCTAAAAACACAAAAAATTCAAAAAATATTTTGGTATAATTATACAAATTAAATTAGATGTAATATAAATCAGTATTATAAATCATTTATGAATTATAAATTTAATTAAGACAAGAAATCAAATACATGTTGGTACTCAACAAGGTTTAAATGATTTCTTGTCGTTGAAGGTTTGATTTCTTGTCTCAATTAAATTCATAAATGTTTTATAATGCTGATTTATATTAATTTAATTTAATATTTATAATAATACCAAACTATATTTTGAATTGCTTATTTTTGAATTTTTTGTGTGTTTTTAGAACTGAGGATGAATGTATAACATTCGAAACTAGTTTTCAATAAAAACAAAATTATAGAAGTGGCAAATAATGTATCAATCCCTAATTAGATTGATCCTTCTATACCATCATGCGGATGTCAACTGACATGAATAAATGCCTATGCAGAAGTTAATACAACTGAGAATATTCAAACTGAAAAATATGCTTTCGAATTTCTAACTCATCATTTCCTCAGCGAAATGAACTTGTACGTAATTCCCCATGACTGTAACCGCGGAATGAGAATATCACTGGTTTCAACTTCTGTTTTATTATGACGCTTCGTGGTAAAGACAAACAATGTTAAATAAAAAGACGTAATACTGCTAAATTTGGTAAAGAATTTACATAGTGCCCTAAACCTCCGAGTTACAGATATGTATGTTTTTTACTTAATGGTTTTGCTCCCAATCTAAAGGCAGACGTGACCCGTATGAATACAAAGTACAAAGCCATTTAATCGATAGAATGATCTATGCAGGTAGAGTTATTTTAAGCTCATTCAATACCTTCTCTCCTCGCATAAATTATTATTCGGGTCGCTTTATTAAGCAGAATTAACTATTTCAGTATCATCGGCGGGAAAGAAAAAAAAAACCTTAGGTAGGTTTAAAATAAAAATCAGAGTTTATATATTCGTTGAAACTTTGAACAAATACAATTGGTTAGAAAGCTTTGAATTTAAATATTAAAAGAAAATTTTATGTCATAAGAATATAACTAATAATAAAATAAAAAATCTATCTAATTAAACCTATCTAGATATCAACATTTTTATAAAAATCTGTTGTTGTTATTTAAATTATTTAAATATGTTTTTCACCTTGACTTAAAAATTTAATACTTAAAATATCTGATGTGGACAACACATGACTTTCTTGTACGCCTATTAAACTATAAATCGGTTGCTCAAAAAGTGATCCTGAATTTGGTTACTAGTTTCCGAAGATCGCAGTATCTCAAAAACAACACTCGGCGTCGCGACATCAATCTATTGACACACACACAAACAGGGAGAAAAACCAGTATTTTACACTCAATTTTAACACTTAAAACAAGTAATAAAAATGTTTAATTGGATTGGAAACCAAATTGCGTTTGTAACCTTTATTACCGAAACATATGATTTATGTATTTAATTTAAATATAATTTTTGATGTAAACTTATTAAGACCTTCAAGTAAAGTGTCCTTTCGACCACAATATAGATCCAACATTCAGATCCATATAAAAGTCCTATATACCAACAAATTTTAAATGTTTTACATTATATTTAAATATAATTTTTGATGAAAGTCTAATATGACCTTTAGGTAAAGTACCGCTTCCGGTTTTCCAATTTAGACCAAATTCTAGTATGTTATTTAAATCAATATATAAGTTATAAATACCAAATTTGAGAAGTTTTGCAAAATATTTTAATTAATTTTTGATGGAAATCAATTATGACCTTCAAGTAAAGTACCTCTTCCGGTGATTAAGCTGTGACTAAAAAGGGAGGTTCATAACTAGATTTTACAACAATCCTAAATACAAAATTTCAACTTTCTAAGGCTAAACTTTTTTGAGTAATGCGAGATACGAACGTAAGTACGGCACGACGAAACTATAAATGGATTCTGAAATGGTCAAAATGGATATTTCCGTTGAGATCTGAAAATCGAAAATTTTCGCGATTACAATACTTCTTTTACTTCGTACAAGAAAGTAAAATGACAGATATAAACCGCTGACCTAGAACAAAAATTATGGTTTGCTATACAATTGAAGAGCCGAGTGGAAGAACATGTTATGTGACATTCTTTATAAATTGTCAGGGATTGTTACTTGAAAGAATATTTTAAATACTCCTCCTTTTTACAAAGCACCCTATTCAATTGTGGTAGTTTTCAGAAGTTGAAAATTGGGCGATTCAGTATAAAATAGAGCACTTACGTACTTCACGGTCGACCTCATGTTGAGGTTATAACCTGACACCATAAATTGATTCTTATTTATGCGAATTTAGGCCGGTTTGTTTACTTTTTGAACGAGCGTAGTGAGAGGAGACAGTTGTGATATTAATGAGTAATAATAAGAGTGTAGGTTATAACTCCACAACAATGGTCGACCGCTAAATACCGTAAGTAGCTGAAATAGTAATATAAAATATTAAATTAAATTTTTCATTTTTAAATTTATGTAACATAACATGTTATTTAACTTTTTGCTTAAAGTACGTGCATTCCCAAGAAAAGCAGGAAAAAAATTATGAAGAAAAGATAATTTTGTTTTTGCTACTACTAAACCAGATAGTGATTCAGGATCACATTTTACTTCTTTGTACGAATTAAAGGAAGTATTGTAATTTCGAAAATTTTCGGTTTTCAGATTTCAACGGAAATATTCATTTTGAACATCCCTGAATCCATTTTGACTAGTTTCGTCGTGGCGTCTGTACGTACGTACATTCGTATCTCGCCTAACTCAAAAACAGTTAGCCGTAGAAAGTTGAATTTTTTTATTTAGGATTGTTGTAAAATATAGTTGTGAACCTCCCTTTTTGGCCACTGCTTAATCACCGGAAGTGGTACTTTACTTGAAGGTCATAATTGATTTCCAACAAAAATTATATTAAAATACTTTGCAAAACATCTCAAATTTGGTAAATAGGACTTTTATATCGATATGAATGTATTTAGTATATTTTGGTTAAAATTGGTGGACCGAAAAGGGTACTTTACTTAAGGGTCATAATAAGCTTACATCAAAAATTATATTTAAATTGAATACATAAATCATATGTTTCGGTAATAAAGGTTATAAACGCAATTTGATTTCCAATCCAATTAAACATTTTTATTACTTGTTTTAAGTGTTAAAATTTAGTGTAAAATACTTTTGTTTCCTCTCCATTTGTGAGCTGAACAAGTCTGCAGAAGGAGAATAATATATAAGTTATAAATAACGGAATGAGACTTCCAGAAACAAGAGTATGTGTGTGTGTCAATAGATGGATGTCGCGACGCCGAGTTTCGTTTTTGAGATACTGCAATCTTCAGAAACTAGAAACCAAATTCAGGATCACTTTTTGAGCCACCGATTTATAGTTTAATAGGCGTACAAGGAAGTCATATGTTGTCCACATCAATAGTTGTCCACGCAGTGCATACTAAGGATAGTACGACCGAAGTTATAAAAATATTCCTTGACCGACTACTGCGATAGAGACAGAGAAGCAGCAATAGACAATGAGCAAGCGAGAATAGAAAGTATGCAAATGACACGAGGATGTGCGGGCAAAGTGTGTCAACCGCGGTTTCATTAGCATCATCGGCTGCCCGATACTTTATCGCTAGCATGCTAAAAGCCTAGCCAAACTCTGTGCATTCCTCGCTAAAAATCATGGACGAACCAATAAAATACATGCTAAGGATGAGGCACTATCCATAATCAATACATCCATAGTTCTCATAATAATTAAAGATCTACATATTTCAATTCTAAGTCGAATATTATTGTAAGACTCAAAAACAAATGGCTCAATTCTCACAAAGACGACTACACGACTAACCAGTTTTGTCAAGTTATACAACATTAGGACAAATAAAGGATAAAACCATATAAAAGCAGACCAGAGATAGCACATCTAACACCAACATACACATTTCCGTTTAAGAAAACTCTTAATCTGGTGGTTTAGCATATCGTCGTTGCCATAAAAAAATATCCTATGTGCTATAGGACGACTACACGACTAACCAGTTTTGTCAAGTTATACAACATTAGGACAAATAAAGTATAAAACCATATAAAAGCAGACCAGAGATAGCACATCTAACACCAACATACACATTTCCGTTTAAGAAAACTCTTAATCTGGTGGTTTAGCATATCGTCGTTGCCATAAAAAAATATCCTATGTGCTATAGGACGACTACACGACTAACCAGTTTTGTCAAGTTATACAACATTAGGACAAATAAAGTATAAAACCATATAAAAGCAGACCAGAGATAGCACATCTAACACCAACATACACATTTCCGTTTAAGAAAACTCTTAATCTGGTGGTTTAGCATATCGTCGTTGCCATAAAAAAATATCCTATGTGCTATAGGACGACTACACGACTAACCAGTTTTGTCAAGTTATACAACATTAGGACAAATAAAGTATAAAACCATATAAAAGCAGACCAGAGATAGCACATCTAACACCAACATACACATTTCCGTTTAAGAAAACTCTTAATCTGGTGGTTTAGCATATCGTCGTTGCCATAAAAAAATATCCTATGTGCTATAGGACGACTACACGACTAACCAGTTTTGTCAAGTTATACAACATTAGGACAAATAAAGTATAAAACCATATAAAAGCAGACCAGAGATAGCACATCTAACACCAACATACACATTTCCGTTTAAGAAAACTCTTAATCTGGTGGTTTAGCATATCGTCGTTGCCATAAAAAAATATCCTATGTGCTATAGGACGACTACACGACTAACCAGTTTTGTCAAGTTATACAACATTAGGACAAATAAAGTATAAAACCATATAAAAGCAGACCAGAGATAGCACATCTAACACCAACATACACATTTCCGTTTAAGAAAACTCTTAATCTGGTGGTTTAGCATATCGTCGTTGCCATAAAAAAATATCCTATGTGCTATAGGACGACTACACGACTAACCAGTTTTGTCAAGTTATACAACATTAGGACAAATAAAGTATAAAACCATATAAAAGCAGACCAGAGATAGCACATCTAACACCAACATACACATTTCCGTTTAAGAAAACTCTTAATCTGGTGGTTTAGCATATCGTCGTTGTCATGAAAAAATATCCTATGTGCTATAAACTTACTTTTCAGTAGACTCAAAAAACAGCTATTATTTTCAATAACTAACAACAATTACGTCTATGTTTTAGTTTTCTGAGTAATAAATATCTATTCTCAATGAGTCTCATTTCAAATAAATTTAATCAGTAAAAAATTAAACAGCATTAAATGAAGAAAAATGTATTCTAATTTTGCTCAAATAGGTTATTTTGAATGCTCATAGGATATCAATTTTCTTTTACTTCGATAGTTAATCAAAGTTTTTTTTTTTTTGTACTTAGTTTACTGTTGACCATTACAAATTAATTTGAAAAAATAAAAAAATGCAATGCAAAATATTTCTACATATATTTTTATAAACAAAAACAATCCCTATTATTTTATTTTTATAAAACTTAAAAAAAAAAAAAAAAGATGCTAAGGTAAAACAGGGTCATGAGTTTACTCTTAAATGAAAACAAAAAATAAATAAATTCCTCACAGTTAAATTCCCAAAACCTTTGTAGAGTAGAGAACTTCGTAAATGATATTATTTTTTTTTTTCAAAATAGTTTGTCCCAGATTTTGGTCAATGGCAGAGCCAATCAAAATTTTGTTTCTAAAAGTAATGAAATCTCCGAACCTCGGATCAGAGTTCGAAAAATCCCTCAAGAACCTTTCCGTTAGAAGATAAGCACATGGGACATTTTTCATAAAAACTCACCAAATGTCGCTGTCGGAATGTTTACATTTTTTCTTGTTTTTTTTTTATTTATTTTTTTTTTTTTTGCCTACTTCACCACAACTCTATTTATATTTATAACACATAATATTAAATTCAAACCATCTTAAAATATTTAGCGGATATAAAGTGTGGATTCAACCAAAAATAATTATATATTATTTTAATTTTATTTATGTACCTATATTATTTATTCAACATTGGCGAGGGAGGGAGAAACAAATAATAAAATCATCTTCTCCTTAAATTGAACTGAGTGATTGATTAGCGCCATTGAACAATATGGAACCAAAATATAAAAATCACCAAAATATTTTCTCGTGACAACATTAGTACTTCTAAACAAAAGTCTAAATTGATTATATTTATATATATATATATATATATATATATATATATATATATATATATATATATATATCTTTATTATTCAATTAGCAAAATAATTTTTTTCCCAGATAGTTTAGAATAGAGAAAATATTGCATACAAAAATACTTTGATAATGTTTATTTTGTAACTCGGCAACAAATAAACACAACTGGAGGATCCAGTCGATGGCTCGGCACATTTGGAATTTTATTACCTAATTAGCAACAAAATATTAATACTTATCAAAATAATATATTATTTTCAATAATGAACCTTTGCAATCGAACAAGAAAAAATAAAATTAACTTATTCTCATAATTTGAGGTATTACGTTACAAGATAAGTAGAATACCAAAATAGAATAATAAAAAAAAAATCCTCCCATTCACGGATAATTTCTGAGACCACTGCTTCGATTTCTTTTAGATTTGGCACCCAAGCCAAGCCAGTATGATCTTCGGAACTAGACATTACTAACCGACATTTTGTTTCGAAATGGCTGCCTATTAAAGATTTTCTAAACCCATATCATAAACATTTATCAAGATAAGAAAAAAAATAAAATCCAAATAATTTTTTTTTGTACATAACTATGTGGAAAGAATAAATCATAGATTGTTTTAATTAAATAATAACAATATTACTTAAAGAAACCGGATGGGTGGCTATATTTAACTACATACACCCCTTAACTGAACTCTAAGAAGACCTCCACATCTAAAAGATTTGACGAAAATTTAAATTTTAATTAACATATGATGGTTATAATCACCATGGAAAAATTGTTGAGTAATTTAAATTTAAAACATATGTTAAAATTCAGTTTTATTTTGATTTTTCAAAATGTCTTATTTTAAGCAGAAATCGAAATATAATAGTAATAATGAAAAAGTAAATTTTCTGAAAAAATTTA